>CM069133.1:141644942-141797442 GCA_035221665.1 Okamejei kenojei
GAAGGCCCAGACCATCAGCTCCAGCACCTTGAGGTTCAATCCGGACCTTCGAGAAGCAGCTGTCTGACAGTTCTGTTGCTCTGAGCACTCACTACGGCTCATCAAGTGGTCCATTTGTTGCGACCCGAAATAAGTTTCCCTTTCCAAATGTTGCACATACAAGCCATATGATTCACACAAACGGTAGCCATTCCCGCATCGCCCCGTATTTCCTATTCATCCTTGTAGAGTGATAGTGTACAAACCCATACCCCGCAAAATGTTTAAGTACCCCCAATTAATGACTTGGCTTAGTTCCAGAATTGTTCTCTTCATATTGCAAAGACCATCAAGGAAGTTATTAAACTCTGTATGACCTCACGGATCGTTAGTCCTGAAGTAACCCAGATCTATCTTGAGCATACACAAAATATTCCGGTTCAGACACTGGAAAGCCTTTAAGTACTCTGAGTACTGAACTTTCTTCCACATTTTGTAATAACAAAGAAAATGATTATGGAAGATTGGAGGTAATAAAAATCCTGGAAAACACAAGCGGGTGAGGCAGCATCTATGGAGCGAAGAAATAGGTGACAGTTTAGGTTCGAGACCCTTCGTTCAGTGATGTGGGGGGGGGGGAGCGGAGAAGAAGAAAGGAGAGGCAGAGGCAGTGGGCTGTGGGAGAAGCGGGAAGGGGAGAGGAAAGAGGAGAAAGAAGGACAACCTGAAATATATGAGCAGTTGAATGTTCATACCCCTGGGTTGTAGACTAACCCAGCGAAATGTAGGTGGCTGCTCCTCCAATTTACGGTGGACTCACGCTACGCCATGGAGGTAGGCCCAGACAGAACGGTTGGATTCAAGATGGGAGGGGAGTTGAAGTGCTGTCAGTATAATACCCGGAGATCACGGTTGGTTTATGCGAACCGAGCGGACGTGTTGGCGAACGATCGCCAAGTCCGCCGCTTGGTCTCACCGATGTGACAGCAAGCTGACACCTAGAGCAGGTCGGATGCAATAAATGAGATTGCAGGAGGTGCAGGTGAACTTCTCGACAAGAAAGACCTGTTAGGGTCCCTTGTATTGGAGTCGAGGGAGAGGCGTAAAGTGACAAGTGCAGCATTTCTGCGGTTTCGAGGGAAAGACCAGGAGGGTAGGGGTGGTTGGGTGGGAAGGAACGAATTGATCAGGGAGTTTAACGGAGGGAGCGGACTCTGCGGAAAGCTGAAAGGGGAGAGATCAGACAAGAATAGTGGAGACGGTGGTGGATCTGGGTGGCCGAAAATGGCAGAGGATTATCTGTTAGTATGTGACGGCTGTAGGGTGGAAGGTGAGGACGAGGTGGAATACCTCCTGCCTTGTTACGAGTGGGGGGGATGGGGATATAGCAGGAGTTACAGGTATAGAAGAGACCCTCTGGTGAGAGCTATCTATAGTTAAGAGGAACCACCATTCCCTAAAGCATGAGGACATTCCGCTGCCCTGGTTTGGCAACCCCTCATCCTGGTGCGGATGCGGTGGTAAGATGGTGGGAATTGGAAGTAGAGGATAGAAATCCTTAAAGGAAGCAGAGGTAGGAAGAAGTGTATATATCCCGAAGTATAGCCATGGAGTTTCTGGGTTCATGAGTAGAAGATGTAAGTCACATAGTTTGTTACCTGCGATGGGTAGATCTAGTGAGGTCAGAGAACGGTAGGAAATGTCGAAATGTTACCGTGTGATTAATGCCGGAACCCGGAAGTTAGTGAAGAAAAGGAGAAGAGATGGGAGTTCTGCATGATTGCAGGAGTAAGCACCAATTGCAGTCATCGATGTCGCAGAGGTAGAAGATCGGTGATGGGGCCACAGACTCCTCGAACAAGGATTGTTCGACGACCGTAACCCTTACAAAGAGGCAGGCATAGCCCATGCGCGTGCCCATAGCTACGCCTTGGATTTGGGAGAGGAACATATGGGAGGAGCAAATGAAGAAACATGTTCGGTATGAAGGAAATGACTGTTTATCTGCAGATTGCACACTCTCGTCCGTTCATTTCTTTGGTCGAAGTCACGAAGTCAGACAAGCGCCATGTTAACATCTCACGGTACAGCTGCGAATCCTTTGAACCCATATGGCTCAGTCCACTGATCGCAAAGCAGTCCCGTACCACCTGTCCCCTGCCTCCTTTCGTGGTCGCATTCTTCATCCTCCACCCTCGCCCGCGCAGGCGGTGTGACTATTCGAGCGCAACGGAAGCTCGGAGGCAATGGGGTCCACGGCGCAACGGTGGCCTTCAGCGGCCGTAGGGGCCCTCCGTGGTTCAAGCCCACACTCAGCAGTCATGACGTGAGGAGGGGAAGGGGGAGACAATGGGGGCCCAGCGTGGAGGACCGCCGTGAGGGACGTATATGGGTGAAAAAAGGGGACCTCCTACAGTGGTGAGGAGGGGGAAGGGGGGCACTCTAGTTTAGAATCTCTGCCCAGGATAAGTCTGCTGTTCGCGTCTTGTTGTTTGTTCCATTTGTTCCAGTGAAAGGCACCTGAGGCACAACGGGCAGCCACCCAACAGTCGCGTGTCTTTTTCTTCTCTCTGGTTTCACTGTAATGTCAAGTTATTTTTTGTGGTACCTGTTGTTGTGCCTGTCGACATACCAATTTCCCCAGAAACATGAATAAAGTTTTATGATATGTATAGGTTCGAATCCGTACATATCGTCATCTGGAAGATGGAGGACAGCCAGGCCTGGTCAGAAGTTAGATCCAAACTTGCAGGTGAGGAGATGACAGGTAGGCATTCGATTGATGTTTCTGGCATGGTCTAGTTGATCGTGATACCTGTGAATGTTGAAGGTGTAGTTTGCCAGAATTACCTCTTTAAAACTGGTCTGTGAGAATCCCCATGACTGGATGGACCAAAAGCTCGGTATTCGTTTTTGTGGTGTTTATTGGTGTGCCCAGTTCCAGGCGGGTCGTCAGCTCAGAGGTGGAAGGTTCACCTATCTGTCAGATCCTTTGACAAGTGAATGAACACTTTCCCGAGTAATGTAGTTGGTGCCATAACCACATGGGGTTTTCCCAGGTTGGGGCGGGCATTGTAACAACGCTCTGAGAACCATCAAAGGTTTGATGGGCAAATGTCCTCCTTCTACATATATGAGAGGAAATATAAAAAAATAATAGCATCTTGCTACTTTTGCCTACAATGAGCCTTCGTATCACTTTTCTTCCGAACAGCCCTGTCAAGCCTTGAGAAAAAATGTTGTATGGTAAAGTTGCTATTAAATTGATTTATTTGTTTGAAATCAAAATCATACTAATGTCTGACTTGCTGCATTCAACCTGTTGAATTAATGATATAAATTGAAGTTATTTACTTACAGTGCACAAATGTTATCTATATTCGGGTAATACTTTAATAGAAACAAAACACTACTTTTACAAGTTTTTCTTCTGTCACAAAGTCTCTAAGCGACAGCAAAGACACTGTATATTCTATCCTTAAGAATTGCTTTCACACGTATGCAGGGCGGTCCAGCTTGGAACCTCAATGCCCAGTAAAATAAAATTTTATGCTGAGATCATCTACAACGAATATATAAAAGGTTAGAACACATGAAGTTCCTCTTTTCATGTCAACACAAATAATAAATTATATTCATGAATGATACGGCAGAATATCCAAGAGGACTGACTGATGGCAGAGAGGAAGACAGCATTTGTTTCATACTCTTCATGAATATATGGTCATAAAAGTCAATCTATGGCATCAAATTTTCTAATCAAGAAATCTATCTAATCTATCCGTTGTCCTTTACAATTACTACAAAATTCTTAAGCCAGGACTAGAATCAGAAGAATGTGTCCCGAGGTTTGGGAAGTCCGGACAAGGGTCACAGCTTAAGGATAAGGTATAGAAATCCTTTAAGACCGAGATAGAAAAGACTTTTCTTCACACTAAGAGTGGTGAGTCCGCCTAGGATCCTCTCTGCCACAAGGTAGTTGAGGCCAGGTCATTGGCTATATTTAAGAGTGGAGTCGTAGTAGAGGATAGGGGCGGGGCCGTAGTGGGGTTGGAGTGTCGTATGGATCAAGGGAATGGAGAAAGGCAGGTACGGAATACTGAGTTGGATGATCACGCCATGATCATATTGAATGGCGGTGCAGGCTCGAAGGGCTGAATGCCTACTCCTGCACCTAATTTCATGTTTCGATGTTTCTTCTATGTCTTAAAAATATCCCATGGGGCAGTCATTCGATGGACAGCTGTATCTTGGAAATCCATACACCATGATGCATGGAGTGCCATTTGGATTAAAAATAATCATAAATAATAATCTCTTATTATTGATTTAATTCTTATTTCAAACACATAATACAAGAATAAAAACCAAGTGGTGAAACTGCAAACAAAAAGACAAAACAGAACTTTTAAAAAGTGTCATAAACAGTATCTATAAATAAATGAAATTGTATGTCCCGAATAGGAGGCAGCAAGAACCCAAAGCTTATTCGCATTCCCCAACTCCTTATTCAACGCTGAATAATTATCTATACACTTTAGACAGCTATATGTACACCATATTACACCACGCACTATAGTACAACCCAAATTATACATTTATACACTAATCAAAAGTTACAAAAAGCCATACAAAAAAGAGAGAAAAAAAGAAAAACCCTCATGAACTAGACATATCACTTATCATGAGATACAAACCATCACCCTATAATCACCCTTCCACAATACAATCAGTAAACAACTATCCCACTCACAGTCACCCATCCCTCATCCCCTATATCCTTAAAAAAAGTGTCTAGTAAGGGGGGGGGGGGGGGGGGGGGGGGGCGGGGGCTTCTGTTTAAACTGAATATGTTTGTGCTAATTTGATCGCCTGTCCAGATCCCTTCCATCAAATTTCACCCCACTGATGCTAGGCACAACGTTTAAAGTTGTTCAACATTGAGTTTTCTTAAATTATGTTCCCCTCTCAAATTATACCCACCCTGTTTTTCCATAAAAAGTTTTTGTATATTTCCTGGAAGTAAATATATTTCATTCTATTATCTAATTAAAAACATTTGTTTTGAAAAAAATAATAATAATAATAATAATAATAATAATAATAATAAGTAATCAACAATAATAACTGTATTTCGACTCAAGTTCCAGACAAGGGGCAACATTACATAAAAATACATTGCAAATATAACACTATAAAATACATATAAAAGCAACACAAATTATATATTAAAAAATCACAATACATGATTTAAAATCCAGAATAAAAAAGAATGATCAGTGTCCTACAACGAGACAGCGAAACCAGTGTTCCAACAAGTGGAAAATCTTGAAGGGAATGATGATAGTGATTTTTGAGCAAAGTAAAAAGTACCAACAAAGAATTATAAGGTCATGAACATAAATTTACATTCACCTTTTTCATTTTATTACAAAAGGGAAGAAGGTTGATCCATCAAGAAGTTAAATCGACTTTTTTCTCTGATGACCATAGATCATTAAGGTCATGAAGAATACGACCAGATTATGGCCATTCAGCCCATTATCAAGTCTATTTCTGCCACTCAAATTCATGACTGATCGATCCCTCCCTCTATCCCATTCTTCTGCCTTCTCCCCATAACCCCTGACACCCATCTAATCACAAGAACTATCTACCTATCGTGCCTTCAAAATTATCCACTGAACTGCCTCCACAGCCTTCTGGTGGCAAAGAATTCGACAGAGACACCACATCCTGACTAAAAGAAATTGCTTCTCATCCCCTTCCTAAAGGAGCGTAACCATTAATCTTCTGAGCTATGACTTATAGTCTAGGCACTCCCACCTATGCGAAACATCCTCATCCACATCCACTTTATCCAAGCCTTTCCACAACCTTTTCGGTATGTTTCAATGAGGCCTCCCCGTCCCAATTCTTCTAACTCCATTCCAGCAGTACCAGGCCCGCAAACCGCTCAGCAAAGTTTAACCCATTTCTCTCTTAGGATGTGAGAATTTAGGCAAGCAAGGCTAGCATTAACATGAATATGCATGGAATGGACAGATGTGCATCACATGTAGGTAGAGAAGGACTAGTTAAGTTGGCAGTATGTCTGGCAGAGATAAAGAGGCCAAAGGGTCCTGTTCCTAGATTGTAAGTTCCATGTTAGAGTTTTGCACTGTTCCCAGCTTAGAAGCTTGCGAGAACAACCTCAGAATGACGTATACCTTCACCTTGATTTCTGCAGAAGTGATGCATTCCTAGAAAAGAAGTAATAACAACTTTTATAAACTCAAAATGCCGGGCAAAATGCATTGTTGCTTTTTGAACAGTGTATTCCACATGCCATAAGTGGCCCATGATTTTTGGTGTAAATTGAAATATAAGCTCTGGGTCTCTCTTGCGTTCTTGGTTACTTGGTACCTCCAAAATATTCCTTACTGGAATTTAAACTGAGGTGGGAAGGGGGGTTAACCACAAGGGGTTTTAGTGGGGTGAATAGTGCCTCTTTAAATTTAGTTGTGCATCACGGCCTGGCCAACCGTGGCTTGAAACAACCATACAAGTCCATAAACAGTAAAAAATAAAGAACACAACATGGAGTAGATATTTCAATATAATCACATAAAACATCCTCCTCAACAGCAGGATCAAATTTCCCACGTGGGAGGGAACCATGGGTTGCACCCAAAAATTTAAAAAAAAAAATATCAACATTGAACAATTTAAAGTAATATCGAAATTTTAAACTTATGGACAGAATTTTATTCCAATGATAGATAATTAGAAGTGTAAACCTGGGCTGTTAAACGACATATCCAGTTGTATTTCGCTCGCGAACCATGTTAAGTCTTATATTATAATAACAGTACGTTATGCTCTAACACGGTTTCCACAATGCAATCTAACACATCACTAATGAATTAGGTGAATACTATTCATATACTGAGTTCTGGCTAATATCGGTTATAACATGATTTTGGATGGGGAGCTAGAACCACTTAAAAATCACTTGTTGAAATTGACAAGTCAGAAAAATGTTTCTTAGGGAAACAAAAAAAATTTCCTTGCAAATCTCCACACAGTTAACTCTGGCACCATTGTTTCTTTTTCGAAGAAGGAAACTTCTGCTACTTTTCACCACAGGTGGCATTGAATTTTAGACTTCTATTAACATTTGTGAAATGATATCTATGTAACATACATCCTTTGCCGGCGCTAGGAACTGCAGCTAGCGTGCCTGCCTTTACAAAAACAAGGCACAAACGTGCTGGAGTAACTCAGGGATCAGGCTAAGTGCCTTGGAGAAAGACAACAAAAGCACTTCCCATCTGAAGAGCGACTACGAACTGTCCATAGCCACTGCAGCCAGACATAAAAACAGCTTTTTTCCACGAAGTCGTCAGCTCTAACTCACAACCAAAGTCTGTACCTCCTTTTGGCCATCGTATTTTGTTTCATTCCACATGTTTAAAACTATGGGGCGTGTTATGTCTTAAAGTTTTAATGTTTTATAACTTTTATTCTTAAATGTTTAATTATGTCATGTTTGTTGCTTGAGAGCAGGAAGCACCAAAGCAATTCTCCTTTAGGATACATACTTTGCCAATTAGCCTATTCACTTCCAATCAAATCATTCATTCATTCATTCAAAATTCTCTGGAGTAAAACTCAGCGAGGCTAGGACAGACATCTCGGATAAAAATGAATGGGGACCCGTTTCGGGTCTCGCCATTACCTCTATGCAGAGAAGCTGCCTGTCCGACTGAGCTAACTTCCAGCATTTTACGTTTATCTTGTGTAAACTCTCAGTCATCCTGCAGTTCCGCTTATACATCTCTGATAAAAATGGTTAGTACACTTTGGTCAGTCCCTACCCTGAATTCATTGTAGCAGTGGGGAAAGAAAAACTGGAAGAGGAGTTGGGAGGGGGACAAAACCTGGCAAAATGAGTAAGGCCTCTATTGCAGAGAGGACTTTTTTGATCGGTAATAATTGGACCTAAGCTAGAAATGAAAAGACAAAATGTGGTGAGATAAGGAGATATACCTCCATGAAATTTGAAGCCAAACAATAAGAAGGAAGGAGATGGGGGAAGGTACTGAGTTGGGTCCAGGACGAGTGGGTTGTAAGCTAGCCCAAAAAGGGAATATGAGCGGTGCGGGCCTTCCAGTTAGTCGGTGTAGGCCTTCCTACTTCTGTCAAAGGGAGCCCCCATTTCTCCCGTTCCCCAACGTCTCTCCGCTCCACACAACCCCCCCCCCCACCCCCCCCCCCCCCCCCCCCCCCCCCCCCCCTTCCACCTATATTTCTTGTTCTGGCTTCACATTTCTTGCCACTTCTCTCCTTATATTACCATCTTTTACTGTTTCTTCATTGGCCTCTGTTCAACTATCTGCTACTCAAACCCCCTTGTCACCTTTATCCACCTATCACTTGCCAGGCTTTGTCCAGTCCCCACCTCTCTTCCCGTTTTCTCCCCCAACTACGATCATTCCGAGGAAGGGTCTTGGCCCAAAACATTGCCTATCCATGTACTCCAGAGATGCTGCCTGACCTGTCGAGTTTCTTAAGGATTTTGTGTCTTTTTTTTTAATCATACAGCCATTTTTAGCTTGCAGGGACAAAAGTAAACACAACTATAAATATGTTGGGTACACAAAAGGCTGGAGAAACTCAGCGGGTGCAGCAGCATCTAAGGAGCGAAGGAGATGGGCGACGTTATTTCGGTCGAGACCCCTTCTTCTCGACCCGAAACGTCGCCTATACACGCCCTTCGCTCCTTAGATGCTGCTGCACCCACTGAGTTTCTCCATCCTTTTGTGTACCCTCGATTCTCCAGCATCTGCAGTTCCTTCTTTAACACTATAAATATGTTATTTATTTTTTTAAATTCTTCAAGGAAAAATATTTCTGCTATTGTGTGTCTAAAGCACTCGAGCTCATAACTCTATTTTCCTCATCGAGGCAATTGATTTTGTAATGCAGTTTTCTCTAACATGAGGTTCAGGAACGTAACTAGCAAGTTACTGCAGATCTACAAAGACATACAGGTTTGTAGGTTAAATGGCTTGGTATAAATGTAAATACTGCGAGCCCCTAGTGTGTTAGCTAGAATAGTGGTTAGTGTGGCGGGACAGTGGGCTGAAGGGCCTGTTTAAAGAAAAAAAGGCGGGTGGCAACAGCAGTAGAGATGCTGCCTTACCAGCACCAGAGCCCGGGGTTCAATCCTGCCTACGGTTGCTGTCTGTACAGTGTTTTACATTCTCCCTATGTTTTCTCTCACACAGTGCTACCCGGTTTCCTCCCACATCCCCAAAGATATACAGGTTTGCACGTTACTTGGCTGCGTCAGAAGAATAGTAAATGTCCCCTAGTGTGTAGGATAGTGTTAATATATGCGGCGACCACTGGTCGGTGCGTATTCGTTGGGCTGTGTCTCTAAACTAAACCAAACTCTTTATTGCCTTCGAGTGACTTGCTGCTCATGGCAGCAGGGATTACGAACATTGAACTCGTACAATATCTTTTACAAATCAGGAAACTCAAAGTGCAACAATGACAACTGTTGTTGTTACTTGTGTTACATTGGAAACACAGCAATGAATTTATTAGCATCTAAGTGTTAAAACCAGATGACGTTTTTTAAGTGTTGTTTGAACAATACATTTTCATCAGAACACTTCACCTTCTGCCTCCTCATAATAGTACTGTAGGCTCATGCACATTCACGTGTAAGAGCTGAGAGGGTAACAGTTTAATATCACAACCAAAATACAGTATCTCCAGCAGTGTTGCATTGCCCCACTAATGCAATAGAGTGTCAGCATTACTGTATGTACACAAGCCTCTGGAGCAAGACTTGAACTAACACCTTCTGATGCACAACCAAGATCCCTAAAGCCCGAGACACAGTGGAAATGGTGCGGAGGGAACTTGGAGACCTTTGCGGTCAAATGTTAGGGCTTGCTACCATTTTCAACATTGATGCACTAGAAATTGAGCTGGAGATTTTTAAACACAAACATTAATGTATGCCTCAATATTGAGTTTCTCCAGCCTTTTGTGTAACCCTCGATTTTTACTTCGAGTCACGTGAGTGACTACGTGAATAGAAGTGCCCGTAAAGCCGTGCGTCATGACTCACACACACCACGCGTCAGCAGTCGGGGCGGAAAACTTTGGAGAGCAGCAGCGCTCCTCCGAAGCGGTTAAGTGTATAAACCGCGGGTTTTTTCGAAGAGCTGGAGTATTTGGCGGGTGCAGCCAGCATCTAAGGAGCGAAGGAAAAGGGGCGACGTTGCGGGTCGAGAGAGAACCCTTCTTCCATACCTCAAAACCCTCGAGTCTCCAGCATTTGCAGTTCTTCGTTAAGTTTAAGAGGTAAGGTTTTTCAACAAAAAACAGGCTGCTACCGCATGTTCGGAATTTCTGCGACGGTTTGGGCTTATAGAATGTTGCAGAAACAGCGTGAAGAAGGTGTCGGCGCGCGGCGCTCCGGGGGGTAGAAAGGAAAATGTGGTGGCAGAGAGTGTTGAGGATGGAGTGCCCGTCTGGTAACACACCTGGTCCGGTGCTTGGCTACACAGCCAGTGGTTGGCAGGACCCACTGCCGGGGGGCAGTGGAGGCTTGTCAGTAGCGGTGGAAGGGCCACTGGCAAGTCTCTGTGGCCCGTAAATGAGTCGGCCTGGAGGTTTTAATACCCGCACATCATAGGAGAGTCCGTTTGCTCACGGCTCTCCCAACGTACGAGATTGACTATTTCAAAAGAATGCTCGACGAGGACCAGCTCCCACCCGTGGGGAGGAGTGGTGCCCAAGCCAGCTGATGGAGAGAGCTTTGTGCTAGCAGCAACTCCTTGTGTTTCAGAAGGGGACATGCAGAAAAAACTATCACTGCCTGTGAGGAGGATGTTCTATCAGCAAGGCAGGTTGCTGACAGAACTGTTCTCTTCTATGCGAGGCTGGGGGAGGAGCAGTAAAAAAGGTGGTTGGGCGGTCCCCGTTGGAGGTAATTCCGAACATTGCTGGGAAGTTTTGCTGAGTGTAGAGAGCAGGAAAGGCGATTGATGTAGAATCGGCCGAACGCCATTCAGTATATGCTCTCCCACCAGTTAACAGGAGCTAGCTATGGATGAAGTAGCAAAGAACTATAAAGCTCCTGTTAAATGTTGTGATCTCCTGAAGGTACCGGTGGTTAATCACCAAATTTGCATAGATGGGTTTTGCCTGCTAGGGCCCAGGAGATGAAGTTTTAAAAAAGTGCTTAAAACTGTTTGTCAGCTCAGCATTCTATGTTACAGCTGTGGTGTAAGTTATCAATGATACAAATGATATGGTTGAAGCACACCCAGGATGAACTGGCATTCCTTTGTAAGTGCATTTTGAAATAATAATATCAGGGAGGGCAGCTATTAGGCCAGTGCTAACCCGAATTTGGCGAGTTGAGCCAACTGACCAGTGCACCACACACGAAATCTGTTTGTTTGGTGGATAACCTTGCAAAAAAGGGTCAAAGGACTGTTATGAGGTAATCTTATAACCATGGCCCTCATTAAGCCAGCTGGAAGCAAGGCAAAAAAGGTTCTCTACAAGAAGTCGAGGTGACAACAAGGCCGCAAGGAAAGATGGCTGGTAAGGAATATAACATTGACAGACGATGAATTAACTGATGTTCCTGTTCAAATTGGGGAAGGTTAAAATTGTTTCTTTCTCAAACAATGGCAGCAGTTGAAATCAGATGATTTGTTCATACTTATGTATTGAAAGGGGTGAAAAATTGGATTTTACTATAAGGACAGTCTACCTAGTCAACATTTTCCTAGTCGTAAACTTATTTTTGCAGATGAGGAAAATGTGCTTATTCAAGCAGATTCAGTTGTTACATAAGAAGGGGTAATTGAGCCTTCTGTATATCAAAGTCAACAATTTCTGTCAAGTATATTTCCCAGATCTAAAAAGACTGGGGGATGTAGAATTATTCTGGATTTATCCAATTTGAACAAATTTGTTTGTTATAGGCATTTCAAAATGGAGACCTTTACCACGGGCAAACATCTAGTGTCCAAAGGGTATTATATGGCAACCATTGATTCAAGAATGCGTATTACGCAGTGTCTATTCATGGTGATGATAGAAGATATTTGAAATTTATTTGGATTAACTTCAGCTCTTAGATTATTTACTAAATTGGTAAAACCTGTGTTAGCTTTACTTAGAGCTCAGAGGCATGTGGTAATGCCTATTTAGATGAATATTCTGATTGTTGCAAACAAGACTCATGCTGAAACTCAATCATCATTTCAGTTGTTCAAAATAAAATCACTTTTGAACAAATGGGATTTGTTATTCACCCAGATAAATCTAACATTATCACCAGTCCAAAATTATTGATACGGGGATTTACCATTAATTCCAAAAATCACATGTGGTACTTTGCCCAGGGATAAATTGGAATCAGTTAATTGAGGACTGTGTTAATCTCGTTGGAGAATAACGGCCTTCGATTAACAAGTAGCCAGCTTTATTGGAAGTTGTTGCAGCCTTTTCCAGCTGTGCAGTATGGTCCTCTGCATTATCAACAATTACAACTATCAAAGGAACAGGCACTGGGAATACAAAGGGGCCATTTTTGATAGGCCTATGCCGTTGTCAGCTGGGGCGATTGCTGACATACAATGGTGGATAGTACATGTTTCAAAAAATTTAAGGAAGGTTTTGGTGGAATCACCATCACTGATATTACAGACTGATGTAAGTGCACTGGGTTGGGGTGCAACAGATATGTCTTCTAGTTGTGGAGGCAGATGGAATGTGGATGAGACATCGCTTCCTCAATTAAGAGGGATTAATTATTTAGAGTTGTTGGGCACCTGGTATGGGCTCAAAGCTTATTGTTCTACAAGGAGGGATCTGCATGTGCCAGGTCAGATTGACAACACCACAGCAGTGTATATGTAAACCACATGGGTGGAGTTAAGTCACAGCCTTGTGATAGACTGCTAACCAGATTTGGAGCTGGTGTATTGACCAAAATATCTGGCTTTCAGCACTTTATTTGCCAGGGAGAGGTCACGTCAGGTTAATGGACAACATTGACTGGATGTTAAATCAGGATGTATTTAACCAAATGATTGTTCAATATGCATTGCCAGATATTGACTTGTTTGCATCTCGATTAAATCATCAGTTACCTAGATATGTTTCATGGTAACCAGATCCTGGGGCAGTAGCAGTGGATGCATTTTCGCTGCATTGGGGGAGGAATGTTTGTGTATGTATTTCCTCCATTCTGTCCCATCAGCAGATGTTTGCAAAAGATCAAGGAGGACTCCGTTCAGGGTATTGGTAGTGTTCAGGTTGGCCTACACGGGCATGGTTTCCCGTTGTTTGTAACAAATGGCTAGGGCCTTACATGCTTATGCCCCCAAGAATAAAAATCTACTGGTAAATCCAGTCACTGGGGATCAACATCCTTTATAGGATCGTATTGATCTGTTAATTTGCAGATTTTAAGGAGGCCATACCTGGGAGAGGACTGTCTCATCGAACTGTGGATGTTCTCACGTCGGCCTGCAGGGATAGTACACAGCAGCAATATATCACCTATATAAGGAAGTGGGAGCAATTCTGCCTACAGCAGGATATTGTATATCACACTGCAGGGATCACGGATGTATTGGAGTTGTCAACTCTTTATTTGACCAAAAAATTAAGTTACAGTGCGATTAATTCAGCCAGAATGCTCTGTCTTATTTATCTATGGAATGCAGAATTGCATACAGTAGGGACACATCCGTTAGTTTTTCACAATTCATGAAGGGAGCTTTTTCAATTTTAATCCTCCTAAACCCAGGTATGCCGGTATTTGGAATTTGAGTGAGATTTTTATGGCTCGTCGCCAGTGGGCTCCTGTTACAATCCTATCAGTAGCCAAATTAACTATGAAGGTGGTCATGCTTCTGGTGTTGGTTTCAGCCAACGTGTACAAACATTGCAAAAGTACGGCTAGATAGAATGCATGTGTCAGGCTGATGCCATTATATTTTATGTCTATGATTCTCTTAAACATAATAAAAGAGGCATGACAGGATGTAAGATTGTGTTTTCAGCATACCCCGCAGATGATCGCTTCTGTATAGTCTCACATTTATCTTGTTACATTGAGATTACTAAACCTCTGAGAGGAACAGAGTTGGCTTTGTTTATTAGTCACAAAAAAAACCACACAGTAAGGTGTCGGTGCAAACGATTTCCAAGGTCCTCGCGGCCGCAGGATGGTCCAGTGAGCTAACTTTTCAGAGGTTTTATCACAAGCCGATTTCAAGGCTCGGGTGTTTGCTGATTCTGGTGTCAGTACTGTTATATTTTTTCCCCCTGAGTTAGAGGGGTTTGTTATGATTTGTTGTAAATAAACTGTTATTTCATTTAACAAATGTATTACTGATGCATGATTGATTGTTAACGACTTTTGAGTCAATCCAGGCAGTGTGAACGTCGGATATGAGTCTGCGGCGGCGTGAATTCACAGTGCTTTGAAGTCTTCACGTAGTCACTCACGTGACTCCGAAGTAAAAATAGTAAGATTAAACGAGAACTTAACAGTTTGAAGTTTGATCTTTATTTTATGAGGAGTCGAGTTGAGGGACTACGTGCCCTCCGCTCCCACCCTCATAGATCTCATCTGGTAGTTCTAGTTTTATCATCTTACCGTTATACTTCGGTCATTGTTAGCTGTGAATTCATTCCGCTGCTTTGAAGATTGACGCACCAACGGCTGTACGGGCTTCTATTCACGTAGTCCCTCAACTCGACTCCCTCATAAAATAAAAGGTCAAACTTCAAACTGGTAAGTTCTCGTTTAATCTTACTATTCTCCAGCATCGGCAGTTCCTTCTTTAACACTTGAGCTGGGTAGTTTCAGCTTCTTAAAGCCCTTTGTTGTTGCAAAATAGCCTCAGAAAGCCCACCCACCATGTCAGCTGAAGATAGACACAAAAAAAACTTGTTCTTGCAATGTTTGCTTCTGAGGACTTTTCTTGCAAGGCTTGCCTTTTTTTTTCAACATTTCTCTTTGCCTCGCAAGTGACCGAGCTGGAAGTATTGTGTACTGTTTTAGTCTCCTAATTTAAGGAAGGACATCCTTGTGATTGAGGCAGTGCAGTGTAGGTTCACGAGATTGATCCCTGGGGTGGCGGGACTGTCAAATGTGGAAAGGTTGAAAAGACTAGGCTTGCATTCACTGGAGTTTAGAAGGATGAGGGGATATCTTATAGAAACATATAAAATTATAAAAGGACTGGACAAGCTAGATGCAGGAAAAATGTTCCCACTGTTGGGCGAGTCCAGAACCAGGGGCCACAGTCTTAGAATAAAGGGGAGGTCATTTGAGAATAAGGTGAGAAAAAACTTTTTTACCCAGAGAGTTGTGAATTTGTGGTATTCCCTGCCACAGAGGGCAGTGGAGGCCAAATCACTGGATGGATTTAAGAGAGAGTTGGATAGAGCTCTTGGGGCTAGTGGAGTCTAGGGACATGGGGAGAAGGCAGACACGGGTTATTGATAGCGGACGATCAGCCATGATCACAATGAATGGCGGTGCTGGCTCGAAGGGTCGAATGGCCTCCTCCTGCACCTATTTTCTATGTTTCTATGTTTCTATTGTTGGGCAAATAGAAGGAAGCAAGATTAACCTGCTCCTTCGCTAAATTTCAGCATCAAGCCATGGAACATACCACAAGGCTCTCAAAGTAACCATCAATCAGCTCTTTGCCAGCTCACACATCAATAATTAGAATAGACAAGCAACATGCATTTTTGCAAGCAGACAGCATCAACTGGATTGAATTTGTCCAAACTCTTTGATGGTATTTCCCTTCTCTTTTTAGTGGAAAGAATGGTCCGGGATACAACCTTTTCTCTTAATTCATTCTTTTGTTCGGTAATCAATCCACCGGTCTTTTTCCGCACTCCCTGATGAAAGATATTTGAAAGTCTGATATAATAAACCAGAATTGCTAGAAGTTCTTCCCAAACATTGAAAAGAGCTTTACACATGGAAGGTAAAAACGTTAGAAGTTGATTATTGATTCTCTGATGATGGGAAGCAGCAACAGTAGTGGAGGATATGGAGAGTTGGAGAACTTGTAACATCGTCACATAGCAAGCCTATTTTTTTCCAAAGCAGAAATTTTTAAGTCAGCTGCTCCTTCAGAAAAATGATGTGAAATTGTTGCTATTCTGATTGTTGCTCCCTTTGACACAGATGCCTTCCGGTAACATTGAAACATGTATAATTATTTGATTGGTCACTTTATGATCTTTGACAAACTATTTGGTTGGCTTTCAATGTTCATGCAAGTGGGACGGTGCAGATGAGCATAAACAAATCCTATCAGAATATAGATTGCATTTTTACATATTTATTTATTTTTTTTCTTTTCTTCATTGCAACTTTGTGGTGATGGTCTTTGTTCTGATGGATGGTCAACGACTATAGAAGTGACATTAATTTAGTCCTGTAGCCACTTCCAAATATTTCTGGATGTATTTAGACAAGAAAAAAGATCATTATTTATTTAATCTCAAGGGTGGGTAAGTGTGTTTGAATGATTGATATTGGAAGGAGTATTAGACATTTGAGCCTGAAGATAGAGAGTAGTCAGAATCCCTATAAATGATTTGCTTCACAAAAGAGCAAGAATGGCAAGATTAAAACCTGATATTGGATTTCAGCAATGAAGGTCTGTCTTCACATTCATGAAAAGAATACATTGGGAAACAAAGATAAAGAAAGATTATCCATACAATTTAATGCAACCCAAAGTGATTTCCACAAAAACACAGGTCTAAACAAAAATACAATTTAAAGCACAGATTTATATAAATATTTAAAATATAAAAGTGAGAATGTAAAAGGACATGAAACAAAAACACTGAGGTCAAATACAGAGTAAAATTGGTAAAAGCTTGATTAAAAGGATTTTTAGCTGTCGTTTAAAAATGTCAACTGAGTGGACGTCTCCCATAGCCCTGGGTAGGGTATTCCACAGCTTGGGGGCATAATTAAAAAAGGCTTTTCTTATTGTTGTGGCGTTGAGAGGATATCGGGCCAGCATCAGAAGACCTGAGCACTTGAGAAGGGGCATAGGGAAGGAGTCTGTAAAATATGACCAAGAAATTTACATCTGGCATGAGCCAGACTATCCCTGAAAGATTGACAAGAAATTACCTCTTAGTACTTGAAATCTTTCCCAGCAGCAAATGTCTCATCCTCTGATATTCCAAAGTGTTTCTGCTTTCCACAGGTGCAGGTGAAGAGCATGATGAAATGTTCGACACTTGCTTGATGCCCAGCTCTATCAAACTGGAGGTGGCTTGACAACACCCAGCATAGAGATGCTCCTTTGATTCTCACCCGATCAATCACCTTAATCCTTTTTGCTCTCAACCACAGTGCATAGTGGTTGTGGTGTCCACCATTTACTTAACACACTATAGTTAATCACATAGTCTACTCTGACAGGGACAAGAGTGTTTAGTTGTCATATTTTGAATACCATATTGATAGCATAACAAAGCAATTGACAAGAAAGCACACCAAAGACTATACTTCCTTAGAAGGCCTAGGAAATTTGGCAAGTCCCCAACCATTCTCACCAACACCTATAGGTGTTCCTTTGAAAGCATTTTATCAGGATGCATCAAGATTCAAGATTCAAGATTCAAGAAATTCAAGAGACATTTATTGTCACATGCACCAATTGGTGCAGTGAAATTTGTGGTCACCAGACAGCCATACGAATAAAAAAGAACACAACACACGATAGACTTTAACACAAACATCCCCACACAGCGGAATCAAAGTTTCCCACTGTGAGGGAAGGCACCAAAGTTCAGTCATCCTCCTCTTCGTTGTTCACCCGTGGTCCGGGCCTCCCGAGCCCTCCCGCAGTCACCGCTATCGGTGGCCCGATGTTCAGGCCCTCTCGCTGGGATGATGGAACTCCGACGTCGGAACGGAAGGACATCCTCAGCGGCTTGGACTTCCGAATCGGCCACTTCCTACCGGAAACATCGGCTCCCGAAGTCCACAGGCCCAGCTGGGCAGATATTCACACTGGCAGCCCTCGGTAAAGGCATCCCAGGACTCTGCGATGTTGAAGTCAGCACCGCCCGCGGCTGAGCAGCACAAACCACAGCGCACGATGTTGGAGCAGCAGGCCCAACGCTCCGGAGCTTCAAACGGCGATCCCCAGTAAGGCATTGCCCACTATGCGATGGCACTTCAGTGCTGCGCCGCTGCTGAAGCTCTGGTTGGTCTCCCGTCTCCGGCAGGGAGGGCCGCGCCAATCCAGATGGTAGGCCGCAGGGGGGGGGAGGGCGAGGTCGCGACTTGGAGAATAGTCGCATCCTCGCCAGGAAGTGACTGGGAAACAGTTTCCCCCTTACCCTGCACGGTTTGGGAACAGCTCCATCCAAGATCTCGAGAAAGTGCGGAGAATTGTGGATGCAGATCAGACCATCACACAAACCAACCTCCCTTCCACTGACTCCATTTACACCTCACGCTGCATCGACAAGGCCAGCAGCACAATCAAGGACGTCACACCCTGACCACTCCCTTCTTCTTCTCGGCAGCTTCGACCGCACCGGGCCGCGGAGTGGAACCGGCCCGCTCGCGGAGCGCGGTTCACCTGCGGGACTTATTTACATCACCCGGTGCGGTCACAACATCGGAGGCCCGAGTCGCCTCAGCGCAGAGGAAGAGGAAGAGGAAGAAGGGAAGAGACAAAGACAAGATTTTTGCCTTCCACCACAGTGAAGAGGTGCCTGGTGAACTCACTGTGGTGGATGTTAAATATGTGTTTATTGTGTGTTTTGTTATTTACTATATATATGACTGCAGGCAACGAAATTTCGTTCAGACCGAAAGGTCTGAATGACAATAAAGTTTCCATTGATCCATTGATGGAATGGCAGAGTAGTCTTGATGGGCCAAATGGACAAATTCTGCTCCTGTGACTTATGAACTCATTTTGATCCCATTCTCGCAGTTTAAATCATTTTGACTAGATCATCAATTGACCCAACCTCCTTTATTACTGTTAACCCTCGCCTTGGCACCAATTCCCTTTTGCTCTACCTGCTGTACTTGAGATTTGCTTGATTGTATTTATGTGTAGTATTATCTGATCAGATTGGATAGAATGAAAACAATGCTTTTCATTATACCTCAGTACACACGACAATAATAAAACGAAACCTCACATCCCAGCCGGTCTTTCTGACCTGGCCTCAAGTCAACGGCAAAGTCTCCTTAGTCCTAGCCTCACACCTCAACATTCAGCTAACCTCTCCTGATCTCCTGAGTTCTAGACACCCAAATGTGGCAATCAATCAATAACTTCACCTTCACTATCAAACAGTTTTTCACACCATTAATACCTTTCTTCAACAACACTGGCAGCTTGCATTCTCTGTCTCCAGTTGATAAATCCAACCTTTGGCCAAAATGGTCTTTCGGGTAATAGATCATTACTAGGTTACCTATTGTCATTACTTAATATCTTAATTACCTATTATTTCTTGTTAACAATTAAAATGATAAATAGATCTATCTGTTACATCATCTCCAAAAGATGGTTTACGTGATCTGAATAATCAGATGGTTTAGATCAGGGGTGGGGAACCTGCGGCCATTAAAGTGCGGCCTTTTGAATTAATCCAAATTTTGGAATTGGCCAAATACAAGATGTCACAAAATGGAGAATCTCTGTATTTGCAAAGCTTGGTTGGGCTCTTTCTGTGAAAGTTGCAAGCTGTGAGTCACAGCTCCAAGGGGTCTGGACCCTAGATGTGGATAAGGTGAGGTCCAGATGTCCTTCCTTTTGTTAATATGTATGAGGGTTTTGCAGAAGAGCTGAACAGGTTTGCAAATGCATGATTAGGATGAATTAGCCCTCAACGTGGATAAGCTTTTCCCATTAAGGGTAGGGAAGATTCAAACAAGAGGGCATGACATGCGAATTAAGGGACGGAGGTTTAGGGGTAACGTGAGGGGGAACTTCTTTACTCAGAGGGTGGTGGCTGTGTGGAATGAGCTTCCAGCAGAAGTGGTGGAGGCAGGATCGATTTTAACATTTAAAAGTAAAGTGGATAGGTATATGGACGGGAAGGGAATGGAGGGGTATGGTCTGAGTGCAGGTAGATGGGACTAGGGGAAAACAAATGATCGGCACGGACTGGAAGGGCCGAGAGGGCCTGTTTCCGTGCTGTAATTGTTATATGGTTATATGGTTATATGGTTAATGTAACATAACAACTTCACGCAATACGCCAAAAGGAAAATATATATTATTCAGTCGCTTTGGATGAATCAACTGATACTACTGACTCGGCACAGGGTTTATACTTCATTCGAGCCACAACAGAAGATTGTCTTTGCTACAAAGAGTTACTTGCTTTGGGCACTCTTACGGGTAGAACACGAGGAATAGATTTCTTCAACAATTTTCAAGGTAAATGTCGTGAAGTTGGACTGGATTTGGTTAATTTAGTGAGTGTATGCACAGATGGTGCACCTTCCGTGACAGGAAAACGAGAGGGGTTTATTGCACAGATAAAAAAGGTATTATCAGATCCAGATGCTCTCATTTCTTTTCATTGTATCTTACATCAGCAAAATCTCTGTGCTAATTGTAAGTGACACTTTGCAACGAGTTATAAGTATTGTTAACTATATTTGTGCAAATGCAACACGGCATCGTCAGTTTCAAAATATGCTAAAGTTGGTCGATGAGGCATTCAGTGTGGATTTGCCGTTTCATTGTAAAGTGCGTTGGCTATCGCAGGAACAGGCGTTAGCAAAATGCTTATCTTTGCGAGAACAGATAGTTAAATTTCATGAAGAACAGAATCAGCAATGTGAATTATTGAAATAAGATTTCTATAGAAATACTGCATTTCTGTGTGATATCATGTCAATGCCAAATGACTTGAATGTTTCTTTGCAAGGTAAAACTAAGTCTATATATGATATGTGGCAAACAATTCAATCATTTCGAAAAAGCTATCTTTTTTCAAAACTCTTCTTCAAAATGAAATTTCGGATGAACATTCTCCCCAGTTAGTGAAGGTCATTGATGAGCAGGAGGATTCATGCGAATCAATTGAAGAATACGCAGCTGTTATAGACTTATTAGTTAAAGAATACAATGAAAGGTTCACTGGCTTTGAGAATCATGACATCACACTCAAATTAGCTTTTCAACCTCACCTAGTTGATGTCTCCAAGGCTCCGAAAGAACTACAGATGGAATTGATTGAGTTCTCTGAAGATGATATTTTATCCTTATTTGACGCGAAGAAAGATCCGATTGAAATATGGAAAAATGCAATAGAATACCCACGTCTTCGGCAACATGCACAAAAAATGCTTTCAAGCTTCCCAACCACTTATTGCTGCGAATCTACATTTTCCTACCTAAACCAAATCAATGCGCCCTTGAGGTCACAAATGACGGATACCCATCTAGAAGATCAGCTGAAACCGCATACCTCCACGTTGCAACCAAATATTCAAATGCTTTCCCACAAAAAGCAGTCACAACAAAGTATTTAAAACGTTAGTTAACTTTTCTTTTGTTTTCATTTTCTTGAAGTTAGTACATAGTAGTTAGATTTTTACAAAATAATGTACATTTGGAAGTGTATCTAATTGGAGTTTCTTGGATGCGGGCATAAGGTGTTGGACAGGCTAGATGCAGGAAGATTGTTCCCGATGTTGGGGAAGTCCAGGACAAGGGGTCACAGTTTAAGGATAAGGGGGAAGTCTTTTAGGACCGAGATGAGAAAATCGTTTTTCACACAGAGAGTGGTGAATCTGTGGAATTCTCTGCCACAGAAGGTAGTTGAGGCCAGTTCGTTGGCCATATTTAAGAGGGAGTTGGATGTGGCCCTTGTGGCTGAAGGGATCAGGGGGTATGGAGAGAAGGCAGGTACAGGATATTGAGTTGGATGATCAGCCATGATCATATTGAATGGCGGTGCAGGCTCGAAGGGCCGAATGGCCTGCTCTTGCACCTAATTTCTATGTATCTATGTTTCTATATTAGATTACAACTAACTTAATGCTGCATTCCATCATGAAAAGGTTCCCCACCCCTGGTTTAGATCATCTATTATATCCAGCCTCCCTCCCTCCCCCTCCTACCCAGAGTCACATACGTTCCCCACTAACCAGAGAACCCATGGGATATTAAGATTGTTGGGGGGCCTATACTAGGTGAAAATCTTCCTTTTCATTCCGTACATGGCTTTTCCCAAAGTGTGAAAAATTAATTACTCCAATATCTTCTTTGTGGAGAGATTTGAGAAATTGGTGTTATTCTCTGTGGAGCAGCGGGCACACTCAAAATTATGAAGAGCTTTGTTATGAAACCATATCTATTGGCTGTCACACGAGGACACAGATTAATAATTTACAAGGAAACCACAGGGGGAGTAAGGAACCATTTATTTACACAGCAAGTTGTTATCATCTGCGGAACACTGATCAGAAAGATAGTGACAATGGCTTCAAAAGTAACTTTTCAAAAAGTACTTGCATAAACACCTAAAAAGTAAATGTTCTAGAGGTACGGAGAGGTACGGGGAGCAAGTGGGTGAGGCTCATGGATAACTCTTCCAAGTATCTCACCCAAGTACATGAGTCCAAAAGCTTCCTTCTACGGCATATAATTCCTTAATCATACAATTGTCTCAATTTCACATTTAAGGTATCTTGTGTCTTGTCATGCTACATAAGTCGGGGCAGCAGAGTGGCATAGCTGGAGGAACTGCTCCCTCACAGACAGACCAACACAGGTCCATCCTGACCTCCAATGCTATCTAAGGGAAGTGACCACGTGAGTTTTTCCTGGGTACTCTGGTTTCTTCCTACACCCCAAAAATCTGTGGTTTGGTAGATTAATTGGGCACTGTATATTATCCTAAGTGTGAAAACATGTGGTAAGGAGGAAGTGATGGGAATTTGGAGGATAAAATTGGTTAAGATAGGATAAGGGAAAAATTAGTGTTTGATGGTTAGTGCAGACTTGGGACAAAAGGACCATTTATCCTAACTCCCTCTCCCTCACTCACTTTAATGAATTTGTGAAGATAATATTCTCCCATGTAGTCTACGATTTCTCTGAAACTGTTTGCCAGCTGATGCACTGATAATTTTCATGATAAATTTTCTTCTGTGGAAAAGAGATTAAATTAAACAAATGTCACCCATTGATCACAATGTGGTACCCTACAATTGTACCATCCAAAGATATGGATGTCCTTTTTGGACCCTTAGTGATTTATCATCCTTCAGTGTTAGATTACTTAGATTACATACCTGATTCATTTTTACATCATCCTGAGACCCTTAAATCCCAATTTCTGTTGTTTTTAACATCCTGTTTCTTTTGGTTAACAGAGCAAATGTAATTATCTATTCCTGACAGTTTTTCTCTAAATGTCCTAATGGCAAGTAAGTCAAGTGGAGTTTATTGTCATATGAACAAGTACAATGAGTTGCAGGTCCAAAAAAAATCTTTCCTTGCAGCACCAACACAGGCACATGGACCATACACAAAAATATCAATTGTAAATATATGCTACATTGCTCACATATACGTTCCACAAGTCAGTGTAAAGAAAACGATTATACAACAAAAACAATACATCAGTGCAAAATACAATTTAGAAAGCAAGTCGTGGGAGTGTAAGAGGGAGCCCATAGTGTTCTGTGGCTGGGGTAGGATTAGTGTTGTGCAAGAGCCTGCTAGTTGGAAGACAGTAAATGTTCCTAAACCTGTTGGTGTGAAATGGTGAGCCTTGTACCTCCTGCCTGACGACAGCAGCGAGAAGAGGATATACCCTGAATGATGATGATTGTTTGATGAAACATAGAAACATAGAAACATAGACAATAGGTGCAGGAGTAGGCCATTCGGCCCTTCGAGCCTGCACCGCCATTCAATATGATCATGGCTGATCATCCAACTCAGTATCCCGTACCTGCCTTCTCTCCATACCCCCTGATCCCTTTAG
The DNA here is from genome assembly GCA_035221665.1 of Okamejei kenojei. Taxonomy (NCBI): domain Eukaryota; kingdom Metazoa; phylum Chordata; class Chondrichthyes; order Rajiformes; family Rajidae; genus Okamejei; species Okamejei kenojei. The sequence continues at coordinate 141,668,991 of CM069133.1, forward strand.
CCACAAGGGCCACATCTAACTCCCTCTTAAATATAGCCAATGAACTGGCCTCAACTACCTTCTGTGGCTAAAGGTCCTACCTAAAGATGCTGCTTTATTGGGGCTACAACTCATGTAGATACTTTCGATAGTAGGGAGGCCTGTGCCCGTGAGGGGGCCAGACTGAGTCCACCACTCTCTGAAACCTCTTGTGTTGCTATGTGTTTGAATCGTGCTGCCTGGCCAATATGCAATGAGGCAGAATCTTTTCTACGATGCATCTGCAGAAGTTGCACTACTAGAGTAGTCGGTGATGTGCTGAATCTATTAAAACGTCGAGGAAAGAAGAGGTGCTGGCACACCATCTTCATAATTACACATCTATGGAGATCATTAGAAAAATCATGAGGAATATTTTTAACCCATTGGTCTAATTTTAGCCTACGTTAATAACAAAAATAGAAAGATAACAGTTGGAAATTATAACTCGCTGTCTGGTAAAAGATTGCAGTTCTGCAGCAAGTGTTTGTTTCACACTTACTTCATGCCTTCTATTATCTTATTTTTTTTATCTAATTTAAGCAGTTAAATCACAAATTCATACAGTCATAGAACACAGAAATAGGCCCTTTGGCTCGTTGTGTCAGTTTAATCATTGTGCCCATCTAGACTAATTGTATACCAATCAATCATTCACCCTACACCTTCATAAAAGCTCTCCAACATTCTACCACTCATCTGCACACTGGGGGCAATTTATAGTGGCTGATCAACCGAACATCCAAACATCCTTCAGATGTGGGAGAAACCAGAACAGCCAAAGGAAATAGAGAGAGCCTGCAAACTCTCCATATGGATGTCAGGAGCTTATGATTGAATCCAGATCACTGGAACAGGAGGCAGCTGCACTGTTAGCTACGCCATTGTTCTACCCAATTGAGGAAACAGAAAATAAATTCAATAATGCATAAACAGGGAATTTGGGCTGACATTAGGATCCTGATACAAATTTACTGCACAATAGTGTAAGTTTCGCCAGTTCTGAATCTGTTGAGTAAAGTCCCGCTGTGAAAAAAGGAGTAACTCAGCACGTCAGGCAACATCTCTGGAGATCATAGCTAGGTGACGTTTCGGGTCGGGACCTTCTGAAGCAAGGTCCCAACCTGAAACATCACCTATCCATGTTCTTCAGAGATGCTGCCTGACTTGCCATGGTCACTCCAGCACCTCGGGTCTTTTTTTTTAATGTAAATTAGCATCTGCAGTTCACTGTTTCTACTCTAAAGTTCCACCGTGAATGGCTTCAAAGTAGTATTTGGATGTAGGACACTAGCCAATTAATGTCTGCTAATCCAGAGATTGCCTGCCCTCAGCTGAATTAGACTTTTTTTCTGAGCACTTATTCTGCTTTTTTCCCAATGCTTTAATAAATCACAGAATTTCTGAAGGGTGTCAATCTTGACCCTTCAGTTTGACTGCATGCAGGAACAGCAGCAGCAACAAGAAGTAGCAACAGTAACGCTGCAAAAATAGCATCAGTCGGTTAAGACCTTACTCAGCTCATAAGAGCACATAAATATAAAGTCACAACACTGGACTTGTTTAAAAGGCTGCTCAAGAGATTCGCTTGAAAGGCAATCAGGGACTTATACAGCCTCCTTCAGCCAAAAATGCTGTGAATGTATTTGTGAAGGTCATAACCATCATCGATCTCTCCTCTGGCTTGGGGATAGCAGACTGAAGTCAGTCAGTTGTGGGTCCAAGTACCACTTCAGGGGAAACAAGAAAAAAAACTCCAGGCTGATGTCAGCAAAACATCGATACTGAGGGAATGCTGTCCGGCTGACTCACAAAAGTGGATGCTAAAATTCCAGTATTAATACGTCAAAAGGAATAGAAGGTATCAAAAGTGTCCTGGCCGATTATCATAGAGTGATATAGTGTGGAAACTGGCCCTTCGACCTAACTTGCCCACACCGGCCAACGTGTCCCAGCTACACCTGCCTGGGTTTGGTCCATATCCCTCCAAACTTGTCCTATCCATATACCTGTCTAACTATTTCTTAAACGTTGGGATAGTCCCAGCCTCAACTACCTCGGGCAGACACAAAATGCAGGAGCAACTCAGCGGGTCAGGCAACATCTCTGGAGAGAAGGAATAGGCGACGTTTCGGGTCGAGACCCTTCTTCTGACTGATGTTAGGAGTGGGGGCGGGACAAAGATAGAATGTAGTCGGGGACAGTGATACTAGTGGGAGAACTGGGAAGGGGGAGGGAATGAAGAGAGAAAGCAAGGGCTACCTGAAGTTAAAGAAGACAACGTTCATACCGCTGGGGTGTAAACTACCCAAGAGAAATATGAGGTGCTGTTCCTCCAATTTGCACGGGGCCTCACTCTGACAATGGAGGAGGCCCAGGATAGAAAGGTCAGATTGGGAATGGGAGGGGGAGTTGAAATGCTGAGCCACCGGGAGAGCAGGTAGGTTAAGATGGACTGAGCGGAGGTGTTCAGCGAAACGATCACCGAGCCTGCGCTTGGTCTCGCCGATGTACAGGAGTTGACACCTGGAACAGCGGATACAGTAGATGAGGTTGGAGGAGATGCAAGTGAACCTCTGCCTCACCTGGAAAGACTGTTTGGGTCCTTGGATGGAGTCAAGGGGGGTGGGGGAGGTAAAGGGACAGGTGTTGCATCTCCTGCGGTTGCTGGGGAAAGTACCTGAGGAGGGGGTGGTTTGGGTGGGAAGAGACGAGTTGACCAGGGAGTTTCGGAGGGAACGGTCTCTGCAGAAAGCAGAAAAAGGAGGAGATGGGACGATGTGCCAGGAGTGGGATCCCGTTGGAGGTGGCAAAAATGTTGGAGGATTATATACTGAATGCGCTGGCTGTTAGGGTGGAAGTTGAGGACAAGGGGGACTCACCTTTCACCCCATTAGCCATCGCATACAGCATATAATCCTCCACGGGATCCCACTACCTGCCACATCTTCCCATCTCCACCCGTTTCTGTTTTCCGATGAGACTCGTCCCTTCCCACCCAAACCACCTCCTCCCCAGGTACTTTCCCCTGCAACGGCAGGAGATACAACAAAGTATTTATTTTTAATTACTTTGCAAAAATTTCTAAACGCCTGTTTGCACTTTTTTATTATGTGGTATTGTGTATAGATTGATGATAAAAAAAAATGAATTTAATCCATTTTAAAATAAGGCTGTAACGTAACAAAATGTGGAAAAAGTGTAGGGACCTGAATACTTTCTGAATGCACTGTATGTAAAGGGGCTGTCCCAGTTGGGCGACCTTAATGGCGAGTTTAGAAGAGTTTGAAAAAATGACATGTTGAAGACCTCCTTCGACTAGTTGGAAGACCTCCTTTGACCTCCTTCGACTATGTTGAAGACCAGCTTCAACTGGCTACGACCAGCTATGACTAACTTCGGGAAAATTGGACACCGAATAGTGGAGAGTGAAGATGACCTCCTTCGAACTGACTATGATGAAGACTATCTACGAATACGACCACCTTCGCCTACCCTCGATTATCTACGACTAACATGCCGACCTACTACGACCTACTACAACTAAACATACAAGGAAAAAAAGTTTCGATTTTTTCCATGGCATCCATTTTTTACTCGCGGGCATTTTTTAACATATTGAAGAAAACACCGCGACCTGGCTAAGGCCTCGAGTACGCGGAGACCACTCTCGAGCACGAAGGAGAGTTACGAAGACCTCCTACAACCTTGTGTCGACCATGCTGCGAGTATGAGTCGGGGGCAAACTCGGCAGAACTCGTGGATTAGGTTGCCTGGGTGGGATAGGCCCTTAAGGCTAAATGGCCTATAATTCCTCATTTTCTCTCTCCCTCTTTTCTCCTCCAGTCCACTGAAACTGATCCAGAGTCGAGAGAACATTTGAAAATGATCACCAATGCATCCACGATTTCTAGGGCCACTTCCTTCAGTACTCTGGGATACCTAACACCATTTCTGAAGAAGGGTCTCGACCCGAAACGTCGCCTATCTCCTTCGCTCCTTAGATGCTGCTGCACCCGCTGAGTTTCTCCAGCCTTTTGTGTACCCTCGATTCTCCAGCATCTGCAGTTCCTTCTTTAACACCATTTCCTGACTAATGTGGATTCCCTTCAGTTCGTCCATCCCACTAGATCCTCGGTCCCCTAGTATTTCTGGGAGATTGTTTGTGTCTTCCTTAGTGAAGACAGAACCAAATTACTTTTTTAACCGTTCTGCCATTTCTTTGTTTCCCATTATAAATTAACCTCAGATTCCTACTAAATCTTTTCTCTTTCACCTTGAAACTTTGTCCTCTGGTCCTTCATCCCCCCACTTTGGGCAAGAGATTCTGTGCATCTACCCGATCTATTCCTCTCATGATTTGATACACCTCTGTGAGATCCCCCCTCATCCTCCTACTACAAGGAATAGAGACCCAGCCTGTTCAACCTCTCCTTATAGCTCACTCCCTCTAGCCCTGGCAACATCTTCATAAATCTTCTCTGAACTCTTTCAAGCTTGACAATATCTTTCCTATAACATGGGGCTCAGAACTGAACACAATACTCTAAAAAAATGATCCCTCATCACAGAAAAGGATTAGCTTATTATTGTTTGGGACAATTGGCTATGTAAAACATGGCTACTGTATTTCCTATATTACCATACAGGAAATCTAAAGGACCTGTCCCACTTACGTGTCCTTGGCACGCAAATTACGTGACCTCGTGGTCGTGTTGAGCCGCGACGGTCCCGCGAAGGTCGCGGGAGATTTCATGCGGACGCACAGCTGTCTGGCGCGCGTGACGTCATTTGAAGATGGACACAAAGCTGGAGTAACTCAGCAGGACCGGCAGTATCTCTGGAGAGAAGCAATGAGTGATGTTTCATGTTGAGACTCTTCTTCAGTCTGAAAGAAGGATCTTGACCCGAAACAGCACCCAATGCTTCTCTCCAGAGATGCTGCCGGTCCCGCTGAGTTACTCCTGCATTTTGCGTCCATCAATTTTCTTGGCCCCGCTGTGGGAGTACAAGTGGGGCGGATCCAGATCCACAACGGCCGTGAGCCCCAGGCCGAGTTCAGCGATTGTTTGCCTGCTTCTGCTGCTGTTGGAGGTGAGACGTTGCGTCACGCCAGGGTCTTGGGCCTGTCCCACTTTCGCCGTCAGTTCCGCGACAGGCCGTTGGCGCGCAAAGATTTTGTTTGCTACAAAAAGTTCGGAGCCCCGCGCGATGTCACGCACAACTACATACCCCTCCGCGCTTCTCAGTGGGACCGACACCACGAGGCCATACGATGCCCGTGCGCCTCAACGCGACCACGAGGTCGCGTAATTTGCGTGCCAAGGACATGTAAGTGGGACAGGCCCTTAACACTGTGTCACCTGGGTAATTCCTGAGTGAAGTATGAAGGTAGACAAAAATGCTGGAGAAATTCAGCGGGTGAGGCAGCATCTATGGAGCGAAGGAATAGGTGACGTTTCGGGTCGTGAAGTATCATCAGTTCAGTTCAGTTTAGTTTATTGTCACACGTGCAGTGAAAAGCTATTTGTTGCGTGCTAACTAGTAAGCAGAAAGACAATACATGATTACAATCAATCCATTTACAGTGTATAGATACATCAGACCAGATTGATCATCCGGCACAGTACATAAAGTGCTTCTTTGTTCTTTGTTCTTTATCTCTCCACATCACCATCTATATCTCTCGTTTCCCTGATCCCTGACCAGTCTGAAGAAGGGTCTCGACCCGAAATGTCGCCATAGACTTCAGCTCTGCTTTTAACACAATCATTCCGCAGCAGCTGGTGGAGAAGTTGGAGTTATTGGGGGTTGATGCTGGCACATGTAACTGGGTTCTGAACTTTCTATCACAACGGCAGCAGACAGTCAGGGTGGGAAGTAGGACATCAAAAACCATAGCCGTGAGCACTGGCTCGCCCCAAGGCTGTGTCCTAAGCCCCCTGCTGTTTAGTCTGCTTACACACGACTGTACTGCTAGACTCAACAACAACTTCATCAACAAGTTCGCTGATGACACAACAGTGGTGGGTCTCATCAGTGACAATGATGAGTCGGCGTACAGGATGGAGGTGGAGCTGCTCACAGGATGGTGCCAATCCCACAACCTCATTCTCAACGTGGGAAAAACGAAGGAGATGGTGGTTGACCAGGAGGGCGGGAAAACAACGCCATACACCTCTGCACATCGATGGAGCTGATGTGGAAAGGGTCAGCAGTGTGAAGTTCCTAGGACTCCACCTGTCAGATGACCTGACGTCCACGACCAACACCACAGCACTGGTCAAGAGAGCCCAGCAGCGACTACACCCTCTCCGTAGACTACGGAAAGCAGGTCTCCCCACTGCACACCTATGAACTTTTTATAGGGGGACAATCGAGAGCACATTAACCTACGGCATCACCTCCTGGTTCGGGAGCTGCAAGGCGTACGAACGGCACCAACTGGACAGGATTGTGAAGACCGCCAGCAGGATTATTGGTGCTCCACTCCCTTTATTGCTGGACATATACAAGAAGAGATGTATTAGCAGAGCCATCTCCATCATCAAAGACCCCTACCACCCATCGCATCACATATTCTCCATCCTGCCATCTGGGAAGAGGTACAGGAGCATCAGCTGCAAAACCAGCAGGATGCTCCTCAGCTTCTTCCCGCAGGCTATAAGACTGATAAACGGACTTTGCCCCCTGCCAAAGTATCGCGCACCAAACACCAACCTGGACACACTGAAGCAGAGCCATTGTCGTGCCGCTGCCGATCGGAACTCGTGACATATGTACTTTTATTCTCTATTTCTATTACTGAATGGACACTGGTTGAGAAACACTTTTTCCGTTTTCCTCTGGGTATGCAAATACTCAGAAAAATGATAATAAAGATATACAATACAATCTCCTTAGATGCTGCTGCACCCGCTGAGTTTCTCCAGCCTTTTGTGTACCCTCGATTCTCCAGCATCTGCAGTTCCTTCTTTAACACATAAAATGCTTCACTGCCTGCAAAGTGCTATGAGATTTTCAGAGGTCATGAAAGGTGCAAGTCATTTTCTTTTTGGGTGCTGTAACAGGCGATGTTCATTCTGCTGAGTAAAATAGTGTTTTAATACCATATTTAAGAGGTTGAACATCTCCATCTGTTTACTAGTGGACAGCAGCATTCAAGATGGATATAAACAGTGGCTTTCAGAGGCAAAAATTGTTCCCACTCCAAAAAGCTCATGATACCTCTCTTATTGTAATATGCCATATATCAGAACAGGCAAACTTAAGATGTTCCGTGTCCACTGCTTGTATGTAGGGGTCAAATTGTCTGTGTTGAATGAGATAAACAAGCAGTTGCTCTTTGACACCTCTTGTAGCTAAAAGCAAAAGAGTGCAAGGCCATTAATCTTTGATAGGACTTGTAGCCAAAAACAACAGTTCTGTGAAAACAGCAAATATTCAACCATATGCTGTCTACAGTGATGGACTTGGTGGGTCTGCATGTGGCTTAAATAAGCTATTTTATTACCAGTGCCCACTCCATGGTTTCTGCATTCAAAACAACTGATATAAAATTAAAATAAAGCAGAAAACGGCTGTGAGCTATCTGTCAAACTTGCGATTGTATGTGGACTCAATACAAATATACCCTTGTTTGTCTCAATTTCTAGTGGACCTGTTGTGATTCCCATCTGTTGGGATTATTACAGTGTTTGGTTTACATTGCAATAATTTTGAGCCTGGACAGCCATAGAATGGATCAGAGAAATCTGAAATATGAAAGAGACCTTTCTTGCCCAATCAAAATGGCCACAAACCACAAAATCCAGGTAGTAAATTGGGCACAACGCAAATTTTCTAGTTTAGTTTAGTTTAGTTTAGTTTAGAGATAAGCGCGCGAAAACAGGCCATCTTGCCCACTGACTCTGCGCCATCCAATGATCCCCATTCACTAGCACTATCCTACACACTAGGAACAATTTACAATTTTAATTGAAGCAACCTACAGACCTGTTTGTCTCTGCAATGTGGGAGGAAACTGGAGCACCCAGAGAAAACCCACATTCTCACAGGGAGAACGTAGGAACTCCGTGCAGACAGCACAAGTAGTCAGGATCAAACCCGTGTCCCTGTGCTGGAAGGCAGCAACTCTACTGGTGTGCCATCGCACCTCCCCAGTTAAAAATGATTGATTTGCACAATTTGCATACAGCAGAGTGCTTAAATATGTTTTAACAAACGATTAATTTGTTATTTATGATCTATGAATTAATTTCCTCCACCTACCATTGTGTTTTTTTTAATCATAGTTAGTTGTAATAATTTAAGTTTAGAGGATATAATATTCCACAGCAAGTAAAGCTTCTTCTCACTATCCTTAAGTCCAAGAATCATCCTCATAGCAGATATGTAGCCAATCTAAAATGTTATTCATAAAAATCTAGGAAAATTTGCAAGCAACTAAAACTCAATAAAAATCTCCCAGTAATTTGTTCAAGTTCTAGAATAACATAAACCACTCATGGAATTATACTGTACAGAAACATGCCCTTTGGTCCAATTCATCTACGTTGACCAAGATGCTCCACCTAAGCTAGTCCCATTTGCCCACATTTGGCCCACATCTTGCAAAAACCTCCTGTCATGTACCTGCCCAAGTGTCTTTCAAATGCTGTTATAGCACCTGTCTCAACTACTTCCTTGTGCAGCTTGTTTCATATATTCCTCATTGCCATGATATATAATTGATGCTTTCCATGCCTGAACTTGGTGAAAACATTGTATGCCAAAGAGCATTTAATAATGCTTAATCTTTACACCCAAATCCCATTCTTAATCAATTTTTTAGCCTTTTCTTAAAAGATGTTGAAAAGCAAGTCTTACATTATCACTTCATTATAACTCTCAGGAAACTGAGAAAAATTAATTGCTTGCACTGGGAGTCATTTACACATATTGATGCATTCTAAGTCGCAATTTAATTTGTATTCGTGTGCTGTGTGCTTGCATTCTTCAAATATATTTTCTAGGTGCAGATCAAGAAGTCATTTTATAATTATAGTTTCAGTGCCTCCCAGCAATTTAAACACCTAAAATCTGAAATCCAAATCTTGTCTCTCACAATGCTCTTTTCTCTATTGGAAAGAAATAGTTATATATTTATCTTCATCTAAGAGTCCTAAATTGGACAACCAGCTTTATTACTATTGAGACACAGTAAATAAAACACAGAACTGTACAGCACACCGTCCCTTTGGTCCCACGATGTCTGTGCCAAATTAAACTGGTATTACAAAAACATGTTAATTGTGCTAACATTTACGAATTCAATAGAAAATCTGCATATTTTCAGCTACCTGGTTGATAACAGCAAGAATTAATAATTCATGTGAATTCAGATTGCTGTTATTGACTTCCCCACCATCAAAGGAATCGACAGGATCCAAGTCCCAAGAAAGCAACTAAAAAATATCATCAAAGACCCATACCACGCTCACACCTCGCTGCTACCAACAGGAAACAAAAAAATGCAGGAGTTTGAGAACAATTACTACCCGGTTCAAGAACAGTTTCTATTTGCCGATCAATATTTTCAAAGCACAAATCTCAGGGAAAATGTTTTCGTTGAAGGTGTGAAAGATGAATGTAAACAAAAGGGAGTGCAGATGCTGATTGAGAAAAAAGGCCAGAGTGCCGGAGTGACTCAGTGGGTCAGGAAGCATCTCTGGAGCACATGAATGGGCAATGTTTCGGGTCTTTCAATCGGAAGAAGGGTCCCAACCCGAAACAACGCCCATCTATGTTCTCTATGAAAGCAGAACGATCTACAATGAAAGGATTAATCCAAGTGCTTACAGTATGTAAAGTGATGCAGCACTTGGGCAGAACCGTATACAAAAATGGATTTCACTGTCCCTCTGTAGGATGTGACAAATAAAATACCATTCACTATTAGATTTTTCAATGTGTCTGTAATGGTGCAACAAGTAAGAAGTCTGAAGAAGGGTCTCGACCCGAAACGTTGCCTATCTCCTTCGCTCCTTAGATGCTGCTGCACCCGCTGAGTTTCTCCAGCTTTTTGTGTAACCCCCAAGTAAGAGTGTCAATGTTCCTTGCATGTGGCAATTAAACTCTCTTGACTTGTTGGGATTAAACTCCATCTGCCAAGCCTGCCTGCAACTTTCTATCCGACCTGCATCCTTGTACAATCTACATTGCTATCCACAACACCACCAACCTATGCGTCATCTGCAAATTTCCTGGGCGTACTGCTGACATTCACTTCCAAGTTAAATAAATCTCAAAAAACAAGGGTCCCAGTGTCAATCACCGCTTAGGAGTGCAACAGTACAAATTTCTGCCACAAAATGATTGAGTATCGTTCATCAAAGCACACAAAGTAATTGTAGAAGTAGGGTCGACCCAAAATGTCACCTATTCCTTTTCTCCAGTGGAGCTGTTACTCCAGCTTTTTTTATAATACGATACAATAGAACTTTATTTATCCCAGGAGGGAAATTGGTCTGCCAACAGTCATGAAACACATCAAGATGCATGAAACATGAAATTAAAGTGGTGAGTGAAAAAAATTGTGATGTGCAAAGATTCAGAGGGTGGGGGTGAAGTCAGTCTACCCCACGACAGAAGGGGGAGGAGTTGTACAGTTTGAAAGCCACAGGGAAAAAAGATCTCCTGTGGTGTTCTGTGCTGCATCTTGGTGGAACCAGTCAGTTGCTGAAGGTGCTCCTCAGGTTGACCAGTGCGTCATGGAGGGGGTGAGCTGTATTGTCCAAGATGCTCCGCAGTTTGAAGAACATCCCCCCCCCTCCAAGACCCACCTCCAGTGAATCCAACTCAATACAATACAATACAATACGGTTTTATTCGTCACATTGCACATAAAGTGCAAGTGAAATTAATTTGCCGGCAGCGATACAATGATAACGAAAACACAAAACACAATAAACATGTAACACAAACATCCACCACAGCATTCATCACTGTGGTGGAAGGCACAAAATTTGGCCAGTCCTCCTCCATTTTCCCCGATGGTCGGGACCTCAACCCTCCGCAGTTGCCGCTGCGGGCGTCCAGATGTGTAGACAAGGTAAATCCAGTTAAGTCCAGAGTCGGCTCTTCCCCACCGGAGACCGTGGCTTCAGGCTGGTGTAGGCCGCAGACTGGTGGTCGCAGATTTAAGGTTCCCGCCGCAGCCAGAAGCACCGCAGACTGCAGGTCCGGCGGTCTGGAGCTCCCCTCCAGGGATCCCTGGCGAGGGCTGAAGCTCTGCAGACCGCGCTTCTCCGGGAAAGGCCGCACCGATCCTTGATGTTAGGCCACGGGGGAGGCGACCTGGAAAAAGTCGCCTCTCCATGGAGGAGGCGACCGGAGCGGTTTCCCCCTTACCCCCTCACACCACCCCCCCCCTCCCCCACAAAACACACAAAGAAACATTAAAAACACACTTTAAAACATACTAAAAAAATTAAAAAAGTAGAAAAAAACAGACACGCTGCTGGCAGGGCGCCGGCTTGCAGCGCCCTCACTGACAAGGTCATGTACTGACCCCCAGGCCAGAGCCAGCCTTCCTGATGAGTTTGTTAATCCTGTGGCGTCTACAGCCTTCGCCCTGCTGCCCCAGCACACGACAGTGACGGAGATAGCACTGGCCACCACTGATTGGTAGAACATGTGCAGCATCTAACTGCAGACGCTTTTGTGTCTGCCTTTGGTGTACACCAGCATAGAAACATAGAAACACAGAAACATAGAAAATAGGTGCAGGAGTAGGCCATTCGGCCCTATGAGCCAGCACCACCATTCAATATGATCATGGCTGATCATCCAAAATCAGTACCCCAATCCTGCTTTCACCCCATATCCCTTGATTCCGGTAGCCGTAAGAGCTATTTGATACAATGATACAATTTATTTGTTGTCATTTGTCAGCCTCATTGAGGTTCAAACAAAATGTAGTTTCTGCAGTCGTACATTTAAGAAAAAGAACCAAGACACAACACAATCTACACAAACATCCATCCCAGTGAATCTCCTCCTCACTGTGATGGATGGCAAAGTCTTATTTCTCCCGTGCACTCCCCATTCTCCTCCCGATGTCAGAGTCAAAGCCCCCGGCCGGCGATGGTAAATAAGTCCCGCAGACATTAAGGCCGTGCCGGGTGATGCAAGGCCGTGCTCCGGGTCTTGATGTTGGAGCCGCCGGCGGGTGCTAGTAAGTCCCGCGGCCATTAAAGCCACGTCGGGCGATGTTAGGCCCCGCTCCAGGTCATTTTCAACCCCGCAACGTGGGCGGGAGAAGTTGCCTAACTCTAACTCGCTCTTGAAAACATTCAGTGAATTGGCCTCTACTGCCTTCTATGGCAGAAAATTCCACAGATTCACAACTCTCTGGGTGAAAAGGTTATTCCTCTTCTCAATCCTAAATGGTCTACCCCTTATTCTTAAACTGTATCTCCTGGTTCTGGACTCCCCCAACATGGGGAAAACTTTTCCTGCATCTAGTCTGACCAATCCCTTAAGAATGTTATATGTATCTATAAGATCCCCTCTCATCTTTCTAAATTCCAGTGAATATAAAACCAATCCATTCTTCATCATATGTCAGTCCCGCTATCCTGGGAATTAACCTGCTGGTCTGCAGTTCTGCCCGACACCTTTAAGTAATTGCTGTTCTGCGCAGATTATCATGCGAATCCTCTGACAGAGGGAGCAGAAGTTTAATTCTCACATTTCAGCTTCCAGAAGAGAATTGTTAACGAAGAAACTGCAGATGCTGGAGAATCGAGGGTTACACAAAAAGCTGGAGAAACTCAGTGGGTGCAGCAGCATCTAAGAGGCGAAGGAGATAGGCGACGTTTCGGGTCGAGACCCTTCTTCAGACTGGTCAGGGATCAGGGAAACGAGAGATATAGACAGTGATGTGGAGAGATAAAGAACAATGAATGAAAGATATGCAGAAAAGTATCGATGATAAAGGGAACAAGCCATTGTAAGCTGTTTGTGGTGTGAAAATGAGAAGCTAGTGCGACTGGGGTGGGGGGAGATAGAGAGAGGCCGTGGAGGAGGCCCAGGACCGAGAGGTCGGATGTGGAATGGGAGAGTTGAAGTGCTGAGCCACCGGGAGGTCGGGTTGGTTTTTGCGGACCGAGCGGAGGTGTTCGGCGAAACGATCGCCAAGCCTCCGCTTGGTCTCGGTGAGTCCTACTGTACAATTCTTCCCTTCCCTTCCGCTCTACCCCTTCCCCGGACACTTTCCCTTGCAACCGCAAGAAATGCTACACTTGTCCCTTCGCCTCCCCCCTCCACTCCTTTCAGGGACCCAAGCAGTCCTTCCAGGTCCGACAGAGGTTCACCTGCACCTCCTCCAACCTCATCTACTGCATCCGCTGCTCCAGATGCCAGATGATCTATATCGGTCCTGGGCCTCCTCCACGGCCAGAGTGAGCAACACCGCAAGTTGGAGGAACAGCACCTCATATTCCGCTTGGGGAGTCTGCATCCTTTGGGCTTGAACATTGAATTTTCTCAATTCTGTTAGCCCTTGCTGTCTCCTCCCCTTCCCACCTCTCCCTCAGCCCTCGGGCCCTGGCATTCCCTCTATCTCTATCTCCCTCCCCCACCCTAGTCGCACTAGCTTCTCATTTTCACACCACAAACAGCTTACAATGGCTTGTTCCCTTTATCATCGATACTTTTCTGCATATCTTTCATTCATTGTTCTTTATCTCTCCACATGTCTATATCTCTCGTTTCCCTGATCCCTGACCAGTCTGAAGAAGGGTCTCGACCCGAAACGTCGCCTATCTCCTTCGCCTCTTAGATGCTGCTGCACCCGCTGAGTTTCTCCAGCTTTTTGTGTAACCCTCCAGAAGAGAATTTCCTGATTACACCCACAGATATCGTACAAGTGACTTAACTCCTACATCAAATCTACAAACACACTCCGAGGAGAGCACCAGTTTGAACAAGAATAACAGTCACACATAGAAAGTAAATTATAGACATAATCAGTGAAGCAGAGGGCAATGGGTCAAGTCAAAGGCATGCAATTTAATCTGTTAACAAGTTAAAGTTAGTACATTAGTAGATCAGGAAGCATACGGGATCTTAATGAAGTAGTCAAAATCAATCATCTAAAAGATATTTAGTACGCATTTTAAATTAGATCAAACATTTTCATGGTGGTCAAAAGAGCACAGCAGAAGGGACATCAGTGGATGAGGTTGGATATTCTAGTTTTAGTTTACTTTAGGAATGCAGCGCGGAAACAGGCTCTTTGACCCTCCGTATGCACACCAAGCAGTGATCCTCACACACTAACACTATCCTACACACACTAACACTATCCTACACACACTAACACTATCCTACACACACTAACACTATCCTACACACACTAACACTATCCTACACACACTAACACTATCCTACACACACTAACACTATCCTACACACACTAACACTATCCTACACACACTAACACTATCCTACACACACTAACACTATCCTACACACACTAACACTATCCTACACACACTAACACTATCCTACACACACTAACACTATCCTACACACACTAACACTATCCTACACACACTAACACTATCCTACACACACTAACACTATCCTACACACACTAGAGACAATTTACATTTATACCAAGCCAGTGAACCTGCAAACCGGTATGTCTTTGGAGTGTGAGAGGAAACCGGAGATCGCGAAGAAAACCCACACGGGTCATGGGGAGAATGTACAAAGTCCGTACAAACAGACCCGGAGTCCAGATCAAATCCAGATCTCTGGCTCTGTAAGGCAGCAACTCTAACCGCTGAGCCACCATGTCGCCCTACTGAAAGATTCTTAATTCCAAGGAATTTAACACCAGAGAAGGCCAAAGTGACTTGTTACATTCAACATAGTGAATGTGTTAAAGGTCCTGTCCCACTTTCCCGAGTTATTCACAAATTCTCGAATTCACGAATTCTACCGAGTTTTCAAACTCGCAGAATGTTCGCAACGAGTCAGTTGGAGGCCGTAGGAGTCCGTGGACATATCGCAGCGGCTCGTTATGTCAGCCGTAGCTACTATGGGCTCGTTTTTTACTCGTGGACATTTTTTGTCATGCTGAAAAAACGTCCCGACTTAACTGATGCCCCGAGTACCTAGAGCTGGCATAATGAGCTGCTACAGCATATCCACGGACTCCTACAGCCTCCTACGGGCTAGTTACTAACATTCTGCGAGTTTGAAAACTCGAGAGAATTTGTGAATAACTCAGGAGAATTCGTGAATAACTCAGGAAAGAGTGACAGGCCCTTTGACTTTGCCTGGTTGGGAAAGATGTTTCCAAAGTGGAAAGCTATGTGTATGTCTTACATGTAAATAAGTCATGTTCTCACAAAATGTAATGTGGTTATTGTGTGTTTATAAATGGGTTAGGAACCATGTGCGGGTGCGCCTTGTTAGTAGCCCAGATTAAAGTATACATCTTTGTTTGGAAGCTCTTGGAGTTCTATTGAGATCTGGAGCAGTTGCTTCTGAGCATCCACAGCTGGATAACATTGTTCCACAATTTAAGGGTCAGTGCCTTTATTAAATTTGTGGTGACAGGATGATGCACATTAAGTGTCTGCATTCAATTAACTGCGGATATAATTTCTAAGCTACGTTCTTCCTATATTTTAGAGTAGGCTGGGACTCTATTCCATGGAGCGCAGGAGGATGAGGAGAGATCTTATAGAGGTGTACAAAATCATGAGAGGAATAGAGTAGATGTTCAGTCTCTTGCCCAGAGTAGGGGAATCGAGGACCAGAGGACATAGGTTCAAGGTGAAGGGGAAAAGATTTAATAGGAATCTAAGGGGTAACTTTTTCACAGAAAGGGTGGTGGGTGTATGGAACAAGCTTCCAGAGGAGGTGGTTAAGGCTGAGACTATACCATCGTTTAAGAAACAGTTAGACAGGTACATGGACAGGACAGGTTTGGAGGGATATGGACCAAACGCAGGTAAGTGGGACGAGTGTAGCTGGGACATTGTTGGCCGTTGTGGAAAAGTTGGGCTGAAGGGCCTGTTTCCACACTGTATCACTCTATGACTCTGAGAAGGGCTTATCATGGATTGTAATTTTACTTCGGAGTCACGTGAACGTGACGCATGTCGCACTGAACGGGCCGGAGGGCACGGCTCCACCAGCGGGTAAGTAGAAACTTTGCAGATAAGTGTTAAACTACTTTTCCTGCAGGGTATTTAGCTCCGTAAAGCTGGCTCGTGAAGTCAGTTGGAGTTGGAAATGGACCGGTCCGGACGGAGGATGCGTTCTAAGCGTGTGTCTAGCGAAGAGTCGCATTCTCGATCGGGTCGGGAGATAACAACGGGGCCTCCGGTTCCGATACCGGGGGCCGTTTCACTGGTAGGAACTTTTGAAAGTGGTTCCAGGCCAGTGCCTGAAACTAAACAGGCTGCGGCTGCTGAGAGCCACAGCAAGGCCAAAAGGAAAACACAGGCCAGTATTCAGATGACGGTGGTGATTCTCCCCCAGGTGCTAAAAAGATGTGGGGTAGAATGCAACAAATGGAACACATGCTCCAGGTTTTAATCCAGGCTAAGGCCACAGATATTCCTCAGGCAGTTGAGCAGCAGGGACCTTATGAAGAGGATTACCTGGAATACCGCCGTGGGAATTCCTTCCAGCGCCTATTATAGGACTGGGGGGTGCCTCCCTAGACTATTAAATGGGAGATGCGCGGCAGGATGCAGCTGACCCTATGTCTGGTGTCCCTGCTTATGTGCAAACAAAGGTTTTCATCGTGTTTTATCTCAGCTCAGTTTTGTTAAGTTCAAAACACATACATCTCTACCTCTGTTTTATATAATTGTCAAAAGGCTATTTGCAACCTAGATTAAGTGAGTAGTCTGATATCCTAAGTGTGTCTAATCATTCCACTTATGATCATCAGTAGTGAATTCCAGGGACTAGATTGATAAGCTGTTTTTGTACAACTACCAGATGAAGTGAATGACCATGAGTAGAAGCCTCTGTGAAGTCCTTCAAATTTGAAAATTAAATCTATGAAATAAATTGCCTTAGCACAAGAAAACCCCTCAGTGACGTAAACTGATATGTCAGATGCATTAATAATAAAATAATGTGAAAGATAGGTTATATTTGGATTTTGATTTAAAATTAATTGTACTTTATTAAGCAAATCATTTCAATGTTTGTGTTGCAATATTCAGAGTATTATTATGGGGAGAACTAAACAGCCACCATCTGAGTGATGCTTTTGATTCATTATCTGCCTGGGCACAACATTCAGCCTTTACAAAATTATCCACGCATTAGAAATATATTACAAAAAGCAGGAAGCAAAGCGTAATTATTTATTAAAACATAAATCATGATGTCATAATGATGTGTCTATGAGAACAAATTGAATATGACAACTGACCAAGAAATTAAATTGTTATTAAGTGAAATATCATATTTAATCATCTTGAAAATCAAACATTTTAAATGTAGCAAATTAAATGCCTGAATACACAATTTTGGCTTTGGCACAATTTAACTGGATTTTAATCGATAGTGGTTGATAAGATGACAGAGCAACAAAAGCAATTGTTCACCAATCTGGACAGAACTCTGGGATGTTAAAGTTGAACAGTGAACTGTACAATTCAATAGACAATAGACAATAGGTGCAGGAGTAGGCCATTTGGCCCTTCGAGCCAGCACCACCATTCAATGTGATCATCCCCAATCAGTACCCCGTTCCTACCTTCTCCCCATATCCCCTGACTCAGCTATTTTTAAAAGCCCTATCTCGCTCTCTCTTGAAAGCATACGGAGAACCTGCCTCCACCGCCCTCTGAGGCAGAGAATTCCACAGACTCACAACTCTCTGTGAAAAAAAGTATTTCCTCGTCTCCGTTGTAAATGGCTTACTCCTTATTCTTAAACTGTGGCCCCCAGTTCTGGACTCCCCCAACATCGGGAATACTGGGAATTAACCTTGTAAACCTAAGCTGCACTCCCTCAATAGCAAGAATGTCCGTCCTCAAATTAGGGGACCAAAACTGCACCCAATACTCCAGGTGTGGTCTCAGTAGGGCTCTGTACAACTGCAGAAGGCCCTCTTTGCTCTTATACATGGCAACTAACTAATTATATAAATAAGATCATCGTAAGCCACAAAAAAGCCTTTTTCATATCTATTTCGATCCACAATTATGTGTTAATAGTTTGCGTTCAGTAAATAATTGAACGCTAGATTTTGGTGAAAAAACTAGAGTCTTGTGAGGCATTCAAACTGCTATTCATTCAGAAATTGCCTGTCAGCTTGTGGTGCAGAAGAGGGAGCCCATGGAATGTGAATTAGCATGCCATGCCCTTATCTCTGCAATTTCACTACATTTCAAAGACAGCTTTGTTTAGTTAGCGCTGGTGCAGTAGTGTGGATATTTGGTAATCCAGAGACTCGAGTTGAAATCCCACCTCACCGTTGCGCAATTTAAATTTGATTAAAAACTGCAAAACCGCTGGAATTTCATAAAAACAATCAGGTTCCAAATATCGTGTGGGGCAGGCAAATCTGCCAACCCTCGCCTAATCGTTGGAGAATAAGGAGAGGTGGACACATTTGGATTTTTTTTTCCCCTGGAGCATCAGAGGCTGAGGTGGAGGTGGCGGTGTGGGTGGGAGGTGATCTGAAGAAAGTCAATACATTTATGAGAAGTTTAGATAGCACACATAGACTTTTCCCCAAAGTGGAACGTCACATGCTGATTTAAGGTGAGAGGAGACAGTTTAAAGGAGGCTTATGGAAGTATTCGTTTACACAGAGGAAGTGGCTGGAACATACTTCTAAGGGAGGTGATACAGTGTAAGGAAGCAGATACGGTTGCAATGTTTTAGTGGCATTTAGACAGGCAGATAATGAAAGGTTAAAGACTATGTTCAGGCAAGGCAGATGAGATTCATTTTGAATGGTAACATGACACCATGGGCCATAAGGCCTGTCCTGTGCTGACCTGTTGTATGTTCCAAGTCATTCTGCCCATCATTACAAGAGTTCCTGGGGGTAATGTTGCAGATCCAGCCATCTACAGCTGCTCCGTCAAATCCATTCTTTCCTTCGTGTGATCTGTTGTAAGGATGTTCACAGCGCATGCCATAACATTTGGGCTCGGCTTGACAAGTGACAAGTAACTGTCTCTCGCGTTGGTACCACTACAAGTGGCAGGCAATTATTATCTCCAGCAATAGACCGTATTATCACTTCACGATCGATAGTCATAGAATCACATCATTTCCAACTCCTTCACTGACAAAATCCTGCACAAGGGTGAGAAGACAGAGTGCTGCAGCACATGAACCAACTCCTGGCACTCCAAAGTCTTTCCACCATCCACAAGTCAATAGCATTGTGGAATGTACAGTAGTTCCCTTGCCTGTTTGAGTAGAGGTGCAGCAAGCTACAAAGAGCTCTGTTCAAAGTAGTTCAATTGATCGGCATCCAGTCAATCAACCTAAACATTGATTGCCCGCACCACTGCCAGAATTGTGTAGGAAGGAACTGCCCATGCTGGTTTAAACCAAAGATAGACACAAACGCTGGAGTAACTCAGCGGGACAGGCAGCATCTCTGGAGAGAAGTAATGGGTGATGTTTCAGGTTGAGACCTTTCTTCAGGCTGAAGTCAGGGGAAAGGGACATGAAAGATACAGACGGTGATGTAGAGAGATATAGAACAAATGAATGAAAGATATGCAAGAAAGCAACGATGATAAAGGAAACAGGCCATTGGTAGCTGTTTGCTAGGATAGAACGGGAAGCTGGTGCAATGTGGGTGCGGGAGGGATGGGGAGAGAGGGAATGGAGGGTTTACTTGAAGTTAGAGAAATTACAATTCATACAATTGGTTTTAAGCTGCCCAAGTGAAATATGAGATCACTGTGATGGATGTTTATGTAAATTGTGTTAATTGTGTGTCATGGTTTTTTTTGATGTTATGACTGCAGGAACGAAATTTAGTTTGAACCATGTCTGTTTGAATGACAATAAATGGCATTCTATTCTATTCCTCCAATTTGCATTTAACCTCACTCTGACAACGGGGGAAACCGTTTAATTCTCTTCTCCGGTGTCGTTGGGCCTAACGTCGTGGAGCCGGCAGCGGCCTCCAACCGGAACCAACCCGAGGGCTCCAGTCGCGTAGCCTGCGGACTCGCCATCACGGAGCTGGCCGGCTTCGGAGCGGGGAGAGCTGTGGTGGCGCGCAGCTGCGACCCGACCTCGGAGCTTCAGAGGCTCGCCCGCATGCCCGGTGGACAGGAACATCGGGAGCTCGCAGATCCCTGGTGGGAGGCCTCTTTTCAGAGCTCCCGCAATGGCAACTTCTCCTGCCAGAATCGCGGGGTTTAAAGGACTCAGAGCCGGGCCTAACATCGCCCGGCATGGCTTAAATGGCCGCGGGACTTACCATCGCCCGCCGGGGGCTTTAACATCGTGAGCCCCAGTCGCCCGATGCAGCAGTTGGACTGCGGGAGAAGAACAAAGAGAAGAGATAAGACTTTTGCCATCCATCACAGTGAGGAGGTGTTGGAGATTCACTGTGATGGATATTTGTGTAAATTGTGTTAAGTGTGGGTCTTGACCGCAGGAATTAAATTTTGTTCAAACCTTGTCTGTTTGAATGACAATAAAAGGCATTCTATTCTATTCAATTCTATTCTATTCTATACTGACTGGTTGCATCACGGCCTGGTTCAGTAACTCGAAAACCCAGGAATGATGGAGACTGAAGAAAATGATAGACATTGCCAGTCCTTTACAGGTACAGACCTCCCCACCAATGAAGGGATCTACCGAGACACTGTCTCCAAAATCTAATATCAAGAACCTACACCACCCTGGCCATGCTCTCATTTCACTGCAATTACCAGGAAGAAGGTACAGCAACCTTAAAACGTGATCTTCAGGTTCAGGAACAGCTTCTTTCCAATAACGATTAGGCTCTTCGACACTGCACAACACTAAACTACAATCCTACCTCAGCGACTGTGATCTGCTCTAAACTTTGTTTTAGTTGCACTACGGACTTCAATTTTGCATTGTTATGGGCTAGTTACATAGTATTACTGATTATTCACTTATTTTATTATTGATTATTGTATATTTGTTGTGTGTAATTGCACAAATAGATCTGTAAAGCAGCAGCATGTGAGAATTGTGTTGCTCTGTTGCCAGAACATTGAATGCATTCAGAAAGTATTCAGACCCCTTCACTTTTTCCACATTTTGTTATGTTACAGCCTTATTCTAAAATTGATTTTCTTTTTCTTTCACCAATCTATACACAATACCCCATAACAAAAAAGTGAAATTTTTGTAAAGTAATTAAAAATAAATAACTGTGAAAATATCACATTTACCCAAGTATTGAGACCCTTTACTCAGTACTTTGTTGAAGCACCTTTGGCAACGATTACAGCCTCAAGTCTTCTTGGGTATGACGCTACAAGCTTGGCACGCATGTATTTGGCCAATCATTTGGCCCAATACACATGTATTTGGCCTAATTTATCCTATTCTTTCAAGGTTTGTCAGGTTGGATGTGGATCATCGATGCACAGCTATTTTCAGGTCCCTCCAGAGATGTTTGATCAGGTTCAAGTCCGGGCTCTGGCTGGGCCACTCAAGGACATTCACAGACTTGTCACAAAGCCACTCCTGCGTTGTCGTGGCTGTGTGCTTAGGGTAATTGTCCTGTTGGAAGGTGAACCTCCGC
Organism: Okamejei kenojei; assembly: GCA_035221665.1. Classification (NCBI taxonomy): domain Eukaryota; kingdom Metazoa; phylum Chordata; class Chondrichthyes; order Rajiformes; family Rajidae; genus Okamejei; species Okamejei kenojei. Next base: position 141,690,802 of record CM069133.1, read on the forward strand.
CCCAGTCTGAGGTCCTGAACGTTCTGGAGCAGGTTTTCATCAATGATCTCTCTGTACTTTGCTCCGTTCATCTTTCCCTCGATCCCGACTGGTCTCCCAGTTACTGCCGCTGAAAAACATCCCCACAGCATGATGCTGCCACCACCATGCTTCACCGTAGGTATGGTATTGGCCAGGTGATGAGCGGTGCCTGGTTTCCTCCACACGTGACACTTGGCATTCAAGCCAAAGAGTTCAATATTGGTTTCATCAGACCAGAGAATCTTGTTTAGGTGCCTTTTGGCAAACTCCAAGCGGGCTGTCATGTGAATTTTACTGAGGAGTGGCTTCTGTCTGGCCACTCTGCCATAAAGGCCTGATTGGTGGAGTGTTGCAGATATAGTTGTCCTTCTGGAAGTTTCTCCCAGCTCCACAGAGGAACTCTGGAGCTCTGTCAGAGTGACCATCGGGTTCTTGGTCACCTCCCTGACCAAAGCCCTTCTCGCCCGATTGCTCAGTTTGGCCAGGTGGCCAGCTCTGTGAAGAGTCCTGCCGGTTTCAAAGTTGTTCCATTTAAGAATGACGGCGACCATTGTGCTCTTCGGGACCTGCAATGCTGCAGAAATTGTTTTATACCCTTCCCCAGATCTGTGTCTCGACACAATCCTGTCTCATAGAAACATAGAAACATAGAAAATAGGTGCAGGAGGAGGCCATTCGGCACTTCGAGCCTGCACCGCCATTCATTGTGATCATGGCTGATAACCCGTGCCTGCCTTCTCCCCATATCCCTTGACTCCACTAGCCCCTAGAGCTCTATCCAACTCTCTCTTAAATCCATCCAGTGATTGGGCCTCCACTGCCCTCTGTGGCAGGGAATTCCATAAATTCACAACTCTCTGGGTAAAAAAGTTTTTTCTCACCTCAGTCTTAAATGACCTCCCCTTTATTCTAAGACTGTGGCCCCTGGTTCTGGACTCACCCAACATTGGGAACATTGGGAACATTTTTCCTGCAGGTCTCGGTGGTCTATGGACAATTCCTTTGTCTTCATGGCTTGGTGTTTGCTCTGACATGCACTATCAACAGCGGGACCTTATATAGAAACATAGAAACATAGAAAATAGGTGCAGGAGTAGGCCATTCGGCCCTTCGAGCCTGCACCGCCATTCAATATGATCATGGCTGATCATCCAACTCAGTATCCCGTACCTGCCTTCTCTCCATACCCCCTGATCCCTTTAGCCACAAGGGCCACATCTAACTCCCTCTTAAATATAGCCAATGAACTGGCCTCAACTACCTTCTGTGGCAGAGAATTCCAGAGATTCTCCACTCTCTGTGTGAAAAATGTTTTTCTCATCTCGGTCCTAAAAGATTTCCCCCTCATCCTTAAAGGACAAGTATGTGCCTTTCCATATAATGTAAAATCACTTTAATTTACCACTTGTGGACTCCAATCAAGTTGTAGAAACATCTCAAGGATAATCAATGGAAACCGTCTAGCGGCACCTATTGGTGACTTGGGGAAGTGCGAACCCTCACTATTGGCTGGTGCCATCACGTGATCGCGGGCGTGTTTTCGCGGGCTTTTGCTTCTCATTCGACAGCGCTCCTCCCGTGTGGCAGGAGCTGTTATATATTTGGCTGACCCAGCACGCGGTTTTCGAGTACCTCCTTTCGCTTGTTATTTCCAAATAAAAATGTGTTTTACCCAACCTGCCTCCCCTCCAAAACAGGATACACCGAAGCTCAGTTTTGAGTCTCGTAGCAAAGGGTCTGAATACTGATGTAAATGTGATATTTCAGTTATTTCTTTTACTTTGCAAACATTTCTAAACACCTGTTTTCGCTTTTATATGATGTACCATTGTGTGTAGATTTATGATTAAAAAAAAAAATGTTTAATCCATTTTAGAATAAGGCTCTAACGTAACAAAATGTAAAAAAGTGAAGGCTGTCTGAACACTTTTCTGAATGCACTGTATGTCAGTTTTTTTAAATACTCCTGATTTCTTGATTCTTGCCCTAACAACCACAGGTGTCAAGTTCAATCTGTAAGTTAAATCTAGGAGTTAGTGTGATCCAGCCCCCCAAAAATTTAATGGCCAGGTGGGACTAGTGTAGATGGGGTACCTTGGTCGGCACAAGCAAGCTGGGCCGAAGGCCTGTTTCCGCGCTGTCTGACTGTGACTCTATGAAAACTCATTGAAGGCATACCACAATTGCAGATATGTAAAAGTTGTGTTCCTCGAGTGTATAGGATAATGTTTAGTGTGCAGGGATCGCTGGTCGGTGTGGACTCGGTGGGCCGAAGGGCTTATATCGTGCTGTATCTCTAAAACTAAACTAAACTAAACTAAACTAATGTCAGCATACATTAAAACCCCTGTCTCACTGTGCGAGTTGGCCCACGAGTGACCCCGAGTTTTTCACTCGTGGTGATCACGTAGCGGGAACGTCGGAACTCGCACGAGCAACTTATCGACTCGTGGCGCTAACGGCAGGTACTCGGGAAACTTGTTAACTCGTGAAAAAAAATCAAACATGTTTGATTTTTTCCACGAGTCAAATTAACTGTTCAAGTTAAAAATGGAAACATTTAAACTCGTTGTAATAACGTAGTGCCCCGTGCGTTTATCTTAGTGTCTCGTGAGTCTACCGTGGGAACTTTAATAATCTGTTCTTTTGCTCGAGTAAAGACTGAACCAAAGATAGGCACAAAATGCTGGAGTAACTCAGCGGACCAGGCAGCATCTCTGGAGAGAAGGAATGGAGTCGAGACCCTTCTTCAGACTTACCCGAAATGCCACCCATTCCTTCGCTCCAGAGATGCAGCCTGTCCCGCCCGAGTTACTCCAGCATTTTGTGTCTATCTTCGGCTTTTCTGCCACTTGTCCTTTATTACTGAGGCGCCTGCCCCGTGGCTTCACTCTGTCTCAATGAACGGCTTAGGACACGGTTAAAGACCTGCCGAAGGGGCAAGTCCTGGGGTGGTGGGTGGGATGTGTCCACGTGTGATGCTCCATCCACCCCCCCCGGGGCCGAGAGTGTGTGGGATTGGGAAGGAAACTGCAAGATGCTGGTTCACACCGGAGATAGACACACACAATGCTGGAGTAACTCCGAGGGACAGGCAGCATCTCTGGAGAGATGGGATGGGTGAGATTTCGGGTCGAGACCCTACTTCAGACTTCTCCAGAGATCCCGCTGAGCTTAGTCCAGTAGTTGGTGTCTATCCCGGTGGCGGGGAGCCCGGCTTGGCCGACCCGCCGCCTCTACTTGCCGGTCAGTCCAGTGATCATCGCCCTCCGCCCGGGATGCAGCGGAGGTTTGCACCCGGTGAGTTGTCCAGCGCTCACGGTGGACGAGGGAGGACAGCAATAGGCCAGGTGAATGAATACAGCACATAAATGAGTCGACCTTTAATATTTTTTGATTTTATGTTTTAATTTACAAGCTGCTTCAAGCGAGGCAAGTTTTATTTTCAGTCCGAAGAAGGGTCTCGACCCGAAACGTCACCCATTCAACGAAAAAGCTGGAGTAACTCAGCGGGTCAGGCAGCAACTCTGGAGAGAAGGAATAGGTGACTTTTTTCGGGTCGAGATCCTTCTTCAGAAGACGAGCCCCTTATCCAAAACGTCACCTTCTCCAGAGATGTTACCTGGCCCGCGTCACGCCAGCTTGTTGCGTCTGCCTTCCGTTTCTGCCCCTAAAGCCTTGGGATCGTTTGCCCTTTGTGTTGGCGTGGAGGGGGAGGGGGCTAATGTGCTGCTTGAATGCCCCCTGCTATCATAGGGACAGGGAAACACAGCGGCTTTTGAGGCTGGTGGGCAATCACTACCAAAGTGTCTGCCTGCAGTCAGCAATCCTCTCCTACACATGTCTCCCGCGCTAACCATCCCGCAGAGAATGATCTTCATCAGCCGAGGTCCCAAGCTAGTCTTCAGCTCATTAAAGAGCTCAGGTGAAATTCGGAGGAAATTTTTAAATGCTGATTTGTCCTCTTGGCACAGCACTTTAAGCAGCTTTTCATATTGTCCAAAGCGAGATCTCCTTTCAAAGAGGGGCTTCACCCACTGAGACCTCTTCTTAATTTTCCTCTTTACTCTTACTCTCTCCCTTCTGCTGTCATTTAACAAGCGTAGTTGCATCAGATTTTGGGCTGCTGCATACAGCGCTTGAACAAAAAACAGCAACACCCTGCTCTCAAATTGCCTTGTTGCAGACATGTTACCAAATGAGCCAATTTAACCAAGGGACGATTTTTATAGTGTGTGAATAAAAGATCATGACGAGTTTTCAACACGTCATGTTGCCTCTCTGTGTGTGTGTGTGTGTGTGTGTTTGTGTGTGTGTATCTGTGTGTATCTGTGTGTATCTGTGTGTGTGTCTGCTGTCGGGTCCCGGCGGCCGCTCAATGTCAGTCACCCGAGCTGCTTCCTTCCTCTGAAGTGGCGGCCAGTCCTGCTGTCTGTGTGTATCTGTGTGTGTGTGTGTGTGTGTGTGTGTGTGTGTGTGTGTGTGTGTGTGTGTGTCTCTCTCTCTCTCCCTCTCTGTCTATCTGTGTGTATCTGTGTGTGTGTGTGTGTGTGTGTGTGTGTGTGTGTGTGTGTGTGTGTGTGTGGTGTGTGTGTGGTGTGTCTCTCTCTCTCTCTCCCTCTCTGTCTATCTGTGTGTGTGTGTGCTGTCGGGTTCCGGCGGCCGCTCAAAGTCACCCGAGCTGCTTCCTTCCTCTGAAGTGGTGGCCAGTCCTGCTGTCTGTGTGTATCTCTTCTGTGTGTGTGTGTGTGTGTGTGTGTGTGTGTGTGTGTGTGTGTCTCTCTCTCTCTCCCTCTCTGTCTATCTGTTTTTGTATCTGTGTGTGTGTCTGATGTCGGGTCCCGGCGGCCGCTCAAAGTCACCCAAGCTGCTTCCTTCCTCTGAAGTGGCGGCCAGTCCTGCTGTCTGTGTGTATCTCTCTCTGTGTGTGTGTGTGTGTGTGTGTGTGTGTGTGTGTGTGTGTGTGTGTGTGTGTGTGTGTGTGTGTGTGTGTGTGTGTGTGTGTGTGTGTGTGTGTGTGTGTGTGTGTGTGTGTGTGTGTGTGTGTGTGTGTCTGCTGTCGGGTCCCGGCGGCCGCTCAATGTCAGTCACCCGAGCTGCTTCCTTTTTTAAAATTATTTAAAATAGAGATCCATTGCAAAAAAGTATTTAAAAACATAAAACAACAAGAAATCCTTGGTTACTGGAGGATGCGCATTTTCCCATTGTAGGTCATATCAATAGATGCCGCCGCGCTGAAAATAACTCAAAACCACAGGATGGAGATGTATTTTAACATTGTTGCTTTATTAAAACATACCTTCATTCACGGTTGGCTCAAGAGTAACGGGAGAGGAACTTGGTAACTCGGAGAGGAACTTGGAACATCGCAGCAATGACATACCCGTGGGAACTCGGTTACACACTTGATCATAAACTTGCAGTCTCGTGCACAGCCACGAGTCTGTTCACTCGGGGTACCTCGTGGGTCAACTCGCACAGTGAGACAGGGCCATAACTATATTCCTAAAATTGATTTCTTTTTCTTTCACCAATCTATACACAATACCCCATAACAAAAAAGTAAATATTTTTTTGTAAAGTAATTAAAAAATAAATAACTGTGAAAATATCACATTTACCCAAGTATTGAGACCCTTTACTCATTACTTTGTTGAAGCACCTTTGAAGCCTCAAGTCTTCAACGATTACAGCCTCAAGTATGACGCAACAAGCCTTGGCACGCATGTATTTGGCCAATCATTTGGCCCAATACACATGTATTTAGCCTAATTTATCCTATTCTTTCAAGGTTTGTCAGGTTGGATGTGGATCATCGATGCACAGCTATTTTCAGGTCCCCCTCCAGAGAATGTTTGATCAGGTTCAAGTCCTGGGCTCTGGCTGGGCCACTCAAGGACATTCACACAGACTTGTCACAAAGCCCACTCCTGGCGTTGTCCTTGGCTGTGTGCTTTAGGGTCGTTGTCCTGTTGGAAGGTGAACCTCCACCCCAGTCTGAGGTCCTGAACGTTCTGGAGCAGGTTTTTTCATCAATTGTTCTCTCTGTACTTTGCTCCGTTCATCTTTCCCTCGATCCCGACTGGTCTCCCAGTTACTGCCGCTGAAAAACATCCCCACAGCATGATGCTGCCACCACCATGCTTCACCGTAGGTATTGTATTGGCCAGGTGATGAGCGGTGCCTGGTTTCCTCCCACACGTGACACTTGCCATTCAGGCCAAAGAGTTCAATATTGGTTTCATCAGACCAAGAGAATCTTGTTTAGGTGCCTTTTTTTTTTGGCAAACTCCAAGCGGGCTGTTTCCATGTGCCTTTTAACTGAGGAGTGACTTCCCCGTCCTGGCCCACTCTACCATAAAGGGCCCTGCTTGGTGGAGTGTTGCAGATATAGTTTTTTTTATTTGTCCTTCTGGAAGTTTTTTTTCTCCCAGCTCCACAAGGAACTCTGAGCTCTGTCCCAGAGTGACCATCGGGTTCTTGGTCACCTCCCTGACCAAAGCCCCCTTCTCGCCCGATTGCTCCCCCCCAGTTTGGCCAGGTGGCCAGCTCTGTGAAGAGTCCTGCACGGTTTCAAATGTTGTTTTTTTTCCATTTAAGAAATATGACGGCGACCATTGTGGGCTCTTCGGGAAAAACCTGGGCAATGCTGCAGAAAATTGTTTTATAACACTTCCCAGATCTGTGTCTCGACACAATCCTGTCTCATAGAAACATAGAAACATAGTAGAAAATAGGTGCAGGAGGAGGCCATTCGGCCCTTCGAGCCAGCACAGCCATTCATTTGTGATCATGGCTGATAACGAGTGCCTGCGCCCCCTTCTCCCCCATATTCCTTGACTCCACTAGCCCCTAGAGCTCTATCCAACCTCTCTCTTAAATCCATCCAGTAATTGGGGCTCCACTGCCCTCTGTGGCAGGGAATTCCATAAATTCACAACTCTCTTGCGTAAAAAAAAGTTTTTTTTTTTTTCTCACCCTCAGTCTTAAATGACCACCCCTTTATTTCTAAGACTGTGGCCCCCCTGGTTTTTCTGGACTCACCCAAACATTGGGAACATCTTTCCACCTGCAGTCTCGGTGGTCTTACGGACAATTCCTTTGTCTTCAATGGCTTGTTTTTGGTGTTTGCCTCTGACCATGCACTATCAACAGCGGGACCTTATATAGAAACATAGAAACATAGAAAATAGGTGCAGGAGTAGGCCATTGTTCGGGACCCGCCCCCCTTTCGAGCCTGCACCGCCATTCAATATGATCATGGCTGATCATCCCAACTCAGTAATCCCGTAAACCCGTGCCTTCTCTCCATACCCCCCTGATCCCTTTACCACAAAGGGCCACATCTAACCTCCCCTCTGTAAATATAGCCAATGAACTGGCCTCAAAACTACCTTCCTGTGGCAGAGAATTCCGTGAGATTCTCCACTCTCTGTGTGAAAAAAAAAATGTTTTTCTCGTCTCGGTCCTAAAAAGATTTCCCCCTCATCCTTAAAGGACAAGTATGTGCCTTTCCAGTTATCATGTAAAATCATTTTTTTTTTAATTTAACACTCACCAATCAAGTTGCAGAAAACACCTCAAGGATAATCAATGGAAACAGTTCCCCCCCCCCCCCCCCCCCCCCTCGAAGCGGCACCTATTGGTGTACTTTTTTTTTTTCTTGGGGAAGTGCGAACCCCCTCGCTATTGGTTTTTTTGGCGCTATCCCACGTGTTCGCGGGTGTGTTTTATTATTTTTTATTTTTCGCGGGCTTTTGCTTCTCATTCGACAGCGCTCCTCCCGTGTGGCAGGAGCTGTTATATATTTGGCTGAACCCAGCATCGCGGTTTTTTCGAGTACCTCCTTTCGCTTGTTATTTCCCCCAAATAAAAAATGTGTTTTTACCCAACCTGCCTCCCTCCATAAAAAAACAGGATGCACCGAAGCTCAGTTTTGAGTCTCCGTAGCAAAGGGTCTGAATACTGATGTAAATGTGATATTTCAGTTATTTCTTTACTTTGCAAACATTTCCTAACACCTGTTAGATTTCGCTTTTTTATATGATGTACCATTGTGGGGGTGTAGATTTTATGATTAAAAAACCATTTTAGATAAAAGGCTGTAACGTAACAAAATGTAGAAAAAGTGAAGGCTGTCTTTGAACACTTTTTTTCTGAATGCATTGTAAAATGTCAGTTAAATATTCCGGATTTTTCTTGGTTTTTTCTTGCCCTTAACAACCACGGGTGTCAAGTTCAATCTGCAATTTTTTTTAAATCTAGGAGTTTAGTTAAAAATGATTTCCAGCCCCCCAAAATGTTAATGGCCAGGTTGTGGGACTAGTGTAGATGGGGCACCTTGGTCCGCACAAGCAAGCTTTTGGGCCGCGAAAGGCCTGTTTCCGCTCTGTCCTGACTAATGACTCTATGAAACTCATTGAAGGCATACCTCAATTGCAGATATGTAAAAGCTGTGTTCCTCGAGTATATAGGATAATGTTAGTGTGCAGGGAACGCTGGTCGGTGTGGGGATCTCGGTGGGCCGAAGGGGTTATATCGTGCTGTAAAAATCTCTGAAAACTAAACTGAACTAAAACTAAACGTAATGTCAGCATCATATTAACTACAGAGGAAAGGCTGTTTTTTTTATTTTTTTTTAAATATTTTCAAATGAATTCTCTGGAATTTCCCAATCCCAAGTGTAAAATGAGGCTAATATCATCAGACTGAACAATATAAACTGTATGTTAATACAGTGCTAATATAAATCCCATTTGCTATTTTTTTTTTTTTCCCTAACCATTTTTTTTTAACATTTTTAATTAATGACCTAATAAAGAAGAGGTCCTTGGCATTATTTAAAATTTTAATGTATCAGTTTATGCTAAACTAATACATATGGAATATTGTGCAGCAAGTTTCATAATTTTGATTTTTTCAACAAAACCCTTTAGACATGTTTTTTTTTTTTTTTTCTGTTGCTTGTCAGAACTTTTACATCAGGCGACATTATCTGAACCTTTGCAATAGGATTCCACATTCCTCCACCGTCGTTTTTTTGACAAACATGAGCAATCTAAATTCAAATGAATTATTCATTCTTGCTGTTACCAACCAGGTATATTAAAAATATTACTCATTTTATATATTGAACAGCAATGGCAAAAAACGAAATTTTTTTTCTGGGCAATAATCCAGAAGATGCCCCGATCATCTTTTCATTTTCCAAAGAGGAAGAAAGATTCCCCGGGATGGCAGGACTGTCAATTAAGAAAGATTGGAAAGACTGTGCTTGTATTCACCGGGATTTAGAAGGGGATCGTATGGAAAACATATAAAAATTACTAGACTAAGTTTGGGACCCATGTTCACACGGGAGGAGGGCTGGTCCCCCGACGCAATATTCCACCTCTCCACCAATTCCAATATTTTGGTGGCCAGTTGGGGGGGGTGGGGGGGGGGGGGGCTTTCTGGGGTGGCTGGTTATTTGGTCTTGGGGTGGCAGCTCAGTCACTCGAGCCTGATGTGCTGGCAGCTCACTCACGGCTGGTGGGCTGGCAGTTGACTCATGGCAATTCCTTGAAAAAAAATTCCATTTCATCAAGCGGGTTCAAGGCCACCAAAATTCAAAATCCATTTTTCCTACCATTTTCAAGCAGGGTTCAAGGCCACCAAATTCAAATCCATTTTCCTACCATTTTTCAAGCCAGGGTTCAAGGCCACCAAATTCAAGTGCAGTTTCCTACCACTTCAGGCAGGGTTGCAAGGCCACCGAATTCAAGTGCAGTTTCATACCACTTTCAGCAGGGTGTAAGGCCACCAAAATTCAAGTGCATTTTTTTTCCAACTACTTCTATCAGGGTGCAAGTCCCCCCCCCCCCCCACCAAAAATAACAGCCGTAAGTGGTAGAGTTTTTTTTTTTTTTATCTAAAATTTTCAATATACAGTGCAACAGGAAGTTGGCCAAACAAAACCCAAGTCCACTTCAAGCCAAGGCCACCCAAGCCACCATTTGCAGGAGTGTTTATAACTTCAGCCCAAAGCACCCAAGCCACCATTTGCAGTAGTGCCTTTTAACTTCAAGCCAAAGCAGCCAAACAAACATTTGCAGGCAGTGCCTTTTTACTTCAAACCCAACCATATTTTCATTTTCAAACACAAACATGTTGGGCACTCACAGTTGAGTAGACATGTGTTACAGTGCTATTCTGAGCTCAGAGAGATGTGACCCTCTGGCTTGCTCCATTTCTTGCAGAAGACTGAGTGAGGCACCACCTCTTCCTGGTTTTATAGTCCCTCCCCTCTCTCCAGCAGGGGCAGCAGAGAGAATGGGGGAATTAAAAAAAATTAATATCTCTCTGATTTTTCATCGATGATGGAAAAATCGTCTGGTCCAGGAAGGCGGAGGAGGGCTCTGAGCGAGCTATCACTCACAGATATCACAGCACAGTGCACCAAAAGCTGGTGTCAAGATCAGCTTTTAGTAATACAGATAACAAGGACTGACAAGCTTGATGTAAGAAAAAATTTTTCCCAATGTTGAGGGAGTCCAGAAACCAGGGGCCACACAGTCTAAGAATAAAGGGGAGGCCATTTGAAAAACTGAGATGAGAAAAACTTTTTCATGACTCTGGGGGCTAGCGGAATCAAGGAATATGGGGAGAAGGCAGACACGGGTTACTGATGGTGGATGATCAGCCATGATCACAATGATTGGCAGTGCTGATCGAAGGGCCATAATGCCTACTCCCTGCACCTATTTTCCGTTTCTATGTTTCTATGAATTCATAAATGTTAGCACAATTAACATCTTTTTGTACTCCATATCAATTTAACCGTTATGATTTAATATCATCCCAAACTAATCTGCATCTTATAGGAGGTTCTGCAATGTTCAAAGAGTTAGGAAGAAGAATGAAATGCAGAACACTAGGGTGGTTACCTCTGGAATGCTTCCAGTACCTCATGCTAGTGAGGACAGGAACAGGGAGTATAGGGAATTCTGAATGTGTGGCTGAGGGGATGGTGCAGGGAGCAAGGTTTTATAGACCTCTGGGATCTCTTTTAGGGTAGGGGTCATCTGTACAAAAGGGATGGGTTACACCTTAACTGGAGGGGGACCAACGTTCTGGCAGGCAGGTTTGCTAGGGCTACACGTGTGGGTTTAAACTAAATAGTGGGGGGGAAGGGATTGACAAATTGGGTGTATAAAGATGGAGTATGATTGTTGTGGGAATTACAGAAGACATGGCTACAAGAGGGCCAGGTTGGGAACTGAATATTCAAGGGTATATCTACTATACAAAAGACAGACTGCTGGGCAGAGGGGGTTGGTTGCTCTGTTGGTGAGGAATGAAAATTCGTCCCTTGCAAGGGGTGACATTGAAACAGGAGCGTTGTGCAGTCAGTATGGATATAACTAAGGAATTGTAAGGGTAAAAAGACCCGTAATGGGAACTTATCTACAGGCCCCCAAACAGTAGCCTGGATATAGGGTGCAAGTTGAAGTCAGGAATCAAAATTGGCATGTAGTAAAGGTAATGCTTACGGTTGTATGGGAGATTTCAACATGCAGGTCGACTAGGAAAATCAGGTTGGTACTGGACCCCTAGAAAGGGAGTTTTGTGAGTGCCTCCGTGATGGATTCTTAGAGCATCGCTTGTATTGGAGCCTACCCCCCCCCATGGGGGGGGGGGAGAAGGCAATTCTGGATTTAGTGTTCTGTAATGAACCAGATTTGATAAAGGAAACTTAGGAGGATTAAGAGGATTTTAGTGAGCATAATATGGTAAGTTTTTTTAATTCTACAATTGGAGAGGGAGAAGGGTAAATCGGAGTATTAAAGTTAAATAGGGGACTATGGAGCCATGAGGCGGAGCTGGGCCAAAGTTGACTGGAAAGAATGCCCTGGCAGGGATGACATTGGAACAAACAATGGCAGGTATTTTTCTGGGAATAATACAGAATGGTGCAGGATCAGCTCATTCTCAAAGAGTGATTTGAAAATTCCAAAGGGAGTAAAACACGACCGTGGCTGACAAGGGACGTCAGGGACAGTACAAAAATAAAAGAGAAGAAGTAACAACGTAGCAAAGATGAGCGGGAAACAAGAGGATTGGGTAATGTTTAAGAGCAACAGAAGATAACTAAAAAGCCAATATGGGGAGAAAAGTATGAGGTACGAAGGTAAGTTAGCCAAGAATATAAAGGAGGATAGTAAAGCTTCTTTGAGGTGGGGGTATATGAAGAGGAAAAAATTAGTTTAGACAAAAGTTGGGACACTTGAAAATTGAAAAAGGTGAATTTATTATGGGGAACAAGGAAATGGCAGATAGGTTGAACAGGTACTTTGGATCCGTCTTCACTAAAGAACACAACAATCTTCCTGATTTGTACCAGTGGCCAGAGGATCTGGGGGTGGCGGAGGAAACTGAAGGAAATCCACCATTAGGCAGGAATGGTGGTTGGGTAGACTGATGGGGTGAAGGCTGATAAATCCCCAGGCCTGATGGTCTGCATCCCAGGGGCATTAAGGAAAGGCTCTAGAAATCGTGGACGCATTTGTGATCATTTTCCAATGTTCTAGTGATGCAGGATCAGTTCCTGTGGTTGGTGGGTAGCTAATGTTATCCCACTTTTTAAGAAAGGTGAAAGAGAGAAACATGGAAATTATAACCAAGCTAGCCTGACATCGGTGCTGAGGAAGATTGCTGGAGTCAATTTTAAAAGATGAATAGCGGGCACATTTGGATAGCAGTAACAGGATCGGTCCGAAGTATGCATGGATTTACGAAGGGGGAAAATCATGCTTGACTAAAATTTGGTATATTTTGAGGATGTTTTCAAGAAAATGGGACAAGGGACAGCCAGTGGATGTGTTTCCTGGACTTCAGAAAGCATTTGATAAGTCCCACATGGAAGTTTGTGGGCAAAAAATTAGGGGAAATGGTTTTGGTTGGTAGAGTGCTGACATGGACTGAAAACTGGTTGGCAGCAGGAAAACAAAGAGTAGGGATTAAAAGGGGTCCCTTTCCGAATGGCAGGCAGTGACTAGTGGGGGTTTACCGCCAAGGCTCGGTTGATGGGGACCGCAGCTATTTATAATTTACATTTAATGATTTAAATGAAGCGATTCAAGTAACCTTGTAGCAATTTGCAGATGACACAAAAGCCGGCAATGCGCAAAAAAAAATCAAGTGATGTAGGTGTTCAGCAGGTCAGCCAGCTTCTGTGGAGGGAATGGGAAAGGTGACGTTTTGGTTTGGACATTATTCAGGCTACATGCTTTGAACCATTGAGATCACCAGCTGGTATTTTGTGCTTTGCCGCGTGTTTCGTTCTCTTTTATTGATACTTTTCACCTTATCATCACATGCCTGAATGGTTGACTTAAGCCGTACCATTTCAAATACTTGCTACTTCATTTGCCTGAGAGAATTTCAAATTACATATGATGGGATGGGCGTCATAGATGATATAACACGAAAAGATGGTCTGCTGCTTTTAAAGTTATAGTCATTGGGCCCCTTACAGCAGGACAACAAGCCATTCAGCCCAACTTGCCCACACCGGCCAACATGTCTTTTTACTCTAGTCCCACTGGCAGCATTTGGCCAAATACCCCTTAAATGTCTTATCCATGTATGTGACTGATCATCCAAAAATCAGTACCGTGTTCCCACTTTCTCCCATAGCCCTGATTCCATTAGCCCTAAAGAGCTATATCTAAGTCCCTCTTAAATACATCAGAGAATTGGCCTTCCACTGCCTTCTGTGGCAGACAATTCCATGATTGACAACACACTGGGGGAATTTTATTTCCGGCATCTCAGTCCAAAATGGCATACCCCTTTATTATGGACTTCCCATAATCGGGAAACATTTTTCCTGAATCTAGCACGTCCAATCTCTTAGAATTTTTTAAGTATCTATCTTTTGAAATACATTAGAAATTTGGTGCAGGAGCAGGCCTTCGGCCCTTCGTGCCTGCACCGTCCATTCAATATGATCATGGCTGATAATCCAACTCAGTATCCTGTACCTGCCTTCTCTCCATACCCCCGATCCCTTCTGACACAAGGGCCACATCACAACTCCTCTTAAATTTGGCTAAACGAACTGGCCTCAAACTACTTCCTGTGACAGAGAATTACACTGATTCACCACTTTGTTTCAAGGCCTTAGATTTTATATGATCCCCTCTCATCCACTTCTAAATTCCAGTGAATATAAGCCCAGTCGATCCTTTCTTTCATCATTTTGTTAGTCCCGCCATCCAGGAATTAACCTGGAGAACGTCGAAGCAGACCCCATGAGGAAGAATATCCGTCCTCACATTAGGAGACCAAAAACTGCACACAATACTGCAGATGTTGTTCACCAGGGCCATGTACAACTGCAGTGGAAATCTTGCATCGTCACTCAATATCCTCTCAGCTACGTATGGCCAACATGCCATCTTTTGCTTTCACTGCCTGCTGTACCTGTATGCTTACTTTCAGTGACGGATGTACATGGACACCCGTCTCGTTGCACTCCCCTTTTCCTAATCTGACTATCATTCAGATATTAATATGCTTTCTTGTTATTGCCACCAATATTGACGTCTTGCAGTTGTCTCCTTTCCCTGCATTCAGACGTCGTGTTTGAGGAGGACTCATGTCCACATGCTCTCTACTCCCCACATCTGCCCTGTGGGACTGAATACCTCTGCTCTGCATCTTCTGTGCCCAGGCTTATTAATACTTATGGATACCCTCCTACCAACTGGCATAGTTCAGACATCTCTGAGTGATAGCCTCAGTGGTCGAATGACTATAAAACATCGTGCCCCATAATGCATCTGTTTTCAAGAAGATTTTGGGCCATATCAGGATAATGGTGGAAGATTTATTCACAGAAAATTGCTTGTCTGTTATAAAATAAATTAATTAAGGAGTCTAATTTGAAAGACCCTAAAAAAATAAAATTTATATTTAACAACTTCACATTGATTGCCATCACTATTATGACATGCAATGGCTGTATGCATTGGTTTAATCACCTTCAGGCTTTTTGACTTTAGAGATAATGTGTGGATATTCAGCCACTGAGCCCGCCTCTGCAGCATCACCCTTGTACACAAGACTCCATCTTATCCTACGCACTGGGGGACAATTTACAATTTTAATTACAAATGAAAGTCGATTAACCTACAAAACCTGGAATCCTTGGAGTGTGGGAGGTGACCGGAGCAACACGGGAGAGAACCTTATGCGGTCACATGGAGAAAGTACAGACTCTGTACAGACAGCACCTGTTGTCAGGATGGATTCGGGTCTCTGGTGTTGTTTAAAGGCAGCAACACTACAGCCTGCGATACTGGACCGCCCCTTTGGACCTCATCCTGGACGCCCCAATTGATGGCTTGTGATGGTGAGCACTGAGGATGCCACATCTGTTGACAGTCAGCTACAGCGATGCTGCCCCATAGTGTTTAAGAATGATGATAGCTGAGCTGGAATGTCCATATGGTTTTTGGAGTTCTTCTGAGGAGTTCAGTTACAGGAGATGCAGATCAGATATGTCTGTATCCTGTTTCCATGGGTGTGATGGTTGGGGGGGTGGGGGGGGGGGGAAGTGGGGAGAGGGCCTCCAGGACTTTTTGTGGTAGTATTCAATTTAAGATTATTTGAAAACCCAGGATTCAGTGGTGGGAAATTGTCTTTGTGACATCATAGTTGTAGGTATTATATTGAGCATTACTTTCAATTGCCTGCAAGAACGTGCACATTGGCTAATCACTTGCTATGTCTTCTTTTTGCCACCCAAATTTTCTTTTTAACAATGCCATCCTTTCTTTTCCTTTGTAATTCTGCTTCAGCTTATCGCCGTGTGGTCTTTCTATTTTTCCTGTAGTTTAAGATGACTTTTTGCATATAATGGTTACAAAACTGGAAATATTTTGCAATGTTACTTCAACATTACTATCAACTGAGTACTATCTGTTATTAAAATCATTTTGTTATGATCTTTTTATGTTTGAGAAGGAATAAGAAATAAAAAGTGTTGTTTATCATTTTTGGAACATAATGAATAATGTAATTGGCCTCATTTGAATTACAAAACTTATTATTTTCATAATACAGAACAAACAAGATAAGTCTCTTTTCCTTGATAACAATGCTCCTTAATGTAATACTCTTTTTATTTTTTATACTTTTAATAATTTGTAAGACATGATATGTATAGATAAAATGCAATGAAAATGCAAAACATCTCATAACATTTTATCACAAGATGGAATGTTAACAAAATATTGTAGGAAATAATGTGTTTTGTTGTAAATGCTTAATAAAACATATTGGGAAGAATTTTAGCTTAGAAACAGTTCAAGGAAAACATTTGTTTGGTGTTTTTATACTGTAAAGTCTTTGGGTACTTTGAATCATTCCAGTTCAGTAAACTGAAATTACCATAGTGGTTCAAAGAAATTTGCTGCTCATATTTTGTATATCATTTTTGAAAACACCTCCGCTTTTCCTGTTCATTAAACTATTGGCCAACTTTTATCTCTGAAAATCTCACCAATGATTAGGTGAGTGGGACTGAAAAAATATATTTCTTCATTTTCATTATCACAGTCATGCAGTTTTAATGGGGAATGATTAATAAGGTATGTCGGTAAACCTACAAAGAGTGAAATTGTGATGAGTCAGAGTTGTCAGGCGGTTTCATTGACCCACGATGATGGAAGAGGTGATTTCATTTAAAAGATTTTAGACCAAGTGGCGACCCGTTGGGTCCCGTCCACTCATGCGTGGTTGCGGGGGGGGGGGGGGGGGGGGGGGGGGGGGGGGGAAGGTGGAATGCGACGTTCCACACACACACTAACCACTCCACACGCACACACACAACAACTAACCACCCCCCTCGCGAAACACACAACTAACCCACCACCCCCGCACTCACACACACTAACCACCCCCCACGCACACACACACTATCCACAGCCCCCACACACACACACACACACACACCAACCACCCCCCACACACACCACTCACACTAACCACCCCCTGTTATTATATGAATATTATTCATTGACCCATTCCCACCCTATCACGGACGCAAAGCCCCAAACTCACAGGCAAAGTCTAGAGAGGATGGGTGGGGGGGGGGGGGGGGGAGGTATAGAGAGAAGGCAGAGAGAGAAGAGGCAGGAGTGTGAGAGGGGGCAAAGAAACAGCAGAGAGAGTAGGCAACGGCAGAGGAGAGAGGGCAGAGACAGAGAGAGAGGAGGTAGAGGATAGAGAGAGAGGGGCAGAAGAGTGGACAGAGGGCAGAGAATGGAGAGAGGGGGGCGGGAGAGGGGGTAGAGGGGGGAGGATGAGGGGGAGAGGTGGAGAGAGTGGGAGGGGAGAGGGAGGAATGAGAGGGGTAGGGAGGGAGGGGGGAGGTGGGGAGGGAGCAGGAGTGCGGACGAGGATGGGTGAGTTGAGAGGGGAGAGAGGAGGGGGAGTGAGGGGGGGAAGAGGGGATAGAGTGAGGGGAAGGAGGGGGAGATGGGGGAGATTGGAGCGGGAGGGAGGAGAGGGGGAAGAGAGGGGGTGAGAGTGGGGGAAGAGAGAGGGGGAGAGGGAGGGTCGGAGAGGGGGGAAGGAGGGAGGGAAAAGAGGGGGGAGATAGGGTGATAGAGAGGGGGAAGAGGGGGAGGAGAGAGGAGAGAGGCCGGGAAGGGTAGAAGAGGTGAAGGGGGTGAGGAGATTGAGGGGAGAGAGGAGGAGGATGGGGAGGGAGGATGGAGTGAGAGGAGGAGGGGGAGGGGGGGGAAAGGGGAATGGGGAGCACAGGGCGGAGCGGGAGAGCTGCAGGGAGGAGCGGGGGGACGGAACTGAATGTTTGGCGGGGGGGTGGGGTGTTCACAGAGGGCACAGACCCTTTGTGACTTCATCAGCGAAAAGGCCGACTTGGTTTATTTTCAAAATTTTTTTGGATTTGTGGAATATTTTCATAAATAACTCGAGAAACAAAGCTCGAAATTTTCAGATATGGCGTTCTCTGACTCCAGAGGGATAAATCTCTTTCGGAATATGTGAAAATCTTACTGTTAGTGTGGTTTTTTATGAGAAGATCGTGAATTTAACACAAACAAATAACCACAAATAATACATCCACATACAAAGATCAGATTTTTAAATATATAATAGATAGACATTGGAATATGATGGTTTTTTTAATCAGGCTGTTTTCCTAACTGATACAATCCGCGTTGTTAGGTTCGCCCGGGTAATATATAAATGAGGAATACATTGGTGGACAGTGGGCCAAAGGTCCCATTATTAATTTTCATTGTTTGGTCTCATTAGCATGGGAAGGTGAGCTGCCAGCACTATTCATAGGCATTTTAGAAAATGTTTGTGGTTCGTGTGGCGTGCGAGTCGGCATCCTGCGCCAGCAGCGGGTTCATTGTTTGACATTTTATGTTCTTTTTTTGATTGTCCAAAAGTTATGTTTTAGTGTTTCTCTGTTATATATTGTGTGTGTGTGTGGGGGGGGGGGGAGGGGGGGGGGGTATTAGGGGGAACGTTTACGGGCACTACCTCGACAGAGAGGTGACTTTCTTCCTTGTCGATTCTTCGCCCCCCCTGCCCCCCATCCTCACGGCCTTCCAGCTGGTTTGGTGCGGCCTTTCCGGAGTCGGGCCCAGAGCTCCTGTGGCAGCGCAGCGGGGACTGTAACATCGCGGACTCCCTTTGACGGTGGGTTGCCGTAGATGCCCTCCGACTGCTTGGCCCGCCTGCAGCATGCAAAGATCTGGGGGGATGCCGCGGTCCATGGAGCCTTGGCGGCAGGCGGTGGAATGGACTTTACTTACCCATCGTTGAAGCGGGCGATCCCTCGAGAGAGCCCCGACCGCCTGTGGCCTACAACATCTGGAATGCCGCTGTCTCCGGTAAGGAGGTGGCCGATTGGGAGCTCCGGGCTGCGGGATGCGCTCGGCCTGTCCCGACGTCGGCATTCCGACCATCCCGACCAGAGGGCTTGAACATCGGATCGTCCGTAGCGGGGTCTACGGAGGGTCTGGGCCCCGACCAGGCCTGTGAACAAGGGAGGAGGAGGAGGGGGAATGTCTGAACTGTATTGCCTTCCACCA
Organism: Okamejei kenojei; assembly: GCA_035221665.1. NCBI lineage: Eukaryota > Metazoa > Chordata > Chondrichthyes > Rajiformes > Rajidae > Okamejei > Okamejei kenojei. The sequence continues at coordinate 141,709,941 of CM069133.1, forward strand.
CAGTGAAAAATGTATGTGCTGAATTATGGTGAGCATTGTGTTCTTTTTTAACTGTAACGCTGCATGGCAATTACATTTCATGACAAATTACATTTGTAAATTACATTTCATGACAAACCTGAACTTGAATTTGAGAATGGAAAATCTAATGATCTCCCATTTCCTAAAGCCATTTTTCCGGATTTAAGATTCAGTTAAAGATAGTCAGAACTGATGGTAAAGAAAGCCTCATTTTCCATCTCAAAACAGAGAACATGGAAAGACTCATCAGGTGAGGCAGCTTCTAGGGAGAGAAAAATATTGAATCTAACTGACTCACTGAGCGTCTCATACAGTTTCTGCTTATAATTTTGTTTCCAGCACCTGCAGCTTTGTGCTTCTCATCTCTCCAATGTTTTTAAAATATTCATTTGTGGGATGTTGACGCCACTGACACAGAGACATCTACTGTCTGTTCCTATTTGGTCCATAACTGAAAAGTTAGTTTAGAATCAACTCCATTGGTCTTCTTCTTATCGAGTCCACACACAAGATAGAAGTTGTTCAGCCAGAGCTGAACACACTTCTCGGCATCTGCATACAATGGTGTCTGTCTTGCGCCTCTTGTGCTTCTTGTGTGTGGTGGTGGAAAGATTGGTGGAAGCAGGGCTGCGACGTGAACGCTCTTTCCCTGACCCCAAACACATTGGTGAGTTGGATCTCATGCCATATGGAGAATGGGTGAAAATGGTGTTTCCCTTCCTGAAGGACATCAATAAATCTGATCTGTATTTACGACAAACTGTTAATTCCCAGTATTGTTGTTCAACATAGAAACATAGAAATTAGGTGCAGGAGCAGGCCATTCGGCCCTTCGAGCCTGCACCGCCATTCAATATGATCATGGCTGATCATCCAACTCTGCCTTCTCTCCATACCCTCTGGCAGAGAGTTCCAGAGACTCACCACTCCTCTAGTGTGAAAAAAGTCTTCTTCTCTCGGTCTTAATGGATTTCCCCCCTTTACCTTAAGCTCTGTGACCCCTTGTCCGGGACTTCCCCATACATCGGGAACAATCTTCCGGCCATTAGCCTGTCCAACCCCTAAGTATTGTGGGATAGTTATATAAGATCCCCTCTCATTCTCATAATTTCTAGAGAGTATATACCGAGGTCTATTCCTGTCTTCTTCTTATGACAGGTCTGGACATACCAGGAATCAGTCTGGTGAACCTTTCTCTGCACTCCCTTATGGCATTAATGGCCTTCCTCAGATTGGAGACCACAACAGTACGCAATACTCCAGGTGTGGTCTCATCCAAGGACCCGGTTCAATCTGAAGTAGATCCTCCCTGCCTCCTATACTCAATTCTTTTTGTTATAGAACGCCAACTTACCATTCACTTTATTCACTGCCCCCTCTGTCATGCCCTGCATGCCTACTTTCATTGACTGGGTGACCATGACACCCAGGTCTCGCTGGCATCTCCCCTTTTTCCTTATCAGGGCCACCATTTAGATATAATGTTGAGACTAGCTTTTGAAAAATTAAATTCAAGCTTTATAGATTACTTCAATTTATATTCCTCAACTTTGCTGATGGGAATTGAATTTATTGCCTCTGCATTAAAGATCCCTAAATCTCTGTTTGTCTGTAACCTAATAATTAACCTACAGAACCTGGCAAATTAAATCTCAATCATCTTCATCGTTGTCCAACTTGTAAACGTCTCAAGTGCACGGTGCCTTTCAAGGCTATGACGAGAAGCGTTAAGAAGTGATCGCAATTCTACTGAACGTGTGGATGGCGTTAGCTCGCTAGGAGCTCATCAGCCCTTTGACAGGTCTTGTTTTTGGTGCTGATGGGGGTCCACAGCCCCCTCCTCACCTGGCACCAGGTGGAGGGAGACGGTTTAGTCGCGACTATCTGACCATGGAGCTGGGAAGCACGGGATGTCATGGACACCCGGGGCGGAGGGTACTCCACCAAGTCAGGAACCGCGTTTCGGAGACTTGGGTTTGGGGATGTGGGTGGGTTGGTTTGGGGTTTCGGTTATGTTGGAAGTTTGGGCGACATCTTACAGAGTTGGGAAGTGGGAATTACTTGTAGTCGTGGTCGTGGCTTCCGCCTCCTCTTAGTTCTGCCTCGCAGAATTTATTATTGTGACAGACACCAGCTACATGATAAAACCCAGATATTTAAAAAAAACCATAGAGATTACAGTATTAAAATGTGTTATTGGTTTTATGTCAGTGAGAGGGAAGAGGTATTGGGAAACACTTCAGGTTCGCGGGGTATTGCCCATTGTCACTAGGGCTAAGTACCTTGTATTTTGGATGCGGGAGTAATAGTAAATGGGTTGGGACCAGGAGTAGGCATCAGCTTAAGTTGGAAATTCCATGCCACCGGTTATTTGTCTTGAGTCTTTGGTCTGGTCCCAGATTTGTGGTTCGGCTGCCTGACACAAAAAACTATTCCAAAAAATTCCATTGTCCCAACCATTTTCTACAGGAAGCATTAACCATACCACAATCATACTCTGTCTACTGATTAGATACAGTAGATGTTACAGCTCCCATATCGTTACCATGTCTCAGTTATTCGTTGTCACTTTGCGGGCAAGCACCAAGGCAAATTCCTTGTATCTGAAAACTTTGCCAGATAAACTTATTCTTATTCTTATTCTTATTATTAATTCAATCACAGCGATGACTTTTGGCCAGTGGCAAGGGAGAAACCCCCCCCCCCCCCCCGCCCCCCCCCCCCCCCCCCCCCCCCCCCCCCCTTATTATTAGTGAATTTCATTCACTTCCTTGGATATTTTCCCATTTAAGTCTTTTTACTTTTGACATCTTAACCTCTCGAATATGATAAAAATAATATATCCATTAATATATTTTAGACCAAATGACACCTGATTACACCCAACTTTAGGTTGGCATTGTAGACAGTGACGAAGGTTACCTTAGGTCACAACAGAATCTATATCTACTGGGACAGTGGCCAAGGGATTTGCTAATTAAATTTAACATAAACCAATGTAAATTGATACATCTTTGGCTTGTGAATGGCTGGATCCTGGGGAGTATTGTTTAACAGCGAGAAGTTGGGGTAAGAATACATAATTACCAGAAAGCATTGACAAAAGTAGACAGAGTGGTAAAGAAACCCTATGGTGTGCTTGTCCTTATCGCTCAATATTGAGTAAAGGAATTGGGGCAACATTTGCAATTGAGCAAATAATTGGCTAGGCCACACCTGAAATATTGGAAACATGCTATGAGAAGGAAGCGATCAAGCTAGAAAGGGTGCAGCAAAGATTCAGAAGGATGTTGCCTAGACTGGAAACATCGAAACAAAAAAACATAGAAAATAGGCGCAGGAGTAGGACATTCGGCTCTTTCGAGCCTGCACCGCCATTCAATATGATCATGGCTGATCATCCAAAAATCAGTACCCCGTTCTTGATTTCTCACCATATCCCTTGATTCTGTTAGCCCTAAGAGCTATATCGAACTCTCTCTTAAATATATCCCGTGAATTGGCTTTCACTGCCCTCGGTGGCAAATAATTCCACAAATTCACAACTCTCACTGGGGTAAAAACGTTTTTCCTCATCTCAGTTCTAAATGCCTACCTCTTATTCTTATTCAGGAGGGCCTGGGTTATATGGAAGATTGCATAGGCTGGAATATTTTATCCTGGAGCAGAGGAGGCTGAGGAGAGACCTTTATTGATGCTTATAAAAATTGATGAAGGAGTCAGATAAGGTAGACAGTCACAATCATTTTCTGAAGGTAAAGGATGTCTTAAAGTAGAGGGCATGGGTTTATGGTGAGAGAGAAAAGATTGAAAGGAGATCTGAGCAGCAACCTTTTCACACAGAGGATGCTGGATATATCGGACAAACAAGCTGCCAGAGGAGGCAGTAGAGGAGGTACAATTATTATGTTTAAATAATATATCTGAACACATAAATGGAATGGAAATATTTAGAAGAATATGGGCCAAACTCGAACAAAATTGATTTAGCATAGGTATCTTGGTCAGCGTGATTCTATTGGGCATGTGCCAATTTTCATGCTGCATAACCCTATGATGCTACAATCTATGACATTCTACAAACAATTCTACAAAAAAATCTACATTTTCATTTTAGAACATTAAAAAAAAAGGTAATGGAGTGATTTGAATGTTATTAATTGTTGTCTTGTTTAAACTGGAATAAATCACCCACAATGATTTGACAAGAATATTTGCCTTGGATTATATTAGATTTGGGTTGAACTCATTTTGGATGCTACTATTCTGAATCTTCTCAATCCCCCCAAAATTACATCATCCCAAAAAATCCATCAATGTTATGTTCATAAAATTATTTCAATTCTTGTTTATAAATCTTGTACAAAGACCCAATGTTGGGGAGAAATGTAGTGATCTTCTTCTTTTCGTGTCCATCTTGTTACAAATGTGGACCTCGCTGTCATTGTCCATCCTGAAAAGGACACAAGCTTTCAGTGGAAGCCATCACTTGTCGCAATAGATGATGGCGGTAGCAGAATTAGCTCAGGATACTTCCAGTTTCCAGTCCCGTGACGTGGACACTTCTGCTATGGGGCCAATATAGTGTTGAAAGTTTAATTAGAATTAACTGTTTCGAATGGAAGGCTACACATTGACTACTATTATACACACAGAGCAGAAAATGAAATGAGACAAAGTCCTTATGAATATCAACTATTAATTTTGCTCACATGCTTTGAAAGGCAGTGGAAGCAAAAAGCATTGCTCTTGGTTCATAGTCCTTCAAGGATGAGAATTGAACAAGAGTGAGAATTGTCATTGACCTAAACTCTATTTTTGACCAGATTGGCATTAGCGTGCCACTGACTTATCTTTTAGTTTAGAGATACCACCGTGGAAACAAGCCCACCGAGCCCATGCCAACCAGCATTCATCCATTCACTAGTTCTTCTCTACACACCAGAGACAATTTACAGAAGTCCCAATTAACCTACAAACCTGCACACGTGGGAGGTAACCGGGCCACCCAGAGAAAACCGCTATGCCACTGTGCCACCTTAATTGGTTAACTTCTTATGGGATAACTTTCCATGATTCCAACCATAATACGCCTAAAAATAGATTTCGATGTTTAAGGTGGAAATAAAGCAATTTTAACTCAATTTTGCCGGTTCTCATCCATGAATGTCATAATGAGACCACCTCTACACTTCATACTTTTGCCATCAATTGCTGAATTCCAAATGAACTGTAGCCATGTGAGAAATCCATTATTAATGCAGCAGCATCGGCAATATGGAGCAGGCTCGCACAGAGAGGAGGCAGTAATAGCGAGACTGATGAAAGAGTTGCCGTTGCTGGACAGGGCAAAGAAGATGACAAGGAAAAATTGGAGACAAAGTGCAGCTACTTAGAAACAAGGGCAGTTGATTTGCAGCACCAGTGGAAGAAGTGGATTGGGGAACAGAAAAAAAATAATTGAGTTATCTCAGGAGTGCAGTGATTTAAAGGCAGTATACAGGTCCTTTAATATCAAGAAATCTATTGATTTCTTGCTTGAACACAATCAATGATCAAGTCTTCACAGCCCTCTGGAGCAGAGAATTTAATCAGAAAATGAATCAGAAAAAAAGCTATCTCATCGATGTATACAGCACTACAACACAAGAAGGTAGAACAGATTCCCATCAATCAAATGACACTTTACAAACATGGAGCAAAAGTGACAGTCTCGGGAATTATAAAATGAAGGATTATGGAAGATAAATACCACTGCATAGCAGCGGTTACAGTGGCCATCTGTATCAGCCCCAGTCCCTTAGAGAATAGCAACAAAAGATGCTGACAGGAGGGGGCACCAATGCTACAAGCCCCAGAAACATGAAATATAACTTGAGGAGTCATAAATGGGCGCATAAATGTTCACGTTTATTGTCACATGCAAGAGTGAGGCACAGGTACTATGAAAAATCTTGCTTGCAGTAGCATCACAAGCACATTGACTTAGGCAAGCAGACAATAAACAACATTATACATAAATTCTAGATAAATTACACAACAATTCTAAAAGAAAAGAAGATTGCAAAAAAACAAGACAAGGTAATTGGAAAATAATAAGTCCTCTGTCGTGCAAGAGGCTGTAGTGTTGCATTGTTGAGGTAGGGTTAAGGTTGTGTAGGTTGGTTCAAGAACCTGATTGCGTTGAAAAGCTCCTGTTTCTAAACCGGGCGGTGTGGGACTTTAGGTTTCTGTATCTCATGCCTAATGGTGGCAGAGGGAGAGACAGCATGTGGATCCTTGATGATTGCCACCATCTTGAGGCAATCACCTCATGTAGATGCTTTCGATGGAGGTGAGGCCTTTGTCCCTGATGGACCGAGCTGACTCTTTGAAGCCTCTTGCGTCTTGTGCTATGAAATTGCCAAACCAGCCCATGACCCAACCAGTCAGGATACATTCTAAAATACATGTTAGGGTATTCAGAGATATGCCGAATGCCTGTAAATGTTAGGGTATTCAGAGATATGCCGAATCTCTAAACTTCCATGAAAATAGAGGCACTGGCAAGTCTTGTTCACAATTGCTCTGATGAACTAGGCTCAGGAGAGGTCACCGAGCTGTTAATGTCCAGGAATTTGAAGCTGCTGACTCTTTTCACCACCAACCCATCGATGAAAGCTAGTGTGTGGTTGCCTGACTTCCTCTTTCTGAAGTCAATGGTTAGTTGCTTGATTATTTTGACATTGAGCAAATATTTGTTGTCACACTACTCAAGCAGGGTTTGTCTCTCTCCTGACACAGACTCATCACCAACCGCGAATTGCCCAACCACAGTGGTGTGGATGGCGAAGTTATAGAATGGGATGTGCTTAGCTGTGCTTAGCCATATGAGCTGTGCTTAGCCATATATTCATGAGTGTAAAGAGAGTAGAGTAGAGTGCCAAGCACGTACATTTGAAATGCATCTGTGTCGATAGTCAATGAGGAGGAAATACGTCATAAGGTCATAAGTGATAGGAGCAGAATTAAGCCATTCAGCCCATTAAGTCGACTCCACCATTCAATCATGGCTGATCTATCTCTCCCTCCTAATCCCATTCTCCTGCCTTCTCCACATAACCGCTGACACCTGTACTAATCAAGAATCTATCTATCTCTGCCTTAAATATATCCACTGACAGCCTCCACAGCCTTCTGTGGCAAAGAATTCCACAGATTCACCACCCTCTGACTAAATAAATGTCTCCTCATCTACCTAAAAGAATGTCCTTTAATTATGAGGCTATGACCTCTAGTCCTAGACTCTCCCACTAGTGGAAACATCCTCTCCACATCCTCCCTTTCCAAGCCTTTCACTATTCTATATGCTTCAATGAGGTCACCCCTGTTACCGAGTTTCTGATTTGCACTGATTGATGTTTGCCAATGAGTGAATCAAGGAGTTAATTGCAAATCGAGGTACACTGGCCCCGGTTTTGGAGTATGATGATGTGTTTGGAGGAAATGATTGTGTTGAATTCCTGTAAAGTTTCTATGGGAACTCTCTCATAGAGTCATAGAGTGTGGAATAGGCCCTTCGGCCCAACTTGCCCACACTGGCCAACATGTCCCAGCTACACTAGTACCATCTGCCTGGGTTTGGACCATATCCCACCAAACATGTCCTGTCTATGTACCTGTCTAACTGTTTCTTAAATATTAGGATAGTTTGAGCCTCAACTACCTCCTCTGGCAGATTGTTCCATACACCCACCACCCTTTGTGTGAAAAAGCTACCCCTCAGATTCCTATTAAAACCTTTCCCCTTCACCTTGAACCTATGTCCTCTGGTCCTCGATGCCCCCACATAGTGCAAGAGACTCTGTGCATCTACCCGATTTTGTGCATCTACCTCCCATGCATTTAGATCATTCCTTTTTAATGGGACCCAGTTTTGAACATGAATCTTAAGTTGAGGTGGACCAGTAATTTATGATGATTCAGCATGACTTAGATTATTTTATATTTTATGCTTTATTTGCTGACACCCAGAAATGTGTATCACTTTTGCAATTGGCCATGTCAAATTATTAGCCCACCTTTACCTCTGGGTCTCTCTGCTTTTGCACAACTTTTAAAACAGTATTTCTTTATTCTCTTTGCCTCTCCTCTTTATTCCTACGAAAATGTAAGGCACCCCACATTTCTCCAGGGTTAAACTTGTTGCTGTTCCAATCTCCATACTCTGGTGCAATCTATCGCCATCTTTACCATTTGGATGAGTGGCAAGTGTTTTGTCATCCACAAGCTGAGAAATTGTGGTTACACCCACAAATTCATGTCACGAAATATCCATGCTGGGGCAAATCCATTCATCAGACTTTCAAATGCTGATAGTCGCAAACGTTTTCCCAGCCTTGCTGTAATAATAATAATCAAAATGTGAATATTTATTTGAGAGGACAATGGACTAATTTCAATGAAAAGGAACCAATTCATGGACATGAAAAGAAAAACACAGAAAAAGAAGCAAAGATTGCGCAATCAAAGAGAGGATTATATCATAGAGAGACACAAAGTGCCACAGTAACAATATGGTCAGGCAGCGTCTCTGGAGAAAAATGGATGGGTGGTGTTTCAGACTTGGACCCTTTGTTCAGACTGATTACATCAATCCAATGGTAAGATTGAAGGCAAGCGTACAATATAACAGCAGACAGAGATCATCAGCTGCACATAAGGGACCAGAAATGTCCCTGCAATTGTCACGGTATTGTTTGCAAAATCATATGGAGTTGAAAACAACTGCACACGGAAGTAATGTTTAAAGTTAGAACAAAGGAATGAGCAGATTTAATATTCTGTATATTATTTGTAAGTATGATAAATTATTTAAAGATTACCGAGCGTTGTGTTCTGCTTTTTGACCATTGACCATTGTTATCCCACCATACAAAGATCCAGGGGTCAAATTTTTGAATTATATTATCAGTGGGAAGGTGACTCATTGATTCCTAATGGTCAGGTCTTTTCTATTTCATCCTGTTGATCTGATAAAAGCAGGGATATCTTTGAAAGGCAGTTGGATTTTATGGGGAAGTGACCTCAATGCAGCCCTCACAATTTTTAATTTGGAAATAAAAAGAGCAAAACTACATGCGATTATCTCTGTTAGTCTAATTTGTTAATTTCACAAGGGTTTATAGAGTGTACTTAGCAGATTTTGTGGTGTTTGGTTACAATTATAATCACATAAACATCTCAAACATGATTCATTGAGGTAACATTTCATTGTGCAAACAATTACTCTCATGAGTCATGCAAAAGGTCATATAAATAATGATATGGCATTAATTAAAGAGAAAAAAACATTCTGCAAATGGAATCAGTATTTTTGAATCAGGGCCATGAGTACATTTCCTATTCTAAAGCATAAAAAGCCACCCAACCTTTCATTTTTCCATACTGGTGCCCTGATAACTTCCATAATAAGTGCTCTCAAAACATGCAATTGGTCCCCTTTGAGTCGGGTCTACTATTCAGTATCATGGCTGAACTTGTACATTATGGCTGCTTCCTGCATGAGCTTTGATCTCTCTTGATTCCCTTTGTGTCCATACACCTATAATCTTGGCCTTGAACAATGCAATGTACAGCACCAGCTAAAAATATTCCAAAGATTTACATCGTGCTGTGTAAAAACTCTCACTCCTTGAAAGCATGCACTACTGGAACAGCCTCTTCCCCTATTGTGCTTCTGATCTGTCCCTCCATAAGCTAATGTACTGTCTGATTCACCTCCACTGCGCTGTGGACATTAGACTGATGCTGAGAACTATACTCTGCACTCTGCATTTGCCCTTTTGCTCTATTTATTGCACTTGAGTTTGACTTTAGTGTTCTTACATATATCATTATCTTATCTGTTTGGATAGAATGCAAAATAATGTTTTTTGCTGTACCTTGGTACATGTGACAACAATAAATTTAACCCTAAATACTAAACCCTGTGAAATGTGTGACCTGAGACTCTTCAGCCAGAGGTATTAGCCTCTCAACATTTATGTCATCCAAGGGTTATAAACGCCCAATTTATGGACATCCTTGCAAATTAACACTTCCATATTATAAAAAATGTAGATGTCCTTCATATATTTGATCTTATGAATGACAGAAATAGTTTCCTCTCCTACTTTCTGTAATTACTTATCAGTCTTATGTGTTTTTGATGCCATTCATCTCTGTGTAGGTATGGTAACCATATCCAGTGGTTTTCATGTGTTTTCTGACTTAGACAAAGTTGACTATTGAACAACTGTAAAAACGGAGCCTTGTGGTTATCCAGGAATGGTTTTCACCCTATTTCCTCTAAGAAGATGGAAATTTCTTATAGTCAATATTTCTTCCTACATAGCACAGGTAATTGAGAAATAAGTTTGTTGCACCCTTAAAGGGAATTTAGAGGGCAACCTGTGAATTACTTCACTGTTTCTGGAGTTTTTACAATACCACCAGAAGAAGTTTTCCTAATGGGGAAACCTAAGTGGAAGATGTTCCTGTGTAAGAAGGAACTGCAGATGCTGGTTTAAACTGAAGATAGACATAAAAAGCTAGAGTAACTCAGCAAGTCAGACAGCATCTGTGGAGAAAAGGAATAGGTGACGTTTCGGGTCGAGACCTTTCTTCAGATGTTCCTCTTGCATTCTAAGAACCTTCGCTTGCATTGCCACACACACACACACAAGTCTGTTTCATGAAGTGGCAATCACATTGCCAGTTACCTTATTTCTAGCCTGTGATTTAGTAGTGTTATCCGTATGGGTTTCCAGGTTGTACCTGTCCCAGTGCACCTGATTACATGAGTCAGACCAACTGATATTGGGGTGTGTATTATGCAGCAACCCACCACGTTGATTCATTCAGCCCTGCCATAACCCACTATTAGAGATGATCAAATGTAGCTTAAGATCTACAGGACAAATAAGGGAAACGGTAAGAATGTTGGTACTCGATGTTGGAGTTGGTTCAAAGATTAGAGGGATTATAACAAAATGTGATCAAGCAGTGGTGGAGATGTTATTGTTAACATTAAAAAACAAAAATGGATTTAGGCCCGTGGCACTCCAGAAGTATTTGCGACACTGGGGAATACATAAATGCAGATATTTTATCATGTTGTAGTTAACTTTTGTGGAAATAAACAGAGTAGCCGTTGAACAGAAAGGTAGGGACATTTTGAATGAATTCTGGAATAGGTTTTGCAACATTATGTCCCAGAGGCCAGTAAGATGAAAGGCCATAATAAATTGAATAACAAAACAATGAGACAAAATTGCATTGCAAGCCAAATTGTGGAATGAACTACTCAAAATTTGATCATATTCAATTTGTGTGTAAAAGGGAGAAATGCAAAAAACTATTATTAGGATCCTAAATTTAAATAAAGCTGATTTGAAGAGGACAGGTGCTGTCTTCAGTAAAATGAAAAAAAAAAATCTATTAATGTGTTAAATGAGAGTAAATCAGTTGGACATGTTTGAAAAAGATTTTAATCTCATTAAGGAAATTAATTAAACCCTTGTGGGCCTGTCCCACTTACACAACTTTTTCAACATGTTCAAAATCTAGCAGCGACCAGAAAGACGCTGTGACTCTTTGGGTGACTGCGGTGAAGCCTGTATATAACCATATAACCATATAACAATTACAGCACGGAAACAGGCCCTCTCGGCCCTTCCAGTCCGTGCCGACCATTATGGTTGGTTGTGAGTAGTCGCCCAAAGAGTCGTACCTTGTTCTGGTCGCCGCTGGATTTTCAAAATGTTGGAAATTTTTGGCAACCTGCAATGACCTATGTCGGGTGCCGGCAGTCATCGAAAAAGTCACGTAAGTGGGACAGGCCCATTAGGGTGCATGATCTCTTCTATATGCCAAAGAAGGATGCATATGAATGTTTATATAACCCACATTTATTTGGGGTGGGTGTGTGAAAAAAATAACAAAAATTATACACAAATATTATGCTAAATGCTGAAAACATGTGAAGGTACTTGGAGGAGTACAATACATGGCAGAGAACAAAGCTTAAGTGGCATAAAAAATAAATAAGCCAAACATTTTGTTTACAATTAGGTTGGAAAAAAATGGTGGTGAGGAAAATATAGGGCCCCTTGCAAACTAATAATGGTGATGGCAACATAAAAAAAAGAAAACGGCAATTTGCCTGGCTACTGTTTGCAGATGCTGCATCAGTATTCAACGGCAGAACAAAAGACATGGGGGGCATATCAGACATTCAAAGTGAACTAATATAGAATCAGACTCACCAATGTCAAAATAAGCAAAATAATGCAAATGACAATCTGCCAGATATCCAGTTTGGCATACAGAGGGACTTGGCACCATCATATCACATTGCGGAGGAACTATTAAAATACAAAGATATAAATAGCTTTAATGAAAGGTCAAATGGCCGCCAATGGATTTCAAAATATAGGACAAATATAAATTTTATTTCAAGCCTAAAAGATGGTGAAAAGCTAGAAACAAGGGGAGGTAAAGTCATCGTTAAATTTGTGAAGGAGTGATACAGAAAATGATCAAAAAGGTTAACGGAATGCATAACCTTTATATCCCGAGGACTTAAAATAAAGGAGTAAGGATTATAATAAAGCACTGGTTAAACGACAACTAGAGATTTTGTGAGAGGCTGTGAAAATTATACATATGAATGGTATGCTGTCCCTTTGAGGCATGCAGCATTATAGATTTATCTGAATAAACCTGAACTGCAAGGTTTAACCTGGGAGATTAATAAAATCATATTTATTTTCATGAACTATAATCATAGATTCGAAGAGTTATGCAGCCTTGGAAACAGTCCCTTCAGGCCCAATTCATCCACACTGGCCGGAGCTAATACCATTTGACAATGCTTGGCCCGTGCCCCTTGTAAACCATTCCAATCCATGCATCCAGTGAAATATCCTATAAACATTGCAATTGTACCTGCCGTCGACCACTTCCTCTAGCAGCCCATGCCACCCACCATCAGCTTCTGTGGGGAAATGTTTGGGTCGTCTTTACAGTTTTTTTTTTGCCTCTCAGCTTAAATTTATGTCATCCAATTTCAAATACCTCTTCCTTGGGAAAAAAGACTGTGACCGTTCACCTTATCTACACCTTTTATCTATTGCGTTCTATAAGGTCATCCCTCAGCCTCCTGTGCTCCAGGGAACTAACCCCCACCTTCTCCAATTAGTTCAAGTTTCAAGTGAGTTTATTGTCCTGTGTCCCTTGATAGGACAATGAAATTCTTGCTTTGCTTCAGCACAAAACAGAACATAGTAGGCCTTTACCACAAAAACTGATGAGTGTGTCATATATCATTAAATAAATACATACAAACATGATAAATAAACTGATAAAGTGCTAAATAACCAGTGACTCCAACTCTCCCGCTTTCGGCGGGGAGATCGCCCGCTGAAAGCCATTTTAGCAAAATCTCCCGCTCTCCCGCTTGAGATATAATTTCTCCTGCGCCGGGCGGGGAGTAATTAAATCTCAAGCGGGAGTAGCGGGAGATTTTGCGAAAATGCTTTCAGCGGGGCGATCTGCCCGCCGAAGAGGGAGGTTGGACGTCACTGAAATAACAGATAACAGATAATGGGTTATTAATGATCATAGTTTTGTCCGAGCCAGGTTTAATCAAAATCTGAATGGCTCCTTCTTGCGTAAGCCTTCAATCCGAGCAACAACTTTGTGCATTGTTTTGTTATACACATCCAGCAAAATGACACCTTTCATATAGCTAGGCAAAACAGGAGCTTCACACAATATCCTAGCCTGGTCTCACCAAACAAGTTGTACGTTGCAAAATGTCGTCTCAACTCTTTACTCAAATGTTAGAAACTGATGGAGCCACAGGTGCCAATTGCTTTCTTCACCACTCCGTGTACAGTATCAGCATTTTCAGGGAATTATGGACGTGTGCCCCTACATCTTTCTGTACTGTAAACACTCTCAGTGCACAGTCATTAATGTGGAAAGTACTGCCTTAGCATAACCTCCTAAAAGGCATAATTTCACTTAAATTACATCCATCCATTTTTTGGTTCATATTTTCCAGTTATTCCAGATGTTAGAACGAGAAATTTGGAATGTTGATGGGTTCAATCAAACGTTTTGAAAATAACTGGTGATAGTCTGCTGCCAGTGAGAGCCATGCATGCAAATGGGACCGTTTAGATGGTGAGCCAAGCATGATAAGGTGGTGTTTAGTGATGAAGCCATGCATGCATGGTTGCTAGATAGCATGGTAAGTCTGGATGTCCCTTCTCTAGTACATATATAAATGGGTGAAAAATCTGTGAGAAACTGGATTATGAATTGTCCCAGAACAAGCCTTGTCTTGATCAGTAACTGAGCAGCGTGGCTGCTGTAATAAAAACTGTTTATTCACACTTTTGCTCTTTCTCCATTGACTGGGAAATGTTCATCGTTTTTGAATGTCTGATGTAAGAAAGTACAAGGGTTGGTTTGTACTGTGGTGAAAGAAGGATAAAAAAAGGGCTGATACATTCTATAGCTTCCAATTTACATTAAAAGAGGGATACACTAGAAGAGAAGGAGGTTTGAAATATGCAGGTACCATTTCCCATTAATTCTTGCAAATTCAACAAGGTCCTTACTACGGACAACTAGTAGCAATGTTACAAAATGTTTGATTTTTTTAAAAATTCAAGTCTGCAATTTATCCATCAGATAAAGCATAGAAATAAGTTTAATTTGACACCTAACAATTCACTTTCATTCTTCAGTATTAAAAATGTTATGGCCATTTTCATACTCGGAAATTGCATCTTGTTCTATTGCTTTCATTGGACTTAACTCAAAAAGTGTGATCGAGACAGTCAAAAGCCCCATAAAACCTTCTTAAAAATTATGTGAACTGAAAGATATTTTTCAGTTATTATTGATTGGCATCTGAAAAACAAAATATGAAACTATCTTACTTGGATGACCTGAAATAAAGCATCAATTAGTTAGTTAACTAATGTAGCTTAATTACAAAATTCAATAATAATAATAATAATATATTTTATTTGTCATTCACATAAGTGCAAATGAGATTTGGTTTGCATTCATCCAATGTCTATAACTTAACAACTATAAAAATTTAGGTTTAGTACCCGAGAACAAGGTTTGTAAAAAGGACACAAGAACAGTAAAACAGTCAAAACAGACTAAAGTGCAGATGTGTCTGTGCGACTGTGACCATCCGGGGGAGGACATCCATGGGGGTGGGGGGTACTAGCAGGGCCGGTTCAGAGGCGCTATAGCTCTGGGAATGAATGCTGTTCCTGAGTCTGGAGTGTGCGGGCGTAGAAGGCCTTGTAAACGTCTGCCTGAAGGGGAGTAGTTTCGAAACAGTCCATTACAAGTGGTGAGAGGTTAAGTCTTTATGGATTGCTGACGGCCTTCCTGAGGCACCATGTTGTGGTAGATGCCATCCAAGGGGCTGGTAGCGGTATGTCCCAATAATTTTTGCGCTCTGTGGACGACGCGTTGAAGAGCTCTCCTCTCCGCCCCCGTGCAGCTGAGATAACCACACAGAGTATCCCGGCCATACGTTAGTATGCTCTCGGTCGTTTTGCAGTAGAAGGTCGTCAGCAGCTGTTGGGGCAGACCAGTCCGTTTCAATGTTCTTAGGAAGAACAGTCGTTGCTGTGCCTTTTTGACCAGTGCAGCGGTGTTGTGCACCATGTGAGGTCCTCTGAGATGTGAGTGCCCAGGAAACTAAAGCTGGACACTCTCCCACACTGTCCCATTAGATGAGATTGAGGCGTATTCCCCATTCTGAGACTCCTGAAGTCAATAATCAGCTCCTTGGTCTTGGAGGTGTTTAGTGACAAGTTGTTCCGTGAGCACCAGTCTGCCAGGTTCTGCACCTCCACGCCCACGAAGTTTGTTTCAATCACCGTTGGTGATCAGCCCGATCACCGTTGTGTCGTCTGCAAACTTGGACAGGGTGTTGGTGTCGAATGCAGGAAAACAGTCGTGAGTGAAGAGGGAGTAGAGCATGGGGCTCAGTACACAGCCCTGTGGTGCCGGTGCTCAGGGGTGATAGTGGAGGAACAGGTGCGGGCACAGTCTCACTGCCTGCGGTCCCTCCGTCAGAAAGTTCAGGATCCAATCGCATATCAGTGAGCTGAGGCCTAGCTGGTGGAATTTGGTGGTGAGCTTGGTGGGGATCACCGTATTGAAGGCAGAGCTATAGTCTATGAAGAGCATCCTCACGTAGGTGCCCTGTCTTTCCAGGTGGGTCAGGACAGTGTGAAGAGCCACAGAGATGGCATCCTCTAGATCAAAACATCTATCATTTCTTAAGAAAATGTTAACATTTTTAAATAGCCTACGTGTCCAAATAACATTCACACAAGAATTCACAATATAACGATTTTTTAATATTGTCATGAATTTATAGGTCAAATGGAGGGAATTTAGTATTGAATTCCCGTAAATGAATGGGCATTTAAATCATCTTGCGAGTGGGATTTTGTGGAATGCGATCGATTGGAACGTTGCATTTGCGGTGAATTTAAACACCATATCAGCAGGAAAAACACTGCCAGTTCGTATGGGATCACCTTTTCGCAATGTGAAATTTTGATTAAAGGCATACTAAGAAGCACATTTATATGTAAAAATAAACGGCTTAGCTTGCTTTGTCCCGTATGTGAGATCCGTCCCGTTGTCGGCGTTGACAGCTTTAGAAGATGATTTTTATTTTACTCCTGCTATTAAATTATCCAGCGATGTTTTAAAAAAACTTGATAAAACGCAAGTCGGATCGATTATTCTTCAGCAGCTAAACAGCCTGACAAAGACCGACTTCAACAGGCTGTAGAAAATGGCATTTTAAACCCGCCCCCCTCTCAAAGGCGCCAAAATCGCGCACACAGCCAGTGGCAGAACTGCAGCGCCGCTGAAGGTAAGTTTTGTAACATACCTACAACTAGAACTGTGTGCTCGATAGAACTTAAGAATAGTGTCACGCACAAACTTCAATATCCTCATCATGTCATAATGTACCAATAGGGATTTATATTGCATAACTTTTGTTTGCTCAGACCATACATCCTCTATGAACCTCATCCCAACTCCAATTTTAATTATATTTAAGCACCTGATTCAGGGGTATAAACATCATATCCAAATCTGTTAAAACTATTGACTAATTCTGAATTATACTCAGTAATGATCTGAGTTTTGTCATGGTTACTGGCCAATTTACCTTTACAGGTTGTAAACCATAGATGTTACTGCATCTGGTTTATTACTAGTTTACTATTGCCAGGTGCACAGAAAAACAGAAAAATTGCATGTTATACAGCTAGAATAGCCATATGTGAATACAATGCAGAATACAATGTTATGAATTGTATTGTTATGTTATGTTTTGTTATGTAATGTTTTAAATTGTCTGACAACAATCTTAGTGTCTGTAATAAGATAAAATATCTAGGGCATATTATTACAGAACAAATGACAGATGATGAGGATATTTATAGGCAACGACGCATGCTGTATATACAGGCGAATATCCTCTTACGTAAATTTGGTGCGTGTACAGATGAGGTGTAGATGTCGCTATTTAGAGCATACTGCACACCCCTCTACACTGCGCACCGTGGTCGAAACTATTTAAGACAAGTATGCAGAGACTAAAGGTGGGCATATAACGATGCATGAGAACACTGCGAAGACAGCCAAGATGGTGTAGTGCCAGTAATATGTTTGTGGCTGCAGGAGTCAGTACTTTAGAAGCTATTCTAACACACCACATGTATAAATTCATTTGCAGGATAAATGACTAAAAATGTGCTTATTGTGGCCTTGACAAACATAAGGGTTAGCACTACACGCTACGAATCCCAGTTGTGGAGACACTGGTATCGTTGTCTCGTTGTACGACATTGATCTTTTTTTACTCTGGATTTTTAACTTAAGTATTGTGGTTTGTTTTTTAAAAAATATATAAATTATTATGTTTTTCATGTGATTTACCATGATTTTATAATATTTGATATGCAATGCACTTTTTTATGTAATGTTACCCATTGTCTGGACCTTGAGTCCGTAATAAAGTTATTATTATTATTATTATTATTATTATTATTATTATGGCTACAGCTACAAAGTGCAGATTAAAGAATGAGTGCAAGGGGAACATGGAGGAAGATTTGGGGATCAGGAATACATCCTTAGCTCACAAGACATCCGTTCAAGAGTTTGATAACAGTGGGGAAGAAGCTGGCCTGGAATCTGTTTCTCCTTCAATCTGAGTTAAGCAAATTCTGGTTCCACATAAATGCATTTAAAATATTTAAGTATTACGTTTCTGCCCTTTTAACACTTCATTATTAATAGATTCTGACTTTTCCCCAACCACCAATACCAGAGGTTAACTATTCATCCCAGTTTCACTCTCCCTCCTTTCTTAACTTGTAGGATTACATTGATACCCTCCAATATTTAAAATCAATCTCATCCAACAAGTATGATATTTTGGAATATGGTGTCTGGTGAATCCTCAATCTCCACCTCTTTCAAGATATTAAGATGCAGATCATTAGGTCCGAAGAATTTATTGGCTTTGAGATCTCATTAATTTTCCTTTTTTTTACCAATGCTGATTTTGTTCAGCTCCTCATTCACCCTTGAACTGTTGTTTCCAGTACAACCAGGCACAACTTGATCCAAGCTAAGATTACTGTGATGTTTTATTCGCATGTTAATCTTGCTTTAATTTGGTCTCACTCTACAGGAC
This sequence comes from Okamejei kenojei, assembly GCA_035221665.1. Lineage (NCBI taxonomy): Eukaryota > Metazoa > Chordata > Chondrichthyes > Rajiformes > Rajidae > Okamejei > Okamejei kenojei. The sequence continues at coordinate 141,728,755 of CM069133.1, forward strand.
TTAATTACCAGTTGCAGATTGAATCAAATGATCAAAACCAACCTATTGGTTCATTAAAGTGAGACCTTCTGTTTTCCTTAATCAGCGATTGTTGGTTTAATGGAGAACCAAGTTATATATTCAAACATTTACCTATTTACGTATATGGTTGGATGTAATTTTAATTGAGACTAGACCAAGTGGGACCCATCGGGTCCCGTCCCCAACGCATGGTGGGGGGGGGGGGGGCGCAGCATCATTTGGGAGGGCTGGTTCCCGAACGCAATATTCCATCACTCACCCATAGCTCCCAACTGCGCAGGCGCGGCTGATGGGTTCCGGTTGTGGCATAGTGCAGACTCATTGGGTCTGCTCCCCCAACACAAAATTGCACCACTCACACATAGCCCCCAACTGCGCAGGCATGGCTCATTTCCCTTCATCGCCCAGCATCTCCTCCTCCTCCTTCACCCTCCTCTTCAATTACCAGAAAGGGAGGGGTGGTAGAGAGGGAGGGTAGAGAGGAACAGGGTAGAGAGGGAGGGGGGTGGAGAGGGAAGGAGGTTAGAGAGGGAGGGGGAGTAGAGAGGGAGGGGGAGTAGAGAGGGAGGGGGAGTAGAGAAGGAGGTTATGGGAGGTAGAGCAGAAGAGGGAGGGGGAGGGGGTAAGAGAGGGGGAGGGAGGGGAGTACAGAGGGAAGGGGAGATGGGTAGAGAAGGAGAGGGGCAGAGACGGAGGGGAGTAGAGAGAGGGAGGGGTAGAGGGAGAGGGAGGGGGTAGAGTTGGGGGGGAGGGAGGCAGAGAGGGAAAGGGTAGGGAGGGAGAGGGAGGGGGTAGAGTGGGAGGGGGTAGAGAGGGTGGGATGAGGTTAGATAGGGACGGGCATCTCCCTCCTCCACCTCCCCCCCATCTCCCCTCCTCCCTTATTTCTCATCATCCTCCCCCGTCATTCCCATTCCCTGCCCCAGGACATACGCAGGCCGTAGAACAACGCCAGGGCCTGGAACTTGGACTGGTTCTCGTACTTGGCACGGCCCTGACTTGGTTCCAGCGGCGGCTTTTGTTTTGGCCCCGGGCTCGGCTCTCACTCCAGCTCGAGCACCAGGCTCGCCTCAGGGCCCGTGGCACCACCCTCGCCACCAGCTGTCGGGCAACGGCAACGGCAACGGCAATGGCAACGGCAACGGCAGTCACGCGAGTGCGCTGGAGTGCTCCTCCCTCCCGGAGTGTCCCGTCCTGCCTTGCGAGTGCATTGTGATGTCACTCGAGTGCGCTGGAGTGCTCCTCCCTCCCGTAGTGACCCGTCCGGGGGAGCAGACCTAATGGGTCTGCACTTGCAGGAAAAATGTTCCCAATGTTGGGCGAGTCCAGAACCAGGGGCCACAGTCTTAGAATAAAGGGGAGATCATTTGGTGAGGTGAAGAAATTATTTTTCACCCAGAGAGTTGTGAATTTGTGGAATTCCCTGCCACAGAGGGCAGTGGAGGCTAAATCACTGGATGAATTTAAGAGAGAGTTAGATAGAACACTAGGGGCTAGTGGAATCAAGGGATATGGGGAGAAGGCAGGCATGGGTTATTGATTGGGGACGATCAGCCATGATCACAATGATCATGTGAAGATGATTTTTATTTTACTCCTGCTATTAAATTATCCAGCTCTGTTTTAAAAAAACTTGATAAACTCGTCGGATCGATTATTCTTCTATTCTTCTTACTAGTTTACTATTGCCAGGTGCACAGAAAAACAGTGAAAAATTGCATGTTATACAGGTAGAATATCCATATGTGAATACAATGCAGAATACAATGTTATGAATTGTATTGTTATGTTATGTTTTGTTATGTTATGTTTTAAATTGTCAGACAACAATCTTAGTGTCTGTAATAAGATAAAATATCTAGGGCATATTATTACAGAACAAATGACAGATGATGAGGATATTTATAGGCAACGACGCATGCTGTATATACAGGCGAATATCCTCTTACGTAAATTTGGTGCGTGTGCAGATGTGGTGAAGATGTCACTATTTAGAGCATACTGCACACCCCTCTACACTGCGCACCTGTGGTCGAACTATTTAAAGAGAAGTATGCAGAGACTAAAGGTGGCATATAACGATGCCATGAGAACACTGCGAAGACAACCAAGATGTGTAGTGCCAGTAATATGTTTGTGGGCTGCAGGAGTCAGTACTCTAGAAGCTATCCTAAGACACCACATGTATAAAATTCATTTGCAGGATAAATGACTCTAAAAATGTGCTTATTGTGGCTTGACAAACATAAGGGTTAGCCTACACGCTACGAATCCCAGTTGTGGAGACCACTGGTAATCGTTGTCTCGTTGTTCGACATTGATCATTTTTTACTCTGGATTTTTTAACTTAAGTATTGTGGGTTTTTTTTTTTAATATATAAATTATGAATTGTGTTTTATGTGATTTATCATGATTTTATATATATTTATGATATTTGATATGCAATGCATTTTTAATGTAATGTTGCCCCTTGTCTACACGCTACGAATCCCTGTTGTTCTCCAGTACACCAGGCACAACTTGATCCATGCTAAGATTACTGTGAGTTTTATTCGCATGTTAATCTTGCTTTAATTTGGTCTCACTCTATAGGACTTAATTACCAGTTGCAGATAGAATCAAATGATCAAAACTAACCTATTGGTTCATTAAACAGGAGGTTAGAGACTCTCTGTTTTCCTTAATCAGCGATTGTTGGTTTAATGGAGAACCAAGCTATATATTCAAACATTTACCTATTTACATGTAATGGTTGGATGTAATTTTTAAAATGAGACTAGACCATGTGGGACCCAATCGGGTCCCGTCCCCAACGCATGGTGGGGGTGGGGGGGGCGCAGCATCATTTGGGAGGGCTGGTTCCCGAACGCAATATTCCATCACTCACCCATAGCTCCCAACTGCGCAGGCGCGGCTGATGGGTTCCGGTTGTGTCATAGTGCAGACTCATTGGGTCTGCTCCCCAACACAAAATTGCACCACTCACACATAGCCCCCAACTGCGCAGGCATGGCTCATTTCCCTTCATCTCCCAGCATTCTCTCCTCCTCCTCTTCACCCTCCCTCTTCAATTACCAGAGAGGGAGGGGTGGTAGAGAGGGAGGGTAGAGAGGGACAGGGTAGGAGGGAGGGGGTGAGAGGGTAAGGAGGTTAGAGAGGGGGAGGGGAGGGGGAAGTAGAGAAGGAGGGGGATGAGGTAGAGCAAAGAGGGAGGGAGAGGGGAGGGAGGGGAGTACAGAGGGAGGGTAGAGGGAGGGGGAGATGGGTTGTAGAGAAGGAGGGGGCAGAGACGGAGGGGGGTAATTAGAGAGAGGGAGGGGTAGAGGGAGGGGGGAGAGAGGGGGAAGAGTTGGGGGAGGGAGGCAGAGAGGGAAAAGGGTGAGGAGGGAGAGGGGGGTAGAGTGGGAGGGGTAGAGAGGGTGGGAGTGAGGTTAGATAGGGTCGGGGCATCTCCCTCTACCCCCTCTACCCCCCCCCCCCCCCCCATCTCCCTCCTCCTTATTTCCCTCATCCTCCTCCCGTCACTCCCATTCCCTGCCCCAGGACCTATGCAGGCGGTAGAACATCGCCAGGGCCTGGAACTTGGACTGGTTCTCGTACTTGGCACGGCCCCGACTTGGTTCCAGCGGCGGCTTTTGTTTTGGCCCCGGGCTCGGCTCTCACTCCAGCTCGAGCACCAGGCTCGCCTCAGGGCCCGTGGCACCACCCTCGCCACCAGCTGTCGGGCAACGGCAACGGCAACGGCAACGGCAGTCACGCGAGTGCGCTGGAGTGCTCCTCCCTCCCGGAGTGTCCTGTCCTGCCTTGCGAGTGCATTGTGATGTCACTCGACTGCGCTGTGAGTGCTCCTCCCTCCCGGAGTGACCCGTCCGGGGGGAGCAGACCTAATGGGTCTGCAGCCACTTGCAGGAAAAATATTCCCAATGTTGGGCGAGTCCAGAACCAGGGGCCACAGTCTTAGAATAAAGGGGAGATCATTTGGTGAGGTGAAGAAATTATTTTTCACCCAGAGAGTTGTGAATTTGTGGAATTCCCTGCCACAGAGGGCAGTGGAGGCTAAATCACTGGATGAATTTAAGAGAGAGTTAGATACAACACTAGGGGCTAGTGGAATCAAGGGATATGGGGAGAAGGCAGGCATGGGTTATTGATTGGGGATGATCAGCCATGATCACAATGAATGGCGGTGCTGGCTCGAAGGGCCGAATGGCCTCTTCCTGCAAATATTTTCTATGTTTCTATGTCCTGCCTTGCGAGTCGATTGTGACGTCACTTGGGCTTTTAAAACATTTTTAAAAACATTAAACGATTAAAAAGTGCGCAAATGTTGGTGGGAATGCGACGGGAAGATGTTTATCGACTCAACGGAAAAAATGCGAGTAGAATGTGTGAAAATGGGAATGCTGTGGCCTATCGTTTGCAAGAAAATAGGGAAATATAAATTGGCACACACACATACACACAGACAGCCACAAACAAGACGAAGAGTTTTAGTAATAGTATAGAAGATAGATATAGATAGATGAGAGCTTTTAAAATCTAAAACTCAGGTAACTGCTTCTTGGCCGTTTATATGGATGAACCATTTAACAAATATTGAATCAATCTGGACCTTTTGAAGTGACATTTTGGACACCTTGGCTTCTGTTGATGAGAAGAGAAAAATAATAAATTGTCCCTGCCTTAACTACCTCCTCCAGCAGCTTGTTCCAAACACCGACCACCCTTTGTGTGAAAAAGTTACCCCTCGGATTCCTATTAAATCTTTCCCCCTTCACCTTAAACCTATATCCTCTGGTCCTCGATTCCCCTACTGGGCACGAGACTCTGTGGATCTACCCGATCTATTCCTCTTAAGATTTTATACACCTCTATATGATCACCCCTCATCCTCCTGGGTTCCAAGGATATTTTTTCTTAATTGATGAAATTGGTTGGTTTAACGTGTTATTGGTGCTCTTGTCTAATCACTTATTTGGCTGTTGGCCTTTATATTTTTCGGTCAGTCTAAGATTAAACAAGTCTGTTGATGGCAATTTTCTGCAGCTTCTAAGATGTGAAGACACATGACAAACCTAACAGCTGAACAATCAAAGGGAAGGTTTTGCGCTCCATGTCCGGGGGGAGGTATGAAAGCTTACACTGAGATCAAAGCCAGTGAATGTACTCCTGAAGCAGAAGCGAGCTAAAACTTGGTCGTGCGAGTACTCTGAACTATGTAACTGAACATATTAGATATAGAGTGTGAAACATGAAATCATGCAAACATTTGCAGAGCACCATGATATAAAAAACTGCAAATAACCTTTTTTTGGGTAATGTGACTAAGAAGGTGGACATTTCTTATAGATGGGTTCTTTCTTATGATCTCTGCAGATGGGTTCAAACTTCTGGTAACACCACACACCTTATTATGTTTTAAATGGAGTGAGCAATCATAGGTGCAGAGATCAAATCTGACAGCGATCGAGACTCCTCCAGGCTTTAAATTAATGTCGGACTGTGGGCTTATATTAATTCATGCGGTGGTGCTGTGGTAGAGCTGCAGCCTTGCAGCACCGGACACCTGGGTTCGATCCTGACTATGGGTGCTGTCTGTATGGAGTTTGAATGTTCTCCCCGTTTCTCCGGTGCACCCTTTCCTTTTCCCCCCCAAAAAGAATACAAAAATGCATCAATAAGAAATAAAACAAGAGAAAAACAACGAACAAAAAATATACGGAAATACAAAAAAAATCCACAAAAACAAAAACAAAGAAAAAAACGAAACCATCCACAAAAATCTCAAACAAAAAAACTCAAAGAGGTTTCCTTCCACAAAGACAACCACCACACTTTAGTTATGCGTTTTTGCTCCAAAGATGTACAGTTTTTGTAGGCTAATTGACTTGTATAATTGGTAAATTGTCCCTCATGTGTGTAGGGTAATGTTAGTGTGCGGGGATCGCTGGTCAGCTCGGACTCGGCATGTTAAAAGGCCTGTTTCCGTGTTGCATCTCTAAATTAAAACTAAATTTGGGGGAATCTGAATGATCTCTGGCCGGGCCAGCATTTGTGTGCAATTACAAATTGCTACTCAAAAATGTGGTAGGCTTATTTATATATATTTTTTTTGTTTTGTTTTTTTTTAATTATAGAAACAAAGTAATGACAAAGTACATTATTTTACAATAATAAAAAATACATGATAATAATGAAAATTCATACTATTGATATTATTTGTATTATTATTATTATAAATTTCAAGGTTGTTATATTTATATAATTGGAATACATGGTTATTAATGATACATTCATAAATTAGCAATATACTCATACTAACCCATGATATCCATATTGTCTCTGATTTCCAAATACAGGACACCCAATTTTAATGTAAATTAAATAATACGCAATATTAATAAAACTTTATTTCTATGATATTCATTTTTTACTTCGGAGTCTCACGTGAGTGACTACGTGAAGAAGAGCCCGCCTCACGCTGGTAACGGCATGACGTCGACGCTGACGGCAGAAGGTGGAGCTGCAGTAAGGAGCAGCTCCTCGCAGCGGTCGGTAACGGGCCCGCAGGTAAGAACAGTAAAGTTGGGATTTCTTAGCGGGCGCTGGGTAGGTCCAGCAGATATAGGAAATATAGTAAATCAGGTCAGAGTCATATAGTGCTGGATAAGCACAAATGATGAAGTAAACTTATATTCGCGGGTTAAATGCTTCCTGGGGTGAAAAATAAAATATACGGGAAAGCTAGTGCGGAGCCGGTTCCGATACCGGTGGCCGCAGATATACCCGTTAGCGAATTAGTTTACAAAATGATAACCACGGAGAGAAATGCTCCCGAATAGAAAAATGGAAAATAAAATAAAAAAAAAATCTGAGAGGCCGTGGTTCTGATGACTCTGACATTGAAAAAAGTCCTCCACATAAGTAAACTATGTGGAACTGATTATGGAGCCATATGGAGAAAGTTCTCCAAATAATTATGAGACTAGGGTCAAAGTACCCTGAAGGTTCCTAAGATTAGCCCTGAGGGTTTAATTATTCTGAATATGGCCATGGGCCTAATTGGAAGTTTGGAACTCCGGACCCAGGATTTTGGCCGGAAGAAGTCTCATGGGATGAAATCCCAATTGATTTAGGGCTGCAGAAGGCAGACCCTGTTGATGGTGATTTGCATTTTGAAAGCACACCACAAAATAAAAAAAAAAAATAAAATGAAAAAATATGAAAAGAGGCCAAAGATGCCTGGAATAGCAAAAGGTTTTGCTATATATGAAGGAAGTGGTGAGGCTATGGAAGAAATCCTAGCTGCTAACATATATATATATATGGTATCTCACCAACTTCATGATTCTGTGATGATTGAAATATTAAAATTGCACAGCACAGGAAATTGTGCCTCATTGGAAGAGCCTACGTTTATCCGTTAATATGGGCATCCATGACTCCAAATATGAGAGCGTCAAATAGTGAGGTTTTAAAATCCTCACAAATTATTCTGCTGCTATTATGGCTTTTGGGCAGATGAAAGGAAAACATAAAAAAAGACGCTATTGTGCAATTCTTTCTAATGAAATTTTATACAATATAAATGGCTATTTGGCCCATTTTTCACCCAAGGTTGCATACCTGTGTCGAGCAAGTGGTGTTTAAGCTCTTGTTATCTGTTTGAGTAATCTGCCTAACTTATTGAAAAATAGAAAGTCCGATCTAAATATTTTAGCTGCATGAAAACCTTCGTCTTTTGGACGAAAAGGTATTTTCGCCCAGATCAGGGGATTTGAATACTGGAAATAGAGGCAGAATATGTCAAGGAAGTTTTATTGTATTGCAACAACCAAATACTCTTCACCGAATTCAGGGGATAAGGAGACCACCACGCTCATATGCAGAGGAATTAAAGACTTGTTCTCTGCTTAAAGAAACTGCGGAATAATCACCAGTTAGAGGGAGATTACAAAAAGTTTAATTAAGACTGGCTTACTATTATTTTTGATCAGTATATTACGAGCAGTTATCATTACAACTACTATTACATTTAAAAAAAAAAAAAGAGGTTTTTTTTTTAATCCTCCTGTACAGAATAAACCTGCTTATGTTTTCGTGTTTTCTGCAATTGAAAAAGCAGAGATTTATGTTCGCATTGCCTAATTATCTGGAAAAGAGGTAATGGAAAAGATTTTGAACACGAGCATAAATTTGTCTTTAATGTTAGAAGGCATTACAGATGATGGTTGCAGAAGTATTCCTGGACCTTACAGGTCTAATAAGTTTGTAGAATACAAACCATGTTCAAATGGAGTCATGGAATACTGCAAAATATTTAATTCAGCAGGTTGTTATATGGCTAAGATTGATGAAAAGACGCCTATTATTCTGTACCTATGCATCAGGTTTCGGTGGTACTTAAATTTTAATTGGTTGTGACAATTATGGCAGTTAAGCTTTGCCAAATGGACTGAGTTCAGCTTTTTACTCTTTACGAAACTGTTGAAACCAGTTTAGCCCAATTAGTGCACATCTTTATGGCTTATCTCAATGACATTCTGGTCCATTAGTGATTATCAGGAGTCAGCTGAGGACTCAGTTTCAGTTACTAAAGCTTTGTGGTAAGCTAAGGTTCTTAATTCATCTAATTAAGCCCAGCTGCAGCCAGCACAAACAATTTACTTTTGGGGTTTGTAATTAACTCAGTGACTATGTTAATACCTTTACCAATAGATAAAGTCGATGATATTTTGGTAACTTGTCATTATCTCATTCAAAACCGTATCCTTCCATCCGAGAAATGGTGACAACCATTGGTGAACTGCTAGCAGCATTTCCTGCAGTAGAATTTGGTTCATTACATTTATTGATATCTTCGAAGGTACAAGAATACAAGCTCTCAAAGAGAAGGCAGGCCATTTGACAGGCCTAATGTAATTAACAAAAGAAGCTGTATTGGAATTTACAATGGTGGGTTAAAAAAGGAAAATGTCCCACAAGCTGCTAATAAATATTATGATTAAAACAGCTGAAATGGTTTTACATACAGATGCTAGTGCTCTCGGATGGGGGGCCACAGATTTATCCTCCAGTTGTGGAGTAGATGGAAAACTGAAGAACAAGTGTTTCTCCAAGAGTATGGTATTAACTATTTGGAGTTATTTGGGGGCCTTTTATGGGCATTAAAGCATATTGTTGTGCTAAACAAGGTCTGCATGTGTTAATACAATTAACACAATAAAACAGCTATGGTTTACATTAATCACATGGGGAGAGTTGGATCAGTATCATGTGATTGTCTGGTCAATGAGATATGGCAATGGTGTATTGGTCGGCAGATATGATGCAGTAAGCTTTACTCCCAGGTAAAAGACAATGTGGTAGCAGATGAAAGGTCCAGGATTTTTAAAGATAATACGGAATGGATGTTTAAGCCTGACAATATTTAAGAATATTTTCGAACGATTTGGGGTTGCCAGAAATGATTTGTTTGCATCCAGGCTTAATCATCACTTGCCTCATTATGTGTCTTGGGAACACGATCCGGACGCAGTTGCAGTAGATGCATTTTTATTACACTGGGGAAAAATGTTCTTTTATGCTTTTCCACCATTTGCTCTGATCCAGAGATGCTTGAAGAAAATAGAGCAAGATTCAGCTTTTCCGGATTGTTGGTAGTGCCAAATTGCCAACTCAACCTTGGTTCCCAGTTATGCTGAATATGATTAAAGAACCGTATATGCAGATTCTGTAACTGTAGTGATATCTTGACTAATCCAGTAACAAATGAAGATTACCCATTATAGATGCATATATGAATTTTGTTTAATCTGCAGGTTTTGACCAGACCACTACAGGAACTGGGATTGTCGGACCAAACTTGACAGTTATTGGCGCATCATGGCGAGATAGCACACAGAAACAATATAATGACACATATTAAGAAATGGAAGAATTTTGCACACAGTCAAAAATATTTCTGATGATTATGTGAATGTATACTCATGTTTTGGAAATTCCTTGCCAATTTGCGCTTTGGCCAACATTTAAGTTACAGTGCCATTAACACTGCACGCAGTGCCTTGTCGTCTATTTAGACTATGACTGGTGAGAAAATCAATTGGGTCGCATCCATTAATATCACGATTCATGAAAGGAATTTTTTCACATGAATCCGCCAAAACCTAGATATACAGAGATTTGGGATGTGAGCATAGTACTTGCTCTACTTAGAGAATGGACGCAATTGAAGGTTGTCATTGGATAGGTTAACATTGAAATTGGTCAAGTTAATGTCACTGGTCTCAGCCCAAAGAGTGCAAACTTTACAAATGTTGCGTTTAGACTGTATGCATGTGACTACAGATAACGTTGTATTCTATGATTACGATCTATCAAACAAAGTAGGACCAGGGAGATCTGGAACAAAGGTAACCTTTCAAGCTTTTCATATTGAGCTTGCTTTGTGTGTGGTTAGACATTTGAACCAATGTATTAAAGGTGACGGACACTTTTTTCGAGGAAACGAAAAGACATTGCTGCTTACGCACAAAAGCCACACACAAAAGCTTCAGTTCAAACTATCTCAAAATGGTTGAAACAGGTGTTGGTTTTAGCGGAGTAGACACTGATGTCTTCAAATCTCACTCCACCAGGGTAGCTAACGTCCGCGGCGAAGGGGCGGGACGTACCTCTCGAGCATATTTTTAAAAATCGCAGGGTGGGGAGTAAAGAAGAAACTTTTTCAAAGTTCTACAACAAACCTGTTTCACACTATGACAAGCTTTGGACACGCGGTGTTGGGAGCACTATAATCACCTGCTTTGTTTGCTATTAATTGCTATAAAATCAGTTGTGTAGTCACTGATATCTTTTGTCACTTGTAATCATTTTCCCTCAAATATAAGGAGGGTTATTATATGGTTTTTCAGCCATTAAAAAACTTAATTGGAAAAGACTAACATTTGTGTGCTTTCTCATGTATGTGTTTTACTTAGCCGGACTGTCGTACGGATTAATTCTACGACATGAAAAACACAGAAAGCTTTAAAAACTCTTCACGTAGTCACTCACGTGACTCCGAAGTAAAATAGTAAGATTAAAACGAGAACTCACCTGTTCGAAGTTTGATCGTTAATTTTACGAGGAGTTACGATGAGGGATTACGTGCCCTCCACTCCCACCCTCGTAAAATAAATGATCCAAATGGTGGTTCTAAGTCTTTTTATGGGCCTTACTATGTTTACTCCGGCTTTGGTGTTCTTGTTTTTTCATGCCGTTGCTTTGAAGTATGCCGTTACCAGCGTGAGGCGGGCTCTTCTTCACGTAATCCCTCATCGTAACTCCTCGTAAAATAACGATCAAACTTCGAACAGGTGAGTTCTCGTTTAATCTTACTATTATATTTTCATAATGTTAACAATGTTTGTATTATCATTGACTTTAAATTCAAAATTATTATATAATTGAAAATACACAATTTTATATAATTGAAAATACACGACACTAATGATATTTTCATAGAACCAATGATATCTATATTCGTACTGATATTAAGAATTTAAGATAATGTGTTTCTATACATTTTTCTAATTTTTTATATAAGCATAAGAAAATAGAAAAGAGAGTATGGAAAGTTTGATGGAGAATGGAATATTACTCATTAATCCGTCCTTGGAGATATATTCATGATTTATTATATATATTTCTTCATCTATTCAGATATTCAGGCCTCAGTCAAGTCCTCGTGCCGAACCATTATGACCCTGTAAATATTTAATATATGGAGACCAAAATCCCTCTGAGAGATCTAACCTATCCATGAGGACAAGCCTCAATCTCTCCAAATGAAGTGTCTCCCGACATTTCTGTATTCCACATTTTGATTGTTGGGGATGCAGGGCCTTTCCAAAATTTTAATATTAATTTTTCCCAATTATTAAACAATAGTCGATAAAAATTCTTTGGTTCATTGTTATTAGTTGGTCAGTTTCAAGTATTCCAAGTATTATTAACTTTGGATCAGAAGTCATAGTTATATTGACAACATTCGAAATTATCTTAAATATTTCGTTCCAGTATTCTACAATTTTTATACAATTAGTAAATGAATGTGACAAATTTGCTTCTGAGATTTGACATTTATCACATATAGGAGATAATTTTGGAAATATATTATGTAATTTAGATTTGGAATAATGTAATCTATGTAGAATTTTAAACTGTATAAGGGAATGTTTAGCATTTAACGAGCAATGATGTATGTGTTGTAAGCTTTCATCCCATATTTCTGGTCTTATTATTTGGCCTAATTCATTTTCCCAAACTGTCTATGTGTTTCTGGTTGATGGGATATCACTTTCCAATAAAATATTGTATATATATGATATCATTTTTTCTGTATTTGGATGTTTATTCAAGCATTCATCTAAAATTTCCGTCTTTCTTATTTCTAAGTTCTTGTGTATTTGCAGAAACATAGTTTCTGATTTGTAGATATCTAAAATATTCATTATTGTGTAGTCCATAAGTTTGTTGTAACTCTTGAAATGAGAGAAAAGAGTTTTCCTTATAAAGATCGCCATCTTAAAAATTCCTTTATTTTTCCATTGTAAAAAAGCCTTATCCATCATTGAAGGTTGAACGTAGAATTGTTGGCGATGGTAAGACCTAATGGTATAAATTTTAGTTTTAATGTTTTTCTTTATTTGTTTCCAAATGCGGATTCCGTTTTCTATTATCGGATTTTCACTATAAATTTTCTTAGCTACGTTAGTGTTAGCAAATATTATAGAGCTAATTTCAAATGGGAGAACAATCTTCTTTTTCCATTTTTAACCAGTTTGGTTTATTATCTATATTCTTCTAGCCAAAAATTCATATTTTTAATATTAACTGCCCAGTAATAAAACATAAGATTTAGTAATGCTAATCCCCCATTTATTTTAAATTTACATAAATGTTTTTTATTTATTCTATGGCTCTTATAATCCCAGATAAAGTTAGTAATTAGAGAATCTACTTTTTTTTTAAAAATTTTTAGGGAGATATATCGGAATTAATTGAAATAAATATAATAATTGTGGGAGAAAAATCATTTTTATTGCATTGATTTTACCTAACATTGAAATAGGTAAGCTTTTCCAGTATAAAATATTCTTATTTAATTTATTTAGTAATGAACGGAAATTAAATTTAAATAAAGAATCAAATCTTTTTTGTAACGAAAATCCCAAGATATTTAATATTTTAATTTGTTATCTTGAAAGGAAATTGTTGTAATATATGTAAATTATTCATCGTTATTGGCATGTTCACTTTTATTCCAATTGATACTGTATCCTGAAATTGATCCAAATTCCCGTTATTTGTTTTAACAAATTTCGGATACTTGTTTCCGGTTCAGTGATGTAAAGTAATACATCATCCGCATATAAGGAGATTTTTATTCTTAGTATCTTTAGTATCATATCCATGTATTTCCGGGGTGTAATCTCACCCTCTGGGCGAGAGGTTCTATTGCTAGCGCAAACATAAAGGTGATAGAGGACAACCTTGTCTACAACCTCGAGATAAACTAAATTTAGTTGATAGCATACGGTTTGTTGTTATTCTAGCTGTTGGGTTTGCATATAACAATTTAATCCAAGTAGTAAACTTCTCTCCGAGTTTGAAAGCTTCCATCACCGAAAATAAATAAGGCCATTCCACTTGGTCAAAAGCTTTTTCTGCATCAAGCGAAATAACTACTAAATCTTTTTTTATCACTTCTTCTTTTCGAATATATAATATTGAATAACCGTCTTAGATTGTATGAGGAAATATCTTTTGGTATAAATCCTGTTTGATCGGGTGGATTAATTCGTTAACAACTGAACTTAGTCTTTGTGCTAATATTTTTGTTAGTATCTTTTGATCCGTATTTAATAGAGCTATTGCTCTATATGATCCTGGTTCATCCAAGTCTTTATTTATTTTGGGTATAAGTGCTACAATAGATTCATTCAACGTATCTGGTAATTTCTGTTGTATATATATCTGTTCATATAATGATTTCAAACGTGGAACCATATGATCCTGAAATATTTTATAAAATTCCGAAACCTATACCATCAGGTCCGGTGTTTTACCATTTTTTAATGATCTAATAGATTCTTGGATTTCTTTTATTGAAATATCAGCATTTAATAATTCTCTATTTTGTAAATCCAATCCTTTCAGGTTACATTTTTTTTAAAATGCATCTATTTCTGTTTTATTTACTGTCGCTTTAGCAGTGTATAGATTTTTATAATATTGCATAAATCTTTCATTAATATCTTTAGGTTGTATTAATAATTCACCATTTTGTGATTTAATCCTATGTAATTTTTTCAGCTTCAATTTTCCTTAATTGTCGAGCCAATAATTTTTGGGGTTTGTCTCCAAATTCAAACTGTAATTGTTTAGTACGTTGATAAAATTTTAAAACTTGATCTGTATATATCTTATTTAATTTATATTTCAATGCTACAATTTTATTTGTAATATTATATCTGGCTTTGTTGCATTCTGTATATCTAATTGTTTAATCTCCCTTTCCAAATCCTGTTGTTCCTTCCGAATCTTTTTATTATGGAATGCTTGTGAAGAAATCATAATTCCCCGGAGATATGCTTTAAATGTTTCCCATAATAAAGAGCGAGATATTTCTGGTTGATCATTTATTTCAAAGAAAATCTTAATTTGAGTTATAATATACTCCTGAGTTGTTTTATTTTTTAAAATTTGTGGATTAAGTTTCCACTGTCCTGAATTTTCTGTTTTGCCATTTATTTTAATTTTAAATGTTAATGGCGCATGATCTGAGATTATAATATTATGATATTTGGGTTCATAAGTAAGTGAGATAAGTTTTGCATCCACAAAAAATAATCTATTCTTGAGTAAGTTTTATGTACTGGTGAGTAAAAAGAGTATTCTCGTCCCGTAGGGTTTTCTGTTCTCCAAACATCTTTAATGTTAGTCGTTTGGATATATGCATTTAGTAAATCACTGGAATGTGATTTAGTTTTTCTTTGTTTTGTAGATCTGTCTAGGTAAGGGTCTAATGTACAATTAAAATCTCCTCCAATTATCAAATTATATTGTGTTAATTCCGGAATATTGTTAAGTACTTTCTTAAAAAAACAATGGGCTATCAAAGTTTGGTCCATATATATTAACAAAAAATCATTTTTTCTGTGTTTAATTCTCCTATCACAATAATGTATCTGCCATCTTTATCAGTTTATGGTTGATGTATGCTTAAATAAAGTACTTTACGAAATAATATTGCTACACCTCTTGATTTATGCGTAAAAAGAAGAATGATATATTTTATCTATCCATTTAGCTTTCAACCTGTTTTCAGCGTCTTTTTTTAAGTGAGTTTCTTGAATGTAAATTACGTCAGCTTTACTTGCCTTTAAATGTGCCAATACTTTTCCTCTCTTTATTGGTTCATTAATACCTTTAACATTCCAACTACAAAACGTTAATCCCTCATTCCCCGTATTTCTTTTTAAAGTCCTTGCATTTTAAGTTTGTAGAAATCTACAATAGAGTCTAAGGATCAGCGCGGCAGACCCAACCTTACACCCGAACACTGAATAGATGAATTTTAAATCTCGTTTATGTACCTCACGAATATATCTCCATTGGTCCAATGTGTAACTCCATTCAAACTGAAAAATACAATAGATTTAAAAGAAGAATAAAGAATAGTTAAAGAAACTAGTAATATGTGTAAAGGTAGAAAGAACTACAACTAGAGTAGTTTGTAGTTTGTGCTAGCCATACTAACATGGCTATCCATCTAACGACTTCCGTCATTGATGTTATTAACTTGGCCAGCTCCTAGATTTAGGGAATTATTATTCCATAATAATATTTTAGCGGGGGTATAATATTAAGGGAGAGAAAAAAAAAAGGGGGAGGCAATCGAAAAAAAAAAGGAAAAAAAGGGGTAGGATTCATCATATAAAGGTGTCTATATCTAAAATTAACTTAGAAATCTAAGCAATATTAAACATGAAAAATATAAAGGCTATATAAGAAAGAAAAAAGGGATACAAAAATACTATAGAACAACAAGTAAAAACTAAAGTACAAAGTGAGAATTGTTATTATAAAGAAAGATCTCCAAATGAGGTCCATCGCTATATTTAACTCTATTCATTAAAGGAACATTAGTTGTTAATTATTAGTAATAGTGATTAGCAATAGTGAGCAATCTTAATTGATAAAAAAAATACTAATAATAAAACCGCGTTGTGATTTTAATATATGTGTTATTTATTTATGTTAGTTATATGTTAAGACTAATTGTCAATATCCAGATAACGCTTTCCGATCCAGTTTTTTCCTCTCCATTCCATACGACATTGTCCATTCCATCTAGTCCAATATTATCTTATGAAATCTCACAGGGTGTTGAGAGTCCGTGTTGGATCTCTAAAAGTAGTAAAAAGTCAGTATGTTTGCTTGTAGATACTTTTCAGGTCTTGAACTGCTTTGCGAAATCCAAGGCTGCTGCTGGGGTATTAAAGAAATGTTCCGCGTTGTTAAAAGTAACTCTTAAAATGGCTGGGTAATTCAAACCGTATCTCAGGTTTTCTACTCCCCTCATAAGACTTTTGGCTTCATTAAATGCTTTCCGTTTCCTAGCGACCTCTGGTGGGTAATCTCGGTAGATACTAATCCTTTGTCCTTCAAATGTCAGGTTTTTGATTCTCGAAGCTTTTCGCATAATCTCATCCAGAACAAAGTCATATTGTAGCTTTATAATCATTTGTCTTGGAGGGGCGTTTATTCTGGTCTGACATCTGCTGACTCTATGAGCACGAGCTAATAAAGGCATTTCTTCCAGAGATAAAACAGCTTGAAGTAATTTAGCAGTGAATTCTCGAGGATCTTCGTTTTTTTCTCTCGACCTTCAGGAATCCCTGCAATCCTCAGATTCTGTCTTCTCTGATGTCCTTCTAGCTCAGTACATTTCTCTGTTGTTTTAGTCAGCAAATTCATTAGACGTTCATGTTTCTATGTTTCTATGTTCTGTAATCAGCTTTGCTGTATACATAGTACTTGCCTCCGCTATTTGTTCAAGGTTCTTTATGCCAGCCGCCTGTTGTCCAGTACTTTCTCGATAGGAATAATCCTATTTTGAAAGTCTTTTTTAACCTTTTTCAAGTTTTTTGTCCATCTTATTTTCCATTTCATTAAACATTTCAATGAATTCCTTCTTCAAATCTTCCGATACTTTCTTGACCTTTTTTTCAATATTTAACGTTGTTTCTTGTTGGAATTCTTTCAGTTGATTTTTTCATCTGATCCATCTGGCTGTTCATTTGGTTTATTTAGAAACATAGAAACATAGAAATTAGGTGCAGGAGTAGGCCATTCAGCCCTTCGAGCCTGCACCGCCATTCAATATGATCATGGCTGATCATCCAACTCAGTATCCCGTACCTGCCTTCTCTCCATACCCTCTGATCCCCTTAGCCACAAGGGCCACATCCAACTCACTCTTAAATATAGCCAATGAACTGGCCTCAACTACCCTCTGTGGCAGAGAGTTCCAGAGACTCACCACTCTCTGTGTGAAAAAAGTCTTTCTCATCTCGGTCTTAAAGGATTTCCCCCTTATCCTTAAGCTGTGACCCCTTGTCCTGGACTTCCCCAACATCGGGAACAATCTTCCTGCATCTAGCCTGTCCAACCCCTTAAGAATTTTGTAGGTTTCTATAAGATCCCCTCTCAATCTCCTAAATTCCAGAGAGTATAAACCAAGTCTATCCAGTCTTTCTTCATAAGACAGTCCTGACATCCCAGGAATCAGTCTGGTGAACCTTCTCTGCACTCCCTCTATGGCAATAATGTCCTTCCTCAGATTTGGAGACCAAAACTGTACGCAATACTCCAGGTGTGGTCTCACCAAGACCCTGTACAACTGAAGTAGAAACCTCCCTGCTCCTGTACTCAAATCCTTTTGCTATGAAAGCTAACATACCATTCGCTTTTTTCACTGCCTGCTGCACCTGCATGCCTACTTTCAATGACTGGTGTACCATGACACCCAGGTCTCGCTGCATCTCCCCTTTTCCTAATCGGCCACCATTTAAATAATAGTCTGCTTTCCTGTTTTTGCCACCAAAGTGGATAACCTCACATTTATCCACATTATACTGCATCTGCCAAACATTTGCCCACTCACCCAGCTATCCAAGTCACCTTGCAGTCTCCTAGCATCCTCCTCACAGCGAACACTGCCCCCCAGCTTAGTGTCATCCGCAAACTTGGAGATATTGCCTTCAATTCCCTCATCCAGATCATTAATATATATTGTAAATAGCTGGGGTCACAGCACTGAGCCCTGCGGTACCCCACTAGTTACTGCCTGCCATTGTGAAAAAGGACCCGTTTACTCCTACTCTTTGCTTCCTGTTTGCCAGCCAGTTCTCTATCCACCTCAATACTGAACCCCTAATACCGTATGCTTTAAGTTTGTATACTAATCTCTTATGTGGGACCTTGTCGAAAGCCTTCTGGAAGTCCAGATATACCACATCCACTGGTTCTCCCTTATCCACGCTACTAGTTACATCCTCGAAAATTCCACAAGATTCGTCAGACATGATTTACCTTTTGTAAATCCATGCTGACTTTGTCCAATGATTTCTTCCTTTATTTCTTCCTTTATATCTTTCATTTCTTCCTTTATTTCTTCCTTTAAGCCAGCCATCTGTTGAGAAATAAAAGTTTTCAATTCCTCACCTTCCGCTTTTGTCCCTGTTTTTTTGGATACATCTTCCAGGGAGCTGGTCCTACTCGAGTCCGAGGCTTCAGTCCGGCCTTCTGCCGGTCTCTGCCGGGTTTGTCGACCTTTCGCCTTGTCGGTAGGGCTCCGTGCTGTTGACATAGTTAGTCGCGCGCCTGATGACGTCACACGGCACAGTCGGTGCAGAAACGGCAGGCAGTGTGCAGCAGACAGCCGGTAAGTCCTTTTAAACCCCCGTTTTTTCCGATTTTTTTGCGGAGCTGGCTGGCGCTATCCTCTAGGTCTCCATAGCGCCACCGGAAGTCGCTTATTTATATTTCTATACATATTTTTTTTAATAAGTAAGAAAAGATAGAGAAAAATAATATAGAGATAAGAAATCAAAAATAAAGAAGTTATCCATCGTTGGAGGTATATCCATGATTTGTTATCCGCATTTCTTCATCTATCCCATTATTCAGGTTTCAGTCAGGCTCTCGCACCGAGCCATTTTGACCCTTTAGATATTCAATGTATGGAGACCATATTCCTCTGAAAAGATCCAACCTGTCCATTAGGACAAGCCTCAATCTTTCCAGATGGAGTGTCTCCGACATTCCTGTAATCCACATTTTGATTGTGGGGGATGTAGGACCTTTCCAGAATTTTAATATTAGCTTTTTCCCAATTATTAAACTATAATCAATAAAAAATATTTGATTTGTTGTATTAATTGATCTATTTCCAGTATTCCCAGTATTATTAACTTTGAGTCAGGAGTCAGATTCATATTAACAACATTCGAAATTACCCTAAATATTTCTATCCAAAATTTTATAATTTTTACACGATTTGTAAATGAGTGTGTCAAGTTAGCTTCTAAGTGCTGACATTTATCACATATGGCAGATACATTTGAAAAAAATGTTAATATTAATAATATTACGAATGTATGTAAGAAGTATTTTCTATTAATATATATTTACAATTAATAAAAATATTCATAAAAAAAAAAATGTGGTTGGGATCTGCCTGCTTATATGGCTCTGATATACATACTTCCACAGAGCATTTGGGTAGGGAGTTGCAGGATTCATACCCAGTGACGATGAAGGGTAGATGACTTATCTCCCCCACCGATGCTGCCTGACTTGCTAACCTCCTCCAGGAGTTTGTCTTTTGCTCCAGATTCCAGCATCTGCAGTCTCGTGTATCTTCATTTGTGGGGTCATAAATGGAATTGAATATCGTTCAATCATCACAAAACATCCCCTTTTCTTCTTCTTCTTTCGTGTGGCGTGCACAGCCTAAAGTTGTTGGACAACTTGTTCTATTTGATCTTCCGTTTGTGCACGTCGAGTGGATTGCATTAGTCGAAACAGGGCGGAACACGTGAAGGTTGCAATCTTCCACCCCATCCCCCTTTCTGACCTTATGATATCTGGAAGGTCATTGATGCAACAGGTGAATATTTGTGGTGTAACTGAGGAACTACAGCCTCAATGATTTGGAGCTGAGATTATTAACATCCAACAACAGCAAACAGCTTTGTACTCTCTTTACTCTGTGTGGCTAAGCACAGCTCGAATGCAATCTACAAATTCACCAACTACACCACTGCTGTCTGCCAAATCATGGCTGGTGATGAGACAGTATACGGGAGAGAGGTAGGATCCCTGGTTGATTGGTGCCTGAACAACAACCTCACTCAAGATGAACAATAGCAGAAAATTAATTGTTGAATTCAGAAAGGGCAAAGAAGAGGTCATGTGCCAGTCCTTATTGGTGGGTTGGTGATGGAGAGAGTTAGCAGCCACAAATTTAAGGGCATTAACATCTCAGATAACGTGTCCTGGGCCCTGCACGTAAATATAATCACAGATAAGGTGCACGAATGCCTCTACTTTCTTTGAAATTTAGAGATTTGGTATGTTTCCGAATACACTAACAAACGTCTGCGGATGAAATTTAGGAAGTATCCCAACTGGTACAGTACCTTGCTCACTTTTTGCTGGTACTGTCGGGAAGGGGGTACAGAAGCCCGAAGTTGAAATTAAGTCGATTTATTCCTTATGTTGGGTCATTCATGACTGGTCATAGGCCTGGTCTACTGGCTAAGGCTGTGGCGGTGCTGCCAAACCTATCTATAGGCCACTGAAGATTCCCTCCCAGAGTACATTCTGTGCTTCTGCTTCCTTCCATGCATCATCAATAGACAATAGGTGCAGGAGGAGGCCATTCGGCCCTTCGAGCCAGCACCACCATTCAATGTGATCGTGGCTGACCATCCACAATCAGTACCCCGTTCCTGCCTTCTCCCCATATCCCCTGCCCGATCTTGAAAGTATCCAGAGAACCGGCCTCCACTGCCCGCTGAGGCAGAGAATTCCACAGACTCACAATCTCTGTGTGAAAAAGTGTTTCCTCGTCTCCGTTCTAAATGGCTTACCCCTTATTCTAAAACTGTGGCCCCTGGTTCTGGACTCCCCCAACATCGGGAACATGTTTCCTGCCTCTAGCGTGTCCAAACCCTTAATATGTTTCAATAAGATCTCATCCTTCTCACACCTCACAACTGTCTGTGTGAGACAGGTAGGTAAAGTGTAGGTAAGTATGCAAGAGCACTGAGGAGGGATGGTAGTTGATACTCTGAATGTGGTGCTTGGGTTGCTGCAGGTAGCCTGCGCATTTTTACTTTTATTTCATGTCATAAGAGCAGCAGTCGGTCATTCGGCCCACTGAGTCTACTCTGCCATTCAATCATGGCTGATCTACCGTTCCCTCTCAATTCCATTCTCCTGGCTTCTCCCAATAACCATTGACACCCTTAAGGGCCTGTCCCACTTAGGCAATTTTTTAGGCAACTACAGGCGACTAGGCTGTCGCGACATGGTCATCGGGGTGTAACCTGTATGATTGTGAGTAGTCTCCTCAGTCACCCAAAGGGTCGTACCGTTTTCTGTTCGCCACTGGATTTTGAAATGTTGATAAAATGTTGCCGACAGTGGGCTTGACGCCAATGAGCGCAGCTTGATTTCTCCTGACGTAGGTGCTGTCGTAGGTTGTCGCCAGGATGATGTAGGTTGTCGCCGGTGCTGACCTTGGTGAATTCCATTGGCGACTACCTACGTCAACCTACGTCAAGCAGCGACAGGTACCGGCGACTGAATTGTCTTACGTTGTCTTCAGTTGTCACGGACAGGGTCCTAGCCTGTCGTAGCTTGTCACAGGTGAACGTAGGTTGACGTAGGTATGGTCACAGGTGGACGTCCTAATGGGTTGCCAGTTGTCGGTAGCTTGCCGTAGCTTCTTACCACCTTGACTAGGTGGTAGTAAGTCGTAGCTTGTCATAGACATTGTCGTGGGGGTCCAGTTGCCGGTTTTTCGGCGACCTGCTATGACTATGACAGTTGCCGGCAATCGCCTAAAAAAATCGCCTAAATGGGCCAGGCACATTACTAATCAAGAATCTGTCAATCTCTGCCTTACAAATACTCAATGCCTTGGCCTCCATAGCCATCCGGGGCATAGACGTCTGTGGGCAATATATTTATTGAATATAGTGGTAACAGAGGCCATTTCAGAAGGCATTTGGAGCCAGCTACATTGCAGCGCGTCTCCTTGATATGTGGACTGGACAAAACTAGAATGGCAGATTTCCTTGATAATGGACAACAGTGAGCCAGGTGAGTTTTCAATGGGAATCTGGTAGTTTGTGGTGATTATCAATGCAATGATGAGAAGTGGTGGCAGCAAATTTGCGATTACTCGCTCAATTTTAATTCCACAGCAATGCCACAGTGGGATTTAAATGGGATCAGTATTGTTCAAGATTGTTAAGGGCTTGGACACTTTTGAGGCAGGAAACATGTTCCCGATGTTAGGGGGGGGGGTCCAGAACCTGGGGCCACAGTTTAAGAATAAGGAGTAAGCCATTTAGAACGGAGATGAGGAAACACAGAGAGTGGTGAGTCTGTGGAATTCTCTGCCTCAGAGGGCGGTGGAGGCAGGTTCTCTGGATGCTTTCAAGAGAGAGCTAGATGGAGCTCTTAAAGATAGCGGAGTCAGGGGATATGGGAGATGGCAGGAACGGGGTACTGATTGGGGATGATCAGCCATGATCATATTGAATGGCGGTGCAGGCTCGAAGGACCAAATGGCCTACTCCTGCACCTATTGTCTATTGTCTATTGTCTATCTCTGGATTGTTAGTCCAGGTCTCTGGATTGTGAGCCAGCTAATTTAACTGCAGCCCCATCACCTGTACATGTAACATCAATTCTGTGGAATTCTCTGCCAAAGAAAGTAGTTGAGGCCACCTCATTGGCTATATTTAAGAGGGAGTTAGATGTGTTCCTTGTGGCTAAAGGGATCAGGGTGTATGGAGAGAAGGCATACACAGGATACTGAGTTGGATGATCAGCCATGATCACATTGAATGGCGGTGCAGGCTCGAAGGGCCGAATGGCCTACTCCTGCACCTATTTTCTATGTTTCTAACACATTTTGATCTGCCAGCATAACAGGTAAATAGGTTTAAGGCTTGCTTTAGGGCTCGGATATTTTTGTCTAAGATGAGAGGTTGTTAGCTTGAGGGCTACTCTAGAGGTGCATAGTCTAGGCTTCTTTTCCATGCTCAAGGAGGCCCCATCTTTGAGATGAAAAACTCCTATTCTGTTCAAACATTCCAAACACATCATAAGGAACAGTTTACAGGTGCTTGAGAATAAACTAGCCTAGCAGTCAAGGTATTTCAGAGTCTGAGTGCCATCTTCATTTCAGGGTTGTGTTATACCTGTATTCCCTGCATATCAAATGCAAGAAAGACCCACATAATATGGGTGTCCATTAAGCAATCACACTACATAAACTGAAATTCTTAATGTCGTAAGTAATAGGAGTAGAATTAGGCCATTTGGCCCATCTATTCTGGTCTACTCTGCCATTCAATCATGGCAGATCTATCTCATCCTCCTAAACCCATTCTTCTGCCTATTCCCCATAACTTGTGCCACATGTACTAATCAAACATGTTTCTATCTCTGCCTTAAAAATATCTACTGACTTGGCCTCCAGAGCCTTCTGTGGCAAAGAATTCCACAGATTTACCACCCTCTGACTAAATACATTTCTCCTCGTCTCCTTCCTAAAAGAACATCCTTTAATTCTGAGGCTATGGCCTCTAGTCTATATTCCTCAATTCCTATAATATGGCCTCTAGTCCTATATTCCTCAATTCCTATAATAATCCCTTTAAGCTCGCACTATATAAATTATATTTTATTGTAATTTGAGATGCAAAGATGGGATCCTCTGAATGTGAAATGTTAATGTCTATTCCATTGTGGACAACAAACATGACATAACTTTTTACGTGGATTTGTCTTATCTTTCTTTATAATTCAAACCATACGTATAGCTATATTTCAAATTATCAAGATCAAAATTCCTTTATACTCCCTTTCTAAAAAGGATACAGGATTTAATTCACTTGTTAATTGAATCACTACTGTGCTTCTCCAAATGTGACAACCTGAATTTAAATAATTGCGCTAATTTCAAAGAAGTGTCAGCATTAATGGTAAGTGTATATAAATCAGGAAAAAAAAACACTAAAAATCTAGTCAGTAAAATAACCATTCTTTATTATTTATCTCTTTGTCAATTTTGAATCCATACTGTGACTGCCACTTTAACTTCTAAATTCTACTAATGATGTTATTATATGGCACCAGCTCAAATGCCTCTCAGCAGATTGCACACTCTGTGATGAATTTAATTATATGACCAATTCATTAATGCTAGTCATTAACTGAATGCTGTTTGTGGAACACTCAATTGGTCGTATTATTATCTCAGGCTAGTCGAGTTATCTCAGCTAAGAATTTACATTGTTATCTCATTGTTTTGTCATTGATTGATTGAATCCATTCAGTGTTCAAAAGCAATCATGGCACGAAATGTTTCAGTGGTGTCATGTCAGATAACACAAACCATGATGCAAAGTGAAATGATAGAAATTTCACATTCTTGTAGAGTATGTGTCCATTACTGGTCTGCAGTGCAGATATCCATGGATATTATGGATGTTACACTGTCTGACTCAGACACACTGTGTCATTGAGACATAAAACTTCCTTACAAATGGAAAATCATGTTCCTATCATTCTCAAACAAGATGACATACCCATTTCATAGCAGTACCAATCAAGAATAAATAGTCAGGTGGAACTTACCAGGAAATACAAGCAGTTGTGCTCTGAAATGGGAACAATTTTCAAGAATGCCACGAGCAGTTAAAAGTGAAAATGCAGTCACTGAACCAGCACCGTTTGAACTGCGTAGGAATAATGAATCCACTTATATAAATGGAGAGTTTCAGCTGTTGGGGATCTAGGAATGTACAAGATAATTTAGAATTTGAATTCATTGAGTCTGCATAAATTATATTAGCAATTTAAAAGTATTTTTAGTTTTTTTGCAGATGTCACATTTTTATTATTTTTAAGATGTTTTAATTCCGTCACTGATTTTTAACAGGACCACCTCTTGGATTATTGTGATCTTATTTTTCTAATTTCGTAATTCCTGTTTTTACACAGACGTTTTCTTCTCACCATCTTGCACACCTAAATTATAATTTACGTTTTGTTGTCCTTGTCTGAGTCCATGTGCCTGTGAAGTTTTTTTTTGCTGCATGCAAGATTTTCATTGTACCTGTAAACTCGTCCAACCTTTGTGTATGACAATAAACTTGAGTTATATCATTTCGATTGAACAGCTTTAGGGAGCAAATCAACTATATGGATCTGCAAAGCATAAACCATTCTTAACACATAGGTTAAAAGCAAGCACTGGTGATTGGTGATAAACATGTTCTGGCCAGTTAAGAAATTTGAAGCCAGCAAAATAGCATATTCTGTTTGTTTTCTCGAACATTGGTAAAATATGTTAAATTCAAAGCTGAAATTTTTTAAACTGATCAGTCCTGGTAAATCAATATCTTTTTGGAAAAGTCAAACTTTGATAATAGATGAAACCCATCTAATAATTTCATGGATAAAATAAAATTCCACAGTCCTTCCAGGTAATTGGTTAATCAAAGATATTTATTTTCAGTCTTTATTAGAATCTGATTAACTATTTGAATATATCATTAGTTCTTATTATGAAAATAATAATAATAATAATAATAATAATAATTTTCAATGAACATATGATGCATTAAATCTCAGTTGTTAAAACATATCTTAAGCATTATGAAGAATAAGTTTGAAGAATGCTCAGGTACTTTTGGGCAAACAACAGAATTCTTTCGGGTATAGATACTTTTTTTCCCAACAGCTGTTTCCAGCAGTTTCTGCTCTGATGAAAAGGTCACTTGGTAAATTAAATCAATGTTCATCCAGTGCCCAAGCACATAAGTTGAAAATGATTGCTTCAAAGGAAAACTAATGGAATAGACTGTCTCTTCAGACAGTGTGGTAGTCATTTCTATTAAAATCAAAATTAACTATCGAGCTCTGAAAGAAGCCAAATATTTCGGTGAAAATTTGATGCCCAAATAACAAAATACAATTTTGAATCTGAAGAAGGGTCTCGACCCAAAATACAATTTTGGTCTGAAGAAGGGTCTCGACCCAAAACGTCGCCTATCTCCCTTCGCTCCTTAGATGCTGCTGCACCCGCTGAGTTTCTCTCCGGCTTTTTGTGTAACTAACAAAATACAATATTCTGGTGTTTTCCAGGGAATATTTTAAGTGTTCATTGACATTTTGATTTCTAATGTGGGAGAACTTATTAATAAGTAAAAAAAAAAAAATCAGTTGGAATTTTTAGTTGGGAGACTACTACTAATCATAACAATCTTCACACAATCTTCCACTCAAATGTAAAATTATCCACTGGCATTTGAAACACTCATCATGATTGATCGTTATCTCAATCCAAGACTGGCCCTGTGGGGTTGAGTGGTGCAGCCGTTTAGGAATGAACACTCGGCCCCAAACTACCGGATCGAATCTCGACCTTGGATGTTGACCATGTGGGTGCCTGGATGTTCTCCATTGGTGCTCCAGTTTACTCCCACACATTCAATAGCCACAGTAAATTCCTCTTTAAATATAAAATCAATAGCAAAACAATTCAAAGGACAGAACTTTTAAAAGGTGTCAGAGGAGAGAAGGCAGGAGAATGGGGTTAGGAGGGAGCGATAGATCAGTCATGATTAAATGGCAGAGTAGACTTGATGGGCAGAATGGCCTAATTCTACTATTCCTTATGACCTTATGAAAAGGTTTAAAGGAGATGTGTGGGGCAAACAGGGTTCGCACACAGGGTGGTGGATGCCCAGAGTACGTTGACAGATGTGATAATGAAAGCAGGTTGTGGTGTTTACGAGGTTTCTAAATAGGCACATGGATATACAGGGAACAGAGGGATATGGAACAAGTGCAGGCAGAAAGGATTAATTTAATTTGGCATCATGTTCGGTACAGACATTGCCAGCTAAAGAGATTGCTCCTGTGCTGTACTTCCACCTTCTATGTTCTAAAGGGGACTATGTGGGCATATGGCAGCAAATAAATTGCAAGGATTTAGGGAAATAAGAGAGTGAATTTGATTGATTGCTTTGCTTACAAGGAGCAGGCAAGGAACCAATTGGCCAAATAGGCTTTTTCTATGTCATAATAAGTCTTTGCTTAAGGAGCAGATAATATTAATAATGTTTTCAAGTGAGACTGCATAGCTGTTGACCAAGTTTCAGAATATGTCAGATTGGAACATAGAACAGAACAAGCGTTTATCAGACTTATTGCATAAAATATCTGGAAGATGTATTGACTTGGAGGGACATCGGAGACGCCAGAATCTAAGAATTGTGGGCGTTCGGGAAGGCAGAGAGGGGAAACGTGACCCCCATGAATTTGCCGCAGATCTATTGAAAAATGTTTTAAATCTGGATCAAGCACCTTTACTTGCTAGGGCACACAGAGCATTGAGACGCCGTCCAAGGACGGACACGCCCCCAAGACAACTGATAGTGAAGGTGCAATATGATCATGTTTTGGATGATATGATGACGAAAATCGTTCGCAGCAGAAATCTCGTATTTGAAGGAGATAAGATCAGTATATTTCGAGATTATCCTGTGGAGGTCGCCAAGAAGAGAGCACTGTTTACAGAAACAAGAAGAATACTTAAGAATATAAAAAAACCTGAGATATGGACTGATGTACCTGACAAGAAGGAATATTTCTTCATCAAACACACAGACGTACTTGAATTTGCCCAGAACATCGAGAATATTGACAACATCTAGAGCGAGGGTGAAACTGAGGATTGAATAACACTCAACGCTCAACATACACCAGACGATACCGGATATTGTTACCCCACAGAGAGGAAATGGAACTTTAAATTGCTATACTTAAGGACTGTCTAGAATTTAGAATGAGAATTGAGTAGTTATCTTGCTATTGATATATAATATTTATATTTTAGTACTAATTATTATTAATTACTTCTAATCATGATTACTAATTATTATTAATTACTGTTAACTGGATCAACTTAGAATTAGCTAAAAGGATGAATTATGAGTAAGGTGTGATTCAGGCAATTTATTAATAAAAATGTAGGAGTTTTTTTCTTTGATTCATTTGACTAATCTTTGACATTATTTTTGCTATACGAGACTAATATTTCACTTTGGGACTAATAATTATTCCATTAATGGAATATAACTATTGTTTTCCCTCCCCATATATTGTTTTTATAGAAATTGAAAAATTTTCTTTTAAGGAAAGTATGGAGCTAGTAATACTTTTTTTTACCAAAAGCTACGGAAGTCCTTAGATGTCTAGCCACATTAGGGTGGCTATCACTAACTGCACCAACTATGGATGTAGTTTCTTTCTTTCTTTCACACTTTACTAATATAATACTTTTTTACTTTTTCTATTTTATATTATATTATAATTTTTATTTTGAATGGAATTATAAGTTTTATTTAAGGAGATATGTCCGAGAGGAAAATCTACGAGATCTAAAATTCATCTATCTGATGTTCGGGTGTAAGGTAGGGTTTAATGTGCTGAACCATTCGCTCTATCATAGACCACCTTAATCATAAGATGCAAAACATAAATATGAAAACTGGGGGTGAAGGAATTACATTCTGTAGTTGGAATGTTAAGGGAATTAATGAACCCATCAAGAGAGGTAAAGTATTAGCTCATTTAAAATCACTTAAAACAGATATAATATTCCTCCAGGAAACACATCTTAAAATGGAAGCGCAACACAGATTGAAAGCAAAATGGTTTGCTAAAACGTATCGCTCTTCATTCTCACATAAATCTAAAGTGGTTGCAATATTAATCCGTAAATCCGTAAAATACCTTTTAAACATATATCAGCTATAGAAGATATTGATGGCGGATATATTGTATTCGTAGGTATGTTATACTAAAAATAAGTGACTCTTCTTAATGTATATATGGACCAAATTTTGATAGCCCATTGTTTTTTAAGAGAATATTCAATACTATCCCGGAATGCACACAATATAACTTAATAATTGGTGGAGACTTAAATTGTACACTAGATTCTTATTTAGATAGGTCATCAACTCAAAGAAAATTAAAATCTCAGTCAAGTGAATTTCTAAACTCATATATTAATACTACCAACATCAAGGATGTCTGGGGAATTGAAAATCCATCTGGACGAGAATATTCATTTTATTCACCGGTGCATACAACTTATTCAAGGATAGACAATTTCATAGTAGATTCTAAACTTATTCCATTCACCTATAACTCGCAATATCATATTATAATCTCGGACCATGCTCCACTAACATTTATGATTAAACTAAACGGAATGGCCGAGACACAGACACCATGGAGACTTAACACCCAAATCTTAAATGAAAAGTTATGTCATGAATACTTTGTAAAACAGATTGATATGTTTT
The DNA here is from genome assembly GCA_035221665.1 of Okamejei kenojei. Classification (NCBI taxonomy): domain Eukaryota; kingdom Metazoa; phylum Chordata; class Chondrichthyes; order Rajiformes; family Rajidae; genus Okamejei; species Okamejei kenojei. The sequence continues at coordinate 141,758,518 of CM069133.1, forward strand.
TCGAGGCTAATGACCATCCTGGAACTTCTGCTTCCCTTCTTTGGGAAACATTTAAAGCATTTGTACGAGGAGCATTAATCTCCTCCCAGGCATTTCTTAATAAAGAGAATAGGGCTAAACAACAGACATTGGAAATAGAAATAAGGCAATTAGACATAGAAAACGCAGTAGCATCTTCTATGGCAAAACACAATAAAATTGCAGCACTGAAATATAAGTTAAATAAAATATACTCAGACCAAGTTATAAAATGTTATCAACATACGTTATTCATAATAAGGTGGACGAGTTGAATGTGCAGATAGCTATTAATGACTATGCTACAGTTGGGATCACGGAGACATGGCTCCAGGGGGACCAAGGCTGGGAGCTGAATATCCAGGGATATTCAATATTCAAGAGGGATAGACAGAAAGGAAAGGGAGATGGGGTAGCGTTGCTGGTGAGAGAGGAGATTAATGCAATAGAAAGGAAGGACATTAGCTTTGAGGATGTGGAATTGATATGGGTAGAGCTGCAAAACTCTAAGGGGCAGAAAACGCTAGTGGGAGTTGTGTACAGGCCACCTAACAGTAGTAGTGGAGTTGGGGATGGCATCAAACAGGAAATAAGAAACACATGCAACAAGGATAAAACAGTTATAATGGGTGACTTCAATCTACGTATAGAACTACAACAATTGTTCATCCCAGTTTGGCAAAAGTATAAATCAGGGAAGGTAGTGCATTCATGGATAACAAGTGAAATCAGGGATAATATAAAAACAAAAGATGAAGCATACAAATTAGCCAGTAAAAGCCGCCTACCAGAGGACTGGGATAAATTCAGAGTCCAGCAGAGGAGGACAAAGGGCTTAATTAGGAAAGGGAAAATAGATTATGAAAGAAAACTGGCAGGGAACATAAATACTGACTGCAAACGTATTTATAGATATGTGAAGGGAAAGAGATTAATTAAAACAAATGTAGGCCCCTTGCAGTCAGAAACAGATGAATTGATCATGGGGAACAAGGACATGGTTCTGTCTTCACTAAGGAAGACATAAATAATCTGCCGGAAATAACAGGGTACCCGGGGGTCAAATAAGGTGGAGGAACTGAGTGAAATTCAGGTTAGCCGGGAAGTGGTGTTGGGTAAATTGAATGGATTAAAGGCCGATAAATCCCCACAGCCAGATAGTCTGCATCCCAGAGTACTCAAAGAAGTAGCCACAGAAATAGTGGATGCATTAGTGATAATTTTTCAAAATTCCTTAGATTCTGAATTAGTTCCTGAGGATTGGAGGGTAGCTAATGTCAGTTATTAAAGATGGGATAGCAGTACATTTGGAAAGTGGTGAAATCATTGGACAAAGTCAGCATGGATTTACAAAATCTGACGAATGTCTGACGAATCTTATAGAATTTTTCGAGGATGTAACTAGTAGAATGGATAAGGGAGAACCAGTGGATGTGTTATATCTAGACTTTCAGAAGGCTTTCGACAAGGTCCCACATAAGAGATTAGTATACAAACTTAAAGCACACAGTATTGGCGGTTCAGTATTGATGTGGATAGAGAACTGGCTGGCAGACAGGAAGCAAAGGGTAGGAGTAAACGGGTCCTTTTCAGAATGGCAGGCAGTGACTAGTGGGGTACCGCAAGGCTCAATGCTGGGACCCCAGCTATTTACAATATATATTAATGATTTGGACGAGGGAATTGAATGCAACATCTCCAATTTTGCGGATTACACTAAGCTGTGGGGTAGTGTTAGGTGTGAGGAGGATGCTAGGAGGCTGCAAGGTGAATTGGATAGGCTGGGTGAATGGGCAAATGCATGGAAGATGCAGTATAATGTAGATAAATGTGAGGTTATCCACTTTGGTGGCAAAAACATGAGGGTGGGCTATTATCTGAATGGTGGCAAATTAGGAAAAGGGGAGATGCAACGAGACCTGGGTGTCATGGTACACCAATCATTCAAAGTAGGCATGCAGGTGCAGCAGGCAGTAGAGAAAGCAAATGCTATGTTAGCATTAATAGCAAAAGGATTTGAGTATAGGAGCAGGGGAGTTCTACTGCAGTTGTACAGGGTTTTGGTGAGACCACACCTGGAGGATTGCGTACAGTTTTGGTCTCCAAATCTGAGAAAAGACATTCATGCCATAGAGGGGGTACAGAGAAGGTTCACCAGACTGATTCCTGGGATGTCAGGACTTTCATATGAGGAAAGACTGGATAGACTTGGCTTGTACTCGCTAGAATTTAGAAGACTGAGGGAGGATCTTATAGAAACTTACAAAATTCTTAAGGGGTTGGACAGGCTTAATGCAGGAAGATTGTTCCCGATGTTGGGGAGGTCTAGAACAAGGGGTCATAGTCTAAGGATAAGGGGAATTCCTTTAGGACCGAGATGAAGAAAACATTTTTCACACAGAGAGTGGGGAGTCTGTGGAATTCTCTGCCACAGAAGGTAGTTGAGGCCAGTTCAATGGCTATATTTAAGAGGGAGTTAGATGTGGCCCTTGTGGCTAAAGGGATCGGGGGTATGGAGAGAAGGCAGGTACAGGATACTGAGTTGGATGATCAGCCATGATCATATTGAATGGCGGTGCAGGCTCGAAGGGCTGAATGGCCTACTCCTGCACCTATTTTCTATGTTTCTATGTTTCTATGTTTACAGAACAATTATATTTTGAATTTAGTGATAAACCACAAAAACTATTAGCACATCAGGTTCGTAAACTGGATGGGGAAAAAACAATTTATAAAATTAGATCGGACAAGGGAGAAATATTAACACTACCCAAAGATATTAATGACAGATTTTCACAATACTGTCAAAAACTTTACTCAGCTAAAGTGACAGAACAATCAACAGGAATGGAAGCATTTTTATAGAAATGTACTCTTACGGGTTTAGATCTGAAAGAGCGAGAATTACTAAGTGCTGAAATAACGATAAAAGATACCGAAGTCAATTAGATCTTTAAAAAATGGAAAGGCCGCAGGCCCTGATGGCCTAAGCTCTGAATTTTAGCAAATAAATTATGATCTGATTTCCCCATGTTTACAGACATTGTATAAACATGTTTATACTCAACAGAAACTCCCAGAAACTTTAAATACATCTACAATAATACTTATACCAACAACTGATAAGGATCTTGAAGTCCCAGGTTCATATAGAGCAATAGCTCTCTTAAATACTGATCAGAAAATATTAACTAAAATCCTATCTCATAGATTGAGTTTAGTGATTAACAAATTAATACACCCCGACCAAACAGGTTTTATTCCAAAACGTTACTCATTTTACAATTTGAGACGACTATTTAATATTGTATACTCAAATAGAATTGCTAATGCGGACCTAGCAATTATCACGCTAGATGCTGAAAAAGCATTTGATCAGGTAGTATGGTCATATTTATTTTCGGTGATGGAAATTTTTCAATTGGGAGAGAAGTACTGTACATGGGTTAAACTTTTATATTCTAACCCAACAGCTAGAATATTAACAAACCAAATGTTATCAACTAAATGTAATATTTCTAGAGGTTGTAGACAAGGATGCCCGCTATCCCCATTATTATTCACTCTTGCAATTGAACCATTAGCAAAAAGTGTTAGAACTCATCCAGAAATACACAGGTATAATACTAAAGACACAATGAATAAAATCTCCTTATTTGCAGATGATGTATTAATATATATTATAAAGCCAGAAACTAGCATTCCAAATCTATTAAATCTAATAACTCAATTTGGAATAAAAGTGAAATCATGCCAACAATGGAACTCAATTTACATACACTACAACAATCCCCTTTTAAAATAGTTAAGGAAAATTTTAAATATTAGGAATTTACGTAACTAAGACATATACTTCTTTATTCAAATCAACTTCCCACCTTTACTGATTAAACTAAATAAGAATATTCAGTATTGGAAAATACCCCATTTCAATGTTTGGTAGAATTAATGCTATAAAAATGATATTTTTTCCGCAATTACTGTACCTATTTCAGTCAATTCCGATATATATCACTATTTTTTTTATTTTCTTTTAAAGTCGACTCCATTGTTACAAGCTTCATTGAGATTATAAGAATCATAGAATAAACAAAAAACATTTATGTAAATCAAGGACTAATGGAGGTTTAGCTTTACCAAATTTTTTGTTTTATTTTTGGACAGTCCATATTAAAAACATGAATTTCTGGCTGGAAGAAATGGATCAGCAACCAGACTGGTTAAAGATGGAAAAGGAAGATTGTTTGCCTTTTGAAATTGGTTCGATTATGTTTGCACCCACAAAATTGCACAAAAAAACCTATAGGGAAAACGCTATAATACATAGTGGTATAGGAATCTGGAAACAATTAAAAAAGGCTTTAAAATTGGATAATATATCTGTTTTCCCATTGTAAACAATCCCTTATTTACAGTGGCTTGCAAATGTTTTCATACCCCTTGAACTTTTCCACATTTTGTCACGTTACAACCACAAACTAAATTGATTTTAGTGGGATTTTATGTGATACACCAACACAAAGTGGCACATAATTGTGAAGTGGAAGGAAAATAATACATGGTTTTCAAATTTTTTTACAAATAAAAAACTGAAAAGTGTGGCGTGCAAAAGTATTCAGACCCTTTTACTCTGATACCCCTAAATAAAATCCAGTGCAACCAATTGACTTCAGAAGTCACCTAATTAGTAAATAGAGTCCACTTGTGTGTAATCTAATCTCAGTATAAATACAGCTGTTCTGTGAAGGCCTCAGAGGTTTGTTAGAGAACATTAGTGAACAAACAGCATTATGAAGCCCAAGGAACACACCAGACAGGTCAGGGATAAAGTTGTGGAGGTTTAAAGCAGGGTTAGGTTATTAAAAAAATCACAAGCTTTGAACATCTCACGGAGCACTGTTCAATCCATCATCCGAAAATGGAAAGAGTATGGCACAACTGCAAACCTACCAAGACATGGCCTAAACTGACAGGCTGGGCAAAGAGAGCATTGATCAGAGAAGCAGCCAAGAGGCCCATGGTAACTCTGGAGGAGCTGCAGAGATCCACAGCTCAGGTGGGAGAATCTGTCCACAGGACAACTATTAGTCGTGCACTCCACAAATCGGGCCTTTATGGAAGAGTGGCAAGAAGAAAGCCATTGTTGAAACAAAGCCATAAGAAGTCCCATTTGCAGTTTGCCACAATCCATGTGGGGGACACAACAAACATGTGGAGGAAGGTGCTCTGGTCTGATGAGACCAAAATTGAAGTTTTTGGCCTAAATGCAAAATGCTATGTGTGGCGGAACACTAACACTGCACATCACCCTGAAAACACACCATCCCCACTGTGAAACATTAGTGGTGGCAGCATCATGCTGTGGGGATTCTTTTCTTCAGCAGGGACAGGGAAGCTGGTCAGAGTTGATGGGAAGATGGATGGAGTGAAATACAGGGCAATCTTGGAAGAAAACCTGTTAGAGTCTGCAAAAGACTTGAGACTGGGGCAGAAGTTCACCTTCCAGCAGGACAACGACCCTAAACATACAGCCAGAGCTACAATGGAATGGTTTAGATCAAAGCATATTTGTGTGTTAGAATGGCCCAGTCAAAGTCCAGACCTAAATGCAATTGAGAGTCTCTGGCAAGACTTGAAAATTGCTGTTCACAGACGCTCTCCATCCAATCTGACTGAGATTGAGCTATTTTGCATAAAAGAATGGGCAAAAATTTCAGTCTATAGATGTGCAAAGCTGGTAGAGACATACCCCAAAAGACTTGCAGCTGTAATTGCAGCGAAAGGTGGTTCTACAAAGTATTGACTAAGGGGGGCTGAATACTTTTGCACGCCACACTTTTCAGTTTTTTATTTGTAATAAAATTTGGAAACCATGTATCATTTTCCTTCCACTTCACAATTATGCACCACTTTGTGTTGGTCTATCACATAAAATCCCAATAAAATACATTTACGTTTGTGGTTGTAACGTGACAAAATGTGGAAAAGTTCAAGGGGTAAGAAAATTTTTGCAAGCCACTATAAACTTTCCATATTGGATAAAGGTTTCACACAATGGAAAAATTACAGAATTAAAAAGATGGGACATCTTTATAAGAAAGGATTTTTTCTTTCATTTCAGGAGTTACAACAGATTTATGGACTATACTCAAATAACTTTTTTAGATATCTACAACTTAGAGATTATGTTAAATCTAATACACAAGATTATAGGAGTAGGGAACCAGAAATCCCGTTGAATGTTTGAATAAACATCCTAATATAGAAAAATTAACAACTTATATTTATAGTACCCTCTTAGATAGCGAGGTCCCATCGATGGAATCATATGGACATACATGGGAAAATAAATTAGGCCAACATATAACGAAAGATATTTGGGACAAAAGTCTACAATATACACATCTATGTTCGTTAAACGCCAGGCATGCTTTAATACAATTGAAAGTATTACACAGATTACACTACTCTAAAGTAAAACTAAATAGAATTTTCCCACATATCTTGCCTATCTGCGATAAATGTCAGCATCTAGAGGCTAACTTAACACATACTTTTGCAAATTGTATAAAAATCAAAAAATTCTGGATTGATATTTTTAGAATAATTTCTGAAGTTGTTAATGCTAAATTGGATCCCGACTCAAAACTGATAATACTTGGAATATCAGAACAAAGTCTAACACTCACAACAAGCCAAAGAAACTTTCTAGACTACAGTATAATCACTGGGAAGAAATTAATATTAACATTTTGGAAAGGTCCTATAACCCCCACAATTAAAATGTGGACTATGGCAATGTCGGAGTCCCTACATCTGGAAAAGATCAGATTTGTCTTAATGGACAAACAAGAACTTTTTGTTAGAATATGGTCTTCATTCATCGATTATTTGAAGGGGTAGATTGGTTCGGCACGGGAACCTAACTGAAACTTGAACTCAGGATTAGATGAAAAGTTATACTTTATAATCTTCGAACCTATCTCCAATGATATATTATTAGTAAATCATTCCATTCATTTTTTTTTAATCTTGACATTTTTGTTTTTTTTCTTTCTTTCTTTCTTACTTTCTATCTATATTAAAAAAAATAGAAGCCGTATGAATCCACAATTGATAATATTAATAATGTATGATTGATACATATGAAATGTTTTTACCATAATATGTATTTGCTTCTAATAAAAATATTTTTAAAAAAGAACAGTACAACACAGGACTAGACCTTTCGGTAGATAGAGTCATAAGCCAGAAGGTCATAAGTGATAGGAGCAGATTTAAGCCATTTGGCCCATTCTCTACTCCGTCATTCAATCATGGCTGATCTATCATTCCCTCCTAACCCCATTCTCCTGCCTTCTCCCCATAACCCCTGACACTCATGCTAATCAAGAATCTATCGCTAACATTTGTATAAACATGATGCCAAGATAAATTAAGCTCACCTACCTGTATATGATTCATATCCCTCCATCACCTGCATATCCACGAGTCTATGTAAAAGGCTTCCAAACATCTCAATTGTATCTGCCTTCACTGCCACCCCTTGCAGCTCGTTCCTGGAACTCACCACCCTCTGTGTAAAAAAAGCATGCCTCGCACACCTTTAAACTTTGCCCTTCTCACCTTAAAGCTATGCCCTCTAGGCTTCCACACTGTCAAATAAATTGAATATTTTTGCTTTCAATGTTTATATTCTGAAACAGATGTGTAATTTAAACAATTTTACATTAATGTTGGATGTTAATAAGAGGAGCAACAGAAGCAACAGAATTGTATTCAATTCTCTGCTGGATTTTTCACTCCCTTACAAGGGCTGTTACCACCTGTTCGCCAGCAGCTCTCTTCATTAGAAGTAATCTGAAATTCATATTTTTCTCATGTTGCCCCAAATCCCAAAATAGAAAGCATATCTTTGTGCTCTGTGTCGCCACCTCACAGTCTTACTGACAATGCACAAACCTCTGTGAATCCAAACAAACACCCTTCAGCTTACAGGCAGTGCTGGCAACAAAACCCACTGACCATGGCCAGATTGCAATCATGTATTGTCTTTCTGCTGACTGGATAGCACGCAACAAAAGCTTTGCACCACGGCTCGGTACACTTGACAATGAACTAAACTAAACTAATGAGGTTGAAAGGTCAGACTGTGAAATCTTTGAATTACTCTTTCATTCATTGCAAGAGTTTAAAACCTGACTTCACCGAGCAGAGCAGTGAGGGCTCAAGGTGATTGGGGATGTTACAGTGAAGAAACATTGATGCCACACAGGTGATGTATTGCGTGGGCTAATTCAAGCGCAGTTCGTTGTGTGTGTATTAACTTTCGCCAGGTTTGTGCTACTTGGCTGATTGGGTAGCATAGTGGCACACACACCAATACACATGCTGGAAACTTGCAAGGGAGGCAGTTGGTGGAATCAAAGGATGGTGAATCTGTGGAATTAATTGGCACAGGCGGCTATAGTAAATAGACAATAGACAATAGATGCAGGAGTATGCCATTCGGCCCTTTGAGCCAGCATCGCCATTCAATATGATCAGTGCTGATCATTACACTAGAAAAATACAATATTGGCCGATCTTTCCGAATGAAACAGTCCTAAGTTCTGGGATGATGACTGCAGGCTCCAATCTCCCGTGTTCGATCCTGATTACGGGTGCTGGTTGTACGGTGTTTGCATGTTCTACCTGTGACCACGTGGGTTTTCTCTGGGTTCTCCAGTTTCCTCCCACATTCCAAAGACGTGACGGTTTGTCGGTTAATTCGCTTCTGTAAATTGCCCCGAGTGTGTAGAGTAGAACTAGTGTATGGGTGATTGCTGGTTGGCACGGACTCAGTGGGCACACTGTGTCTCTAAAGCCTAAAGAAAGATGTCATTAAGCTCCTCAGGATACGCTCCATGGGCCATATTATCTTTGTCCTCTTAGAACATCTTGCTTCCAATATACTGAGAAAAGGCTTTAGGATTCTCCATAATCCCACGCACCAAGATAATTTCACGGCCCCTAATTGCCATCTGAATTGTTTTCTACTACATTATAGAAGCATAGAAAAATAGGTGCAGGAGTAGGCCATTCCACCAGGGGGCGCCGGGGAGCAAGCCGCCCTGCCGGCAGTCTGTTCGTTTTTCCGTTCTTTTTGTTATTTTTTAGTGTGTTAAACGTTTGTTGAAATGTTCGGGGGAAACATTTTTTTCAAGTTCCTAGCGTGATTATTTTTCGGATCACATTCTCCGGGCTCTGAGCCCCGCCGCGGGGCGCGAATTTAACATCTGAGCCGATCCCTGCCTGGGATTGCTCCCACCACGACCACCACGGACTTTACCATCACGAGCTCGCATTCTTCGGGAGACTGGAGTCCTCGATGGAGGAGCTGATGGCCTCGACGTGGAGGGCCCGAAATGCCGCCGGCTGCGGGAGTCAAGATCATCCCGTCAACGGGTGCTCGAGGTCCACGACCGAGGAGAACTAAGGGAAAGGACTTGAACTTTATTTCGCCTTCCGTCACAGTGAGGAATGTGTCGGAGTCACTGTGGTGGATGTTCATGTTAAAATGTGTTTTTGAGTGATCTGTTGCTTTTTATTTGTATGATTGACCTGGCCAATGAAATTCTTCGTATGTTGCAAAACATACTTAGCGAATAAAGAGTGATTCTGATTCTGATTCAGATTCAGATTCAGATTCATTCGGCCCTTCAAGCCAGCGCCGCCATTCAATATGATCATGGTTGCTCATCTAAAATCAGTGCCCCGTTCCTGCTTTTTCCCCATAACCCTTGATTCCTTTAGCGCTAAGAGCTAAATCTAACTCTCTCTTGAAAACCTCCAGTGAATTGGCCTCCACTCCCTTCTGTGGCAGAGAATTCTGACTCCTGTCTAGAGCAGATAAGGCATATGATTTCCATCTAGGCCCAGAGGTTCTGAACTTTATTGACCTAGACAGTTCTTCTTTTTTGTGTCCATCTTGTTACAATTGTTGACCTCGCTGTCATCGTCCGTCCTGAAAAGGACGCAAGCTTCCGGTGAAACTGTCACTTGTCGCAATAGATGCTGGTGATAGCAGAATGACCTCAGGATACTTCCAGTTTCCAGCCCCGCCACGTGGATGCTTCTGCTATGGGGCCTCCTAGACAGTTAATAAGACCCACGATCAAATAAATCATGGTGTACTTCCTGCTGCAATAGCATTTACCAATGTAATGCACTGGCTTTCCCCTTGAGCCTCTTGGTGCACTGATTGAGTTATTTGGCTACATTTTCTGGGGATCTAACAGTGTGCCGTATCATTGAATTTCTACAGGGTTTTAAAGAACCATTGGCAGACAGGGGTCCAGACCAGGTCAAAACAATGGATTTCCCTCTGCTTTCACGCATTAAAATAGCACGAAAGTGCAGCTGGAGACCATCAGCAACTTCAGGGAAGTATTTTGGCTGATCAGGCTTTTTTGGAAGATATTTGGTTTGGTTTATGTACAGAGATACAGGGACATTTTTTTTCTGCGTGCTATCCATTAAATCATACTGTACAATAGATCCTCTTCTAGAACAGCATGCAGAGAGTCACCTTGTTGCCGCATCATCTTGCAATTTACAAGTCTCTGAAAAGTACGATCTTGGTCAAAGGGGAAATGCAATTTCTTATTTTCTCACTTCAAGGCCTGGTGTCCCGGCAGGACTGGATTGGTGAAGTAGGGGTGGGCCCGGCCCAGTGCAATGGCGCCAGCTCCTTCCACCGCCGCTCCATGCAGCTGCAGGCTGCACTCGATCCGTTCGCTCACCCTGCTGCTGTGGGGCCTCCTGCGACCGCCAAGATGTGTTTGCCAAGTTCCAGGAAGCCGAGATGGCCAATCTTAAAACTAGACAGAGGAAGTTCTCTGTCATAGTCATAGAGTCATAGAATCATAGAGTCATAGAGTCATGGAGCGATAGTGCGGAAACAGGCCCTTCGGACCAACTTGCCCACACCAGCCAACGAGGTCCCAACTACACTATTCCCATTTGCCTGCTCTTGGTCCATATCGCTCCAAACATGTCCCATCCATGTACATGTCTGTTTCTTAAATGTTGGGATGGTCCCTGCCTCAACCACCTCCTCTGGCAGCTTGTTCTATACACCCACCACCCTTTGTGTGGAAAAAGTTACCCCTCAGATTCCTATTAAATCTTTTCCCATTTCACCTTAAACCTATGTCCTCCAGCCCTCGATTCACCTACTCTGGGCAAGGGACTCTATGCAGCTACCCAATGTGTTCCTCTCATTCCTGTCAGCTGCATTAGTAAAATTTTACAATGAGGAATAGATCTTGTGGTTGCAGTTTGATTGTTATTCCCTCCAATACCCCCCCCCCCCCCCCCAACCACTGGACCGCTGTTAAACTGGAAGTGCTTCAGATTGGTTTTCAGATTTGAAATCATTCGTCATAATGGGACTTGATGTGCAGAGATGAGTAGATGGTATTTTTGCAGATATTTACTGCCAGTGACAAAAGATCAATTCCTCTCTAAATAACTTTCTACTCAGTCCAACCCAGCAGGCTGGGTTGTGGGAATTGTGATGAAAGTAGATTAGATTGATAAAACATATCATAAAAGCACATGTAATACATCTAATACCAGCATTAGAACACACCTTCTTGCAAATTCATCCCTAATCTCTTGTGCTGAATGTGTTACATAGTTAATATAAACATAACCATATAACCATATAACAATTACAGCACGGAAACAGGCTCTCTCGGCCCTTCCAGTCCGTGCCGACCATTTGTTTTCCCCTAGTCCCATCTACCTGCACTCAGACCATACCCCTCCATTCCCTTCACGTCCATATACCTATCCACTTTACTCTTAAATGTTAAAATCGATCCTGCCTCCACCACTTCTGCTGGAAGCTCATTCCACACAGCCACCACCCTCTGAGTAAAGAAGTTCCCCCTCACGTTACCCCGAAACCTCTGTCCCTTAATTCTCATGTCATGCCCTCTTGTTTAATCTTCCCTACCCTCAATGGGAAAAACGTATCCACGTCAACTCTGTCTATCCCTTTCATCATTTTAAAGACCTCAATCAAGTCCCCCCTTAACCTTCTGCGCTCCAAAGAATAAAGACCTAACTTGTTCAACCTTTTCTCTGTAACATAGTTGCTGGAACCCTGGCACCATTTTAGTAAATCTCCTCTGTACTCTCTCTATTTTGTTGACATCCTTCCTATAACTAGGCGACTAAAATTGTACACCACACTCCAGAATTGGTCTTACCAATGCCTTGTACAATTTTAACATTACTTCCCTACTCCTATATTCAATGCTCTGATTTATAAAGGCCAGCACACCAAAGGCTTTCTTTACCACCCTATCTACATGCGATTCCACCTTCAGGGAACTATGCACAGTTATTCCTAGATCCCTCTGTTCCACAGCATTCCTCAATTCCCTACCATTTACCATGTAATTCCTATTTTGATTTGTCCTGCCAAGATATAGCACTTCACACTTAACAGCATTAAAACTCCATCTGCCATCTTTCAGCCCACTTTTCCAAATGGCCCAAATCTCTCTGTAGACTTTGAAAATCTACTTCATTATCCACAACACCACCTATCTTAGTATCATCTGCATACTTACTTATCCAATTTTCCACCCCATCATCCAGATCATTGATGTACATGACAAACAACAGTGGACCCAACACAGATCCCTGAGGCACCCCACTGGTCACCGGCTTCCAACCTGACAAACAGCCATCCACCATTACTCTCTGACATCTCCCATTCAGCCACTGTTGAATCCATCTTGCTACTCCGCCATTAACACCCAAAGATTGAACCTTCTTAACCAACCTTCCATGGGGAACCTTGTCAAAGGCCTTACTGAAATCCATATAGACAACATCCACTGCTTTACCCTCATCAATTTCCCTAGTTACCGCTTCAAAAAATTCAAGAAGGTTTGTCAAACATGACCTTCCAGGCACAAATCCATGTTGACTGTTCCTGATCAGACCCTGTTTATCCAGATGCTTATATATATTATCTCTTGTCGAATGTCGGAATCTGCCTCCAAAATAAAATACAATTGTAGGGATTCTGAAGACAATGTCCACGATTCCACTCTATGGCACATTATACTAGAGATCTATCAAAATATATCCGATTGAAAGTAATTTGCATGAACTGTGACAGGTGGAAGGATTAAATCAGTCTGAAGAAGGGTCTCGACCCAAAACGTCACCCATTCCTTCTCTCCAGAGATGCTCCCTGTCCCGCTGAGTTACTCCAGCATTTTGTGTTCTTCTTCGGTGTGAAAGTAATCTTGGGAGGGGGGGGGGGGGGGGGGTGTCTTGATTCAATGATTTGAAAGAGATCTGTAGAAAGGGCAGATAAGAAAATCAAGTTAGTGAATGGCTTGTTGAACACTCTGAGTTGTTGAAATTTCTGTCTTGTCAACTGCATTCACTGTATCTTTTATTTTAACTTCCACTTTGACATATAATAAATAGGTTTTTTTTTAATTTTATGAGACAATACACTTGTTTGTTTAAACCTTTATAGGGGGTGATAGTGACAGTCCCAGCTTCTAGTTTGATGAGATGGATGTGCAATATTGAAAGCTATGGGGAAAAACAGAGAAAAGCATGGGGATAATAACACAGATAACACAAATTAAGAATAGATAAGCTCAATTAATGCTGCAACTCTGAAAGCAGGCGCTTTGTGCTTCTCATCAATCTGGCATTTCTGGAATAAATAGCAGCTGCTCGACTGCAGTCGGTGTAGCACTTGAGTGCAAACAAAGAAAATGACTTTCTCTAAATGGCATTTTTATGTCAAGTCACAAAATGTGTTCTGTTGTTCAATCATCGAACAATTAGGTCTTCAAATTCTCTGTTGTTCTATCATCGAATAATTAGGACTTCACATTCAATAAAACCTCCCCCCAGCTAATCAGTGAACTGTTTCATTTGTTCATTCTCCATCCGTCAAGTCGACATGTTCATGAAAACGGCAGAATCACAATTCAGACATGGGTGATTATAATGCTTTTGGCTCTCTGTATAGCGTTTTCAGAATATAGGAACATTTTCTTTAACTGTCAAACACTGCTAGGTCAATGCATTAGATGGAGGATCGTGTGCAATTTTGGTCTCCTCGTTTGAGGAAGGACATTCTTGCTATTGAGGGAGTGCAGCGTAGGTTCACCAGGTTAATTCCCGGGATGGCGGGAGTGACATATGATGAAAGAATGGATCGACTGGGCTTTAGAAGGGATTTAGAAGGGATCTTATAGAAACATATAAAATTATTAAGGGATTTACTAGATGCAGAAAAATGTTCCTGATGTTAGGGGAGTCCAGAACCAGGTTTAAAAATAAGGGGTAGGCCATTTAGGAATGCGATGGGGAAAAGCATTTTTTCCCAGAGAGTTGTGAATCTGTGGAATTCTCTACCACAGAAGACAGTGGAGGCAAATTCACTGGATTCAAGAGAGAGTTAGATACAGCTCTTCGGGCTAACTGAATCAAGGGATATGGGGAGAAAGCAGAAATGGGGTACTAATTCTGGATGTTCAGCCATGATCATATCGAGTGGTGGTGCTGGTTCAAAGGGCTATTCCTGCACCTATTTTCTATGTTTTTATGTTTCTATCCTCACTGAACAAGCTGTGAGAAAAATATAGTGCAATAAACTCAATGTCCGGGAATATAGACAAATGGATTTAACTTTTCAATTGCTACTAATTGATGAATGTTCAGATTTTGGCCTAAATCTACACTTTTTTAAATATAGGTTTGTGCAATCTATTTCTTCGATATAATAATTTATCCTATCATTGGTCTTGGTCTTACTCATGTTAAGGCCTGTCCCAAGATGCGAGTTTACCCATGAGCTCTCCCGAATTAAAAAAATCAAACTCGTGGTACTTTATCACGAGTATTTTTTTTACTCTTGGAAATTTTTCACACTGTTGAAAAAACTTCACGAGTTTCACGAACTTACAGCGTTTCCCGAGTACCTGCCGTTAGCGTTATGAGCCACTACGAGACGTCCAGGAGCGCCAACATACCCGCCACGTACATTCTACGTACTTACCACGAGTTTGATTTTTTTTTAAACTCGGGAGAGCTCTTGGGTAAACTCACATCGTGGGACAGGCCCTTGTGATAATGAGGACAAGATGTTGAGAGACACACTAACAGAAAAAGGTGGAAACACTCAGCAGGTCAAATAACATCTGTGTATAAAGAAAATTAATGCTTTGCATAGAAGACCGTTCACCTGAATTGGGAATGAGAGAAACCAAATTGGTATCAAGGTACAGAATGGATGATAGAGGACGAGTGTGACAAAGGGAATATCGCAGATAGGATGAGGACAGGATTTTCCTAAAATATGCTGTAAGTGAGGTCATTTGTTTTGGGTTAATGGAGGCAGTTAAGGTGAAGGAACATAGTCCTTTATTCATAAAACCGTGAAAAGATGACAGATAAAGAGCAAAGCACGTGAAACGGCAAATGCTGGAATCTTGAACAAAAAAACAGATGTGTTGGACAAAATCAGTGAGTCAGGCAGCATCTGAGGAGCGCAGACACAAAATGCTGGAGTAACTTATTGGGCCAGGCAGCATCTTTGGAGAAAAGGGATAGTTGACGTTTTGGATTGGGCCCTTCTTCAAACTGAGAGTCAAGGGGAGAGGGAAACTAGAGGTATGAAAGGTGAGGGAATGGACATGTGACGTTTCAGGCTGGGGCCATTGTTCAGTCTGATAAAGTCTTTCAAATCAACATAAAGAGTTGTAATTTGTGGGGCTGCAGAACATGATCAGCAGATCAGAGTGAGGTCATTTGGTTGATGGGTTAATCAAGGGAGTTAGGGCGAAATAACATATTTCTTTATTCATAAAACAGCGAAAAGAGGTCAGATAAAGAGCACGACACATTCAACTGCCGATGCTGGAATCTTGAGCAAAAACAAAGTGTTGGACATCATTCACGGCAACAGAACACTGTCTTTATGGAGTTTGCACGTTCTCCCCATGACTTGCGTGGGTTTTCTCCGAGATCTTCGGTTTCCTCACACACTCCAAAGATGTACAGGTTTTTAGGTTCATTGGCTTGGTAATTGTAAAAATTGTCCCTAGTGGGTGTAGGCAAGTGTTAATATGCGGGGATCGCTGGTCAGTGCGGCCCCGGAGGGCCGAAGGGCCTATTTCCACACTGTATCTCCAAACTACACTAAAGAGAATTATTAGCTGGTCAGGCTGTGTAATGGAAAGAGAAAAATCAAGTCAAGGTCAGGACAGGTGACATAGCTTGTTTTGATGCAGGCAGTGAAAATGAGTTATATGAAGTTGTAAAATTAAACCATGTGGACAGAAAGTTGCTTTCTGCCTGCTCACAAGATGAGATGCTGTTCTTTGGGTTAGCATTGGGTTTCATTGTTACGGTGTAGAAGGCCACAGGCAGATGGGTCAGAGTGCAAATGTGATGGTGTGTTAAGCTGACAGGAAGCCTAAAGACCTTACTGGACTGAACGCAGGCATTCAGCAAAGCAATCACCCAAACTGCATTTGTCTCCCCAGCATGGAGGAAACCCCTTTGTGAGCACTGAATGCACTCTAGTAGATTGTAAGAAGTGCAAGTAAATTGTTACAACTTTAGATCATTCACGCAAAAAGAAGGAACTACAGATGCTGGTTCACAAAAAAAGCAACAACCTTGGAGAACATGGATAGGTGACGTTTTGAATGAAGAATAGTCCTGACCCAAAATAGATCTTTTTGGGTCAGGATAGAACACACTTTCTCCAGAAAACACCGATCTGTACTCTTATGTTATTAATATCATATATATAGATAACTGGACTGACTATTTTTTTTTTTTAATTGTAATTTCAAGAGGTTTCATTGATTGCCTTTTAACAATCACAGCCTTGTTCCTTTGTGTTAGATGTTACCACAGTTGATTTTCATTCTGTCTATCGCAACTACCCAAATCGAACTATACCCACTCACTTCCCTTTCCCACCTTGACTTCAACTTTGCCAAGATTCTTTACTACACAATAATATTGAGAATGTTTTTGTGCCTCTTTGATATTCAGATAGAAACATAGAAAAATAGGTGCAGGAGTAGGCCACTCAGCCCTTCGAGCCAGCACCGGCATTCAATTTGATCATGGCTGATCATCTAAAATCAGTACCCTCTTCCTGCTTTTTCCCCACATCCCTTGATTCCTTTAGCACTAAGAGCTAAATCTAACTCTCATTGGGCTCCTGTGGCAGATAATTCCACAGATTCACAACTAATCTCAGTCCTAAATGGCCTACCCCTTATTCTTAAACTGTGACCCCCGGTTCTGGACTCCCCCAACATCGGGAAAATTTTTCCTGCATCTAGCCTGTCCAATCCTTTAAGAATTTGTATATGTTTCCATAAGATCTCCCTCTCATCCTTCTAAATTCCACTGAATACAAGCTCAATCGACCCATTCTTTCATCATATGATATAATGGATCCACAATTGCTGTTCATTCAGTGAATCGCTTTTTACCTTTTAAAGTCTCTTCCTCTAATCTACTATTCATTCTTTCCTGCTGCGGTCAACTTTAAATGTTATATGCCATAAAATGCATCTAAATCTTCTTCATACCTCCACAGCACGACGCACAACACTCTCATTCCTTCTCCAATCCAAACCATACCATGTATCTTAATCCCTGTCCTTGCAGTCAACCAAGTCCATTTCGTCGATGCAGGAAATCTGAAATAAAACATAAACGTGTAGCAGTATTCAGCCGATACCAGACCAACTAGCTCTACAATTCCAGGGTGGCCCAACTTGCCATAATGTGGACATGAGTATGAATGACAGCAAGATTGACACACTCCCTGTGACCCATTAGGATGTACAGCAAACACAAGTAAATAGCTCGAGCAGTATCTCTAATCTGGATGGATCAAGATTCATGGTTAGTATTTACTGGTTGATACGTTTTCATCGGAACTTGGAACGAATAGAGGTAAAACTATTTCAAGATGAAGAAAATGTGAAGGAGATTTGAAAGATCTGTTACAGGGTTGAAGGAAATAAAGCGATGGAGCAGGGGAAAGAGATTGGCAAAGTTAGCGTGGATAACTGTTCCCCAGATCTACCTGGTGTATTTACCATTCTATTTCACCCTCTTTCACCCACCTCCTGAACTGCTGAATAGTTCCAGCATTTTCTATTTCATTTTAAGATTCTGTCTCTGGTATGATTTTTTTTAAATCTTTTCTAAGACTTGTAGTTAGATATCCTCTTAAAATCTCCAAAAACTGCCACAAATGCATGAGATTTATCAGATCAGTGGCTTGTCTCTAACATTATTCTTTCTGGTTATTCAGCAGTCCACACTTACCTATTCAACCTCATTGCTATTTCTGCACTTTTGAAATTGATTTCATGGACGTTCAGTACTGGAGAGGGAAAGTTATTATTTTGGCTTGGTGCTGCAATAATAATCTCTGTGGGCTACAAGGAGTAGTTCAATCTTGCTGTCTTTCATATCAAACCTGTCCACATTTTGGGCCACCCAGGAATTGTTTAGCTGTTAATTGGACAACTATGTGAAAGGTTATTTGAAACAGTTTGACAGACCAGCATGAGTGGAGATAGTTAACCAGGTTCTCCCTTTCTCCAAGATTCTTCATACAAAGCGGTAGACTTCAACAAGATGGTTTTCTTTCATAACAACTCTCTGCCTCAATCCTGATGTTCAATATATTATAGATAAACAGGCGGTACAGTAACACAGCGGTTGATTTGTTGCCTTACAGTGCTTGCAGCCACGGAGACCTGGGTTCGATACTGACCACGGGTGCTGTCTGTATGGAGTTTCTACCTTCTCCCCGTGAACGCGTTCGCTTTCTCCGAGATCTTCGGTGTCCTTCCGCATTCCAGATATCAGGTAATTAGGTAAACTGACTTGGTATAAGTGTAAATTGTCCCTCTTATGCGTAGGAGAGTGTTAATGTGCAGGGAGCGCTGGTCGGTGTGGACTCGGTGGGCCGAAGAGTCTGGTATCTCAAAACTAAACTAAATATGATGTGCCCTGTACAGGCCCGTTGGTGTAAATAATGCTATAGTTTTAACTAACGTAACTATGGAAGTTTGAGCTATGCAGGTACAGCAGGCAGTGAAGAAAGCAAATAGCATGTTGGCCTTTATAACAAGAGGAGTCGAATATAGAAGCAAAGAGGTCCTTCGGCAGTTGTATAGGGCTCTGGTGAGACCACACCTGGAGTATTGTGTGCAGTTTTGGTCTCCTAATTTGAGGAAGGACATCCTTGTGATTGAGGCAGTGCAGCGTAGGTTCACGAGATTGATCCCTGGGATGGCGGGACTGTCATATGAGGAAAGATTGAAAATACTAGGCTTGTATTCACTGGAGTTTAGAAGGATGAGGGGGGGATCTTATAGAAACATAAAATTATAAAAGGACTGGACAAGCTAGATGCAGGAAAAATATTCCCAATGTTGGGTGAGTCCAGAACCAGGGGCCACAGTCTTAGAATAAAGGGGAGGTCATTTAAGACTGAGGTGAGAAAAAACTTTTTTACCCAGAGAGTTGTGAATTTATCGAATTCCCTGCCACAGAGGGCAGTGGAGGCCAAGTCACTGGATGGATTTAAGAGAGAGTTGGATAGAGCTCTAGGGGCGAGTGGAGTATTAGAGCTTAGAGCTCCATTACAATCTGCTCTAAGAATCCATCTCGGAGGCACTCTACAAACTCTCTTTCTTGGGGTCCTGAACCAACCTGATTTTCCCAGTCTACCTGCATATTGAAATCCCCCATCACCACAGTGGCATTACCTTTGTTACATGCCAGTTTTAATCCTGCTGCAACTTACACCCTACATCCGGGCTACTATTTGGGGGTCAGTAAATAACACCAATTAGTGTCTTCTTGCCTTTACAATTCCTCAACTCAATCCACAGTGACTCTACCTCGTCAGTCCCTATGTCTTCCCTCGCAAGGGACTGAATTCCAACCCTCACCAGCAGAGCTACCCCCCCCCCCTCCTTTGCCCACCCGCCTGTCCTTTCTATAGGATGTATAACCCTGAATATTAAGTTCCCAGGCCCGATCCTCCTGCAGCCACGTCTCAGTAATCCCCACAATGTCATATCTACCAACCTCTAATTGAGCCTCAAGCTCATCTACTTTACTTCTTATACTTCGCGCATTCATATACAATACTTTTAATTCTTTACGCATCTCACCTCTCACATCGATCCCTATTACACTTGGCCATAATCTCCTGTCCCTTTGTGAGCTTCCTTTCCCGTTAATTCTGGAAGAAAGTATTCTGTTAATTTCCCGTCTATTTTTAGGAGAATGTATTTGTAAATCCAACTAATACCGAGGATATATGAATGTGTAAACATTACAAATATTAGTTAGAGCCTGGATCAGACCACAGAACTATATGAAGTTCAGTTCAGTTCAGTTTATGAACTTATATGACCTTAACAGCCTGGGTTGATGCATGGAACTATATGAAGTTTGTGTCTGGTTCAATGCATAAAATGATATGAACTGAGAGTTTGGATCAGCGCATGGAACTATGTGAACTTAGTGCCTGGATTTGAGCATGGGATATATGACAAGATAATGTTAAACAAGAATCTATCTCAGACAAACGCTGGTCAATTCACTTCTCCATTCTTAATCTTAAAAAAAAACAATTAGTCCTCATATTTTTTTAAATTCTGCATTCTGCGTAAATCTTGAGTTACAGATAGATGGCATACAACGGAAATGACCAGTTCTGACCCAGACAGAGGAAACAAGTTACCTGAAGTTGCAGTGTTCAATGGACACTGAACATTTGCAAGTGTGCCCAGATGAAAGATGAGGTACTGTTCCTCATGCTTATGTTGGACATCATCACAATCATGCAAATGGTCACAGCCAGCTAGTTAGAATGAGACCAGGATGGGGAATTAAATGGCAGACAACAGGCAGCTGTGAGTTACCCCTTCAAATGGAATACCAATTACAGAGGCTCAGTTGGTAGAAGTGAGCAGATTCAGTGGGAGGTGTGGGGTTAGGAGTGGAGTTTGAGGAGATAAGCCTGGTTGGAGGGGTTGCCAACATGCCCGGGGGGTTAGGGTTAGTGAGGGAGTGGAGAGGATGGGTCGGGTAGGGAGGGAAGCAAGAAAACTGGTGGTTTAAGGGGATAATGGTGTTAGGGGGAGGGGTGTGATTGTCAGTCAGATTGGCAGATTAGCAGATGGTGGACTGGGATTACCGAGATTTTAAGCGATTCTGCTATTACAGAGATTTTAAGATCTGGAAAATTAACAATGTTAAAAAGACCATTGGGTTCGCAATGCCATCTTCGATTTTCCTTGGCACTATAGAAGGCTAGTTATATGAAGGTAGGGGACAAGCCAGCACCAATGACATGAGTCTGAAGAAGGATCTCAACCCGTAACGTCATCCATTCCTTCTCTCCAGAGACGCTGCCTCACCTGCTGATTTACTCCAGCATTTGTGTCTACCAGTGAAAGTTATGGAAGTGGAATGCATTGAATGATATAGGTTGCTACTGCACGTGTCTAGGGTCTACTGTACATTTTTGCATCACTTGCACGGAGCCCAGAACAGAAACCACTTACACGTTGCAATTCACAAGGAGATTGCA
Source organism: Okamejei kenojei (assembly GCA_035221665.1). Classification (NCBI taxonomy): domain Eukaryota; kingdom Metazoa; phylum Chordata; class Chondrichthyes; order Rajiformes; family Rajidae; genus Okamejei; species Okamejei kenojei. The sequence goes on from CM069133.1 coordinate 141,780,224, forward strand.
ATTTTCAGCTTCCCGCACTGCATCGATAATGCCAAAGGAAAGGGCATAATCTTATTTTTTATTTTTCACTCTCATAGGTTATAAGGTCATAAGTGATAGGAGCAGAATTAGGCCATTCGGCCCATCAAGTCTACTCAGCCATTCAATCATGGCTGATCTATCTCTCCTTCCTAACCCCATTCACGTTGAAGGGATCTGTCATAGAAACATAGAAAATAGGTGCAGGAGCAGGCCATTCGGCCCTTCGAGCCTGCACCGCCATTCAATATGGTCATGGCTGATCATCCAACTCAGTATCCCGTACCTGCCTTCTCTCCATACCCCCATGTTGTAGTCGCTGCCTCAAAAAGGCAGCCAAAATCATCAAAGACCCACACCATGCTGGCCACACTCTCATTTCACCGTTGCCATCGGAGCCTGAAAACTGTAACGTCCAGGTTTAGCAACAGCTTCTTCCCTACAGCCATCAGACTATTAAACACAACCACGAATAATCTCTGAGCTCTGAACTGCAAAAGACTATTATTATTGCACTATATTTGTTATTTATTGAACCTTTTTTCCCTGCCCCCGTTATGTACTATGTTGACACATTCTGTTGTGCTGCAGCAAGTAAGAATTTCAATGTCCCATTTGGGACATATGACAATAAAACACTCTTGCCTTGACTCTTGACTCCTGCCTTCTCCCCCGTAAGCCCTGACACCCATACTAATCAAGAATCTATCCATCTCTGCCTTTAAAATATCCATTGACTTGGCCTCCACAGCCTTCTGTGGCAAAGAATTCCACAGATTCACCACCCTCTGACTAAAGAAATTCCTCCTCATCTCCTTCCCTAAGGAAGGTCCTTTAATTCTAAAGTTAAAGTTCTGACCTCTAGTCCTAGATTCTCCCATTAGAGGAAAGACGCTCTTCGCATCCACTCTATCCGAGCCATTTACTATTTGGTAAGTTTCAATGACTTCCCTGCCTAATCCTTCTGAACTCCAGCGAGTACAGGCCCAGTTCTGTCAAACATTCATCATTGGTTGTCAGTGTCGCTGGACTATTAAAGAGCATTAAAGATTCAGCTTCATTAATGTGGGCCTGGAGTCAGGCACAGATCCAACCATCTAAGGAATGTTAATTCCTTCCTTGTTGGTCATTTATAAAACGAGTCACTTTTATAGCACTTGATAAATTCCATGTCTTCCATTAACGATGCTGGCAATTCTTTACAGATGTAATTAATTAACTGATTGCTTTTCTCATTGTTTTTCAGTATAAATAAGAACCGCCTCATCTTTTAATGGGATTACCAAGTTGAACAGCCTTCAGATGAGATATCCTGGGAGTATGCCTTTGTGCAGCCTTAGTAAATTCCTCAGATTTTGATTTAGATTGAATAATCAGTTCAGACTGTTGAAAATATGAATACTGTAATTTGCATACTTTGAATATTTTTACTTTATCTAAAAGGTTTTCAGTTACATCAGTTAATGTAGTTGTTTCACATCATGGAAAAAGCAAGTCCGAAGAAGGGTCTCGTCACCCATTCCTTCTCTTCAGTGATGTTGCCTGTCCCGCTGAGTTACTCCAGCTTTTTGTGTCTATCTTAAGCTTGAGTTTAATGTAGCATCTCCATTGCAAAGCTAACTGAGAGTAATGAGAAGTATGGATGAGCAAACTACCACATGTCATTAAACTTACATAACATTTAACACATAACAAGTGAAATGCAGATGCCAGAAATGTAAAACTAGAAGATAGTGATAGTGATTAGTGGGTGAATGGAATGAGCTGCCGGTGGAGGTAGTTGAGGCATGTACTATCGCAACGTTTAAGAAACAATTGGACAGGTACACGAGTAGGATAGGTTCAGAGGGATATGGGCCCAACGCAGGCGGTTAGGACTAGTGTAGATGGGACATGTTGGACAATGTGCGCAAGTTGGGCCAAAGGGCCTGTTTCCAAACTGCATGACTCTAATATATTTGAGGAATGAAAAGTTAGTGTTTCAGCACAAGGATTTCTTCAAAGCTATAAGAAAGTTGATGGTATATTCATATTATATCATATAATAGAGTGGGGGGAGGGGGTATGGCATACAAATCAAAGAAACATAGAAACATAGAAATTAGGTGCAGGAGCAGGCCATTCGGCCCTTCGAGCCTGCACCGCCATTCAATATGATCATGGCTGATCATCCAACTCAGTATCCTGTACCTGCCTTCTCTCCATACCCCCTGATCCCTTCAACCACAAGGGCCACATCCAACTCCCTCTTAAATATAGCCAACAAACTGGCCTCAAAGAGAGTTGTTAAGACACAATGTAACCTCAAACAATTGTCAGACAGACCTGCAAAACATTTGGGGCAGAGGGGTTTCTGAGCAACCTCCTCTATTTTACAGGATGGAAAATATGGGTTTCAAGCGTAGAATTAAATTAGCTCTGAAAATTATGGTAAACAAATTTCTGACCAGAAGGTTACAGATTTTAGGATAAAGCTCAGGGCCAAGATTTTATAACTGGATGAATGGCGAGGTGTGCAGGTCAATATTTATTGTGGATGAATGGATTTATGTCTGATTCATCTTGGTTGGCAGTGTTATTCTACTGGTACTTTTTCAAGGCATTTGATATAACAGCCACGAGGTTGCTGCTGTGAACTTCAACAGCAGACACAAAGTGTTGGAGGAACTTAGCAGGTCAGGCAGAGTCTGAAGAAGGGTCCCAACCTGAAACATCACCCGTTAACTCCCTCCACAGGTACCACATGACCTGTTGAGTTCCTCCAGCACTTCGGGTTTTGCTCAAGATTCCAGCATCTGCAGTCTCGTGCCTCATTATTAACTTCACATTTAATTCATATTAGTTTCATGCAAGTTACTGTTCACAAGTGTGTGGCCTCATTTATTTTCTGATTTTCATTATTCTTGCAATGAAAGACAAATGTTTCTTTTTTTTCTGTCTGTAAATCCTATCTTTCCTTTCCTTTCTCTGTTACATTTTTGAGAGATAGATCATGATATTCAATACAATATTTAATCACGTTTCCTCATTTAGATTCTGCAGGAGTTCCATGGATGAAACCATGTGAGCTGCTGCACAAAGGTGTGAAAAAAATCTGTGGGCAAGTGATAAGCATAATAATTGAAAAATACAATTCATTCAGTGGAGCAGAAGCAAAACTGCAGAGGCCAATTATCCAATATAACTATGCAACAGGTGAGTCACCCTTGCAAAGAAAAACAAATATTTAGGTCAATGATCTTCCACCATATCTGATAATAATAATAAAGAGATCAAAGAGGAAATCCAAGAAAGAAATAACTGTGTCATTTGCAGGCACAGTAGAAGTGGTCGGCATATTAGTTGTCCAAACTTAATTTGGTTTAACCGTTCTAATTTCCGAATCAGTTTCAGTATAACAAATTTGGATCCCCTCTGATTTCTCACCTCCATTTTGTCACTTCATCACGTTAACATTCTAGCTAATGATGTGAAAGTGAACATGTGGATTGTAACAAGTTAAAGAAGAGGGGTGCAGCCGTGCAGTTGCTGCCTTATACTGCCCGGGACCCAGGTTCAATCCTGACTACGGGTGCTATCTGTGTGGAGTTTGTACCTTCTCCCAGTGAACTACGTGGGTTTTCTCCGGGTGTTCCGGTTTCCTCCCACACTCCAAATGAACTTGCAGGTTTGTGCGCTTCTTCTTCTTCTTCCGTGTGGCGTGCGCAGCCTAAAGTTGTTGGACAACTTGTTCTATTTGATCTTCTGTTTGTCCACGTCCAGTTGATTGCATTAGTCGAAACAGGGCGGACCCCATGTTTGTAGGCTAATTGGCTTTGGCAAAATTGTAAGTTGTCCTTAGTGTGAAGCATAGTGTTAGTCATAGTCATAGTGTGGAAACAGGCCCTTCAGCCCAAATCGCCCATACCGGCCAACAAAATCCCAGCTACACTAATCCGACTAGCTTGCACTTTGTCTACATCCCTCCATACCTGTCCTAACCATGTACCTGTCTAACTGTTTCTTAAACGATGGGATAGTCCCAGCCTCAACTACCTGCTCTGACAGTGTTTTCCATACACCCACCATCCTTTGTGTGAAAAGGTTACCTCTCGGATTCCTATGAAATCTTTTCCCCTTCAACTTGAACCTGTCCTCTGGTCCTTGATTCCTCTACTCTGGGCAAAAGATTCCGTGCATCAACCCGATCTATTCCTCTCATGATCTTATACACCCCTTATCCTCCTGTGGTCCATGGAATAGAGTTAAGGGCCTGTCCCACTGCACAAGGTAATTCAAGAGTTCTCCCGAGTTTCCCCTGATTCGAACTCGGAGAATTACGGTAATAGCCGTTCGTAGGTACTCGGGGCTCTCGTGGACATTTTTCACAATGCTGAAAAAACTTCACGAGTTACCGTGTTTCCCAAGTACCTGCCGTTAGCGTTACGAGCCGCGTCGAGACATCCACGAGCTCCGACGTAGCCGCTACGTACATTCTATGTACTTACCACGAGTTTGATTTTTTTTAAACTCGGGAGAGCTCTTGAATTACCTCATACAGTGGGACAGGCCCTTCAGTGTAGGGGGTTCAGTGCATACCCGATGGGAAGAAGGACCTGCTTCCGTGCTGTATCTCTAAACTAAACTAATAGTGGAAGCTATTGAGAAGGCAAGGAGACCTGAAATACTTAGAAATCATGCGTCATTCTTAAACGTAGAATATTATTTCACACACATTTTTGCCAGAACTCCTAGCAACTATGATGATTTTGCACCCATTAATACAGAAAGATAAACCTAAACTAGGAAGATAAAAGTGAAAGGCACGTGACTTACATAAAGGTGGTCAGGCAAATAAATCCTTATTTAGTTTGCTGTGATGTAACACATATTTCAAAACTTGTGGATGATACTTCAAATTCTTTTTATTTTTTTTAAATTTTGTTTTAGAATTCACTAATTTTTGTCTTTGCATAAATAATTTGATGAAGCGTAAGAAAATTTGCAATCCAATTGTGAAAGAGACATTTGATAGAATGTGATTGGTGTATTCCAATTGGAAAGACCTTTTACCTTGGTCGTAGACCATATGCCTTTGTTAGCAAATTAGCGCTGCTCTACCAAGGCCTGCATTGCGAATGCAAAGATAAAACATTTTCTTACTTCAACATGATTGCACAGACAACATGAAAGCACCAAGCAAAATACTGATTAGATACGTTATCAGGGTTGCCATATGGGAATTCAGATAGAGGGGAGCAAAACATGGTTTTCACATTGAAAACAGCAGAAGAACATTTTCCGATTACAGCAGTGGAGATAGTCTAAGACTCATATTTTAAAAGAAATACATAAGAAACCTTTATAAGGATAAACCGAATTGGACAAATATATAGATGAATATGTGAGACCGTACTACTACTGATGATAAGAGTTGTTGGCAGAACAAGTTTGTATTAAGCAGAGGCACAGAAATATCAACTCACAGGATTTCTGCACACTGCACCTCTTTCCACAACAAGTTATATTTATGCTGTTACGAATGCATAGAAGATTCAGAACACGATGGAGCTTAATTCTTGAGGCTACTGTGGATGAGAGATGGTTGATACAGTAATAAAATTACAACTCCAGTCTGGGAGAGAAACAATTCGAAAATGATAGATTCCCTGTGTTAATATCACAGGGCAAATCTGACACTCAGAAATGGGATGCCAGACTGATACTTAAAGAGTGCAGCATAAAGATATTTCTTGCTGAAATAGCAGATCAAATCACAAGTACTGTATATCTGTATTTATGCATACGTACGGACACATACATAAGAGATTTTTGGTTAAGATTGCCTTCCAGACACTGATCCAGTGGAAGAAATAACGGGAAATGTTATTCAATTAAGTCAACAAATGGCACTTTTCTGAATTCAAAAGTTGTTAAAATGCCAATGATGTGAGTTTCTTCCATGTGTACGATTCTTTCTTTTCAAAATATGAAAAATAGCCATGTTTTTAATAATGTTGATATATGTTGTACAATGTATACACACATGCACATTATACTTAGTGGGTTGCCTGAACCAGTTGCACATGTTCCAGCATCACTCCCTGCTATGTTTCTCTGTGTAATTTATTGTCCAGGTTAGAAATAAGGAATGCAAGAACAAGTTCAATTATTCCTATCAGCTTCAAGATAATTCTGTCCACAAATTTAGCTTCTGTGATCACATAAATCCACTTTTTAGTAGAATGAACGTGTTTTAGTGCACTTTACAAAAGTCATGCCATTAAACTCAACAGAACTGAATTTCAGAGACAAAGTACAGCACTCTGACATTATTATTGTTTTCCTATGACAATAAGAAAGCGTTGAAGGAGACCAACATTTGTTGCATGAGCAAACCGATCGTAGGTTCACGAAATTGATCCCTGGGATGGCGGGACTGTCATATGAGGAAAGATTGCAAAGACTAGGCTTGTATTCACTGGAGTTTAGAAGGATGAGGGGGAAATCTCATAGAAACATATAAAATTATAAAAGGACTAGACAAGCTAGATGCAGGAAAAACGTTCCCAATGTTGGGTGAGTCCAGAACCAGGGGCCACAGTCTTAGAATAAAAGGGAGGTCATTTAAGATTGAGGTGGGAAAAAACTTTTTCACCCAGAGAGTTGTGAATTTATGGAATTCCCTGCCACAGAGGGCAGTGGAAGCCAAATCACTGGATGGATTTAAGAGAGTTGGATAGAGCTCTAGGGGCTCGTGGAGTCAAGGGATATGAGGAGAAGGCAGGCACGGGTTATTGATAGCGGACGATCAGCCATGATCACAATTAATGGCGGTGCTGGTTTGAAGGACTGAATGGCCTCCTCCTGCATCTATTTTCTGTTTCTATCAATCTCATTCTCCCACTTGTTTCACTGTAGGCTATTCTACTTCTCAAGCCCATATCGATCTCAAAGATTTCTTTCTCCACAGATGCTGCCGAGAGTTGAATATGCCAAGCTTTCTCTGTATGTATTTAAAATTCCTTATGTCTGTAGTTTTCCTGCTTTATTGTAGTTCAGCGTATCTAGCACTATTTACAGTGGTGAAATTCAGCCAAATTTTATTGTGCAAACATATCTCTTGTAAGTCCATTTTTCTATGTCCAGGACGCCATTTATAAGTGAAGTAACAAATTAGATATGGACTCTTATACATCGGCAAGACCAAACGTAGACTGGGCGATCCTTTCGCGGAACATCTTCGCTCAGCCCGCCTGAACCTACCTGACCTCATATTTCGCTTGGGCAGCTTACGGCCTAGTGGGGTGAAAATTGATTTATCTCACTTCAGGTAGCCCCTGCATTCCCGCTCTCTCTTTCCCGCCCCCACTCAAGTCACACTAGCTTCTTGTTTTCATCTAACAATCAGCAAACAATGGCCCGGTTCCTTTGTCATTGTTACTCTTTTTCATCTGTTTTATTCATTGTTCTCTATCTCTCTACGCCATTGTTTATGCTCGTTTCCCTTATCCCTAACCAGTCTGAAGACACGAAACATCACCCATTCCTTCTCTCCAGAGATGCTGCCAATCCCGCTGAGTTACTGCAGCTTTATGTGTCTATCTTATGTTCTTTTAAAAGCAGATTGTTGAAACTTAGATACGGATGAAAATGACCTGATAGGAAAATTAATAGATTTGATTGAACATGTTGCTGCTACTAATTTTGCCACAACAGCAGCCAAAAAGGAAATTAATCTGGGCCTCAATAAAATTGCTTGTGTGAAAGTATGAAACTATTTCCATATTAACTGCTTCTTTCTGCAATCTTAAGACATCACGTAAGCTTTCAAATTTCTAAAATTGCTTCAGGAGCAGGTATCGTAGGCAGTATCAGTTGACACACATGAATAAAGAAAATATAATTTGAAAATGCACGCACTAAACTGGAAGACAAATGGTTTAAATTCACCAAAGGGATGTGCAGGATTAAGAGTGAAGCTGACAAATGAGTTTATGTTTGAATAATAGAATAGGACGACATAATTAATTTTCCCATTCAGTGTTATGGTATGTTGAGATCAATAGGTTATTTGAACAGAAGTGAAATAATTTCTCCTTTAGAATCTGTCTTTGCCGATGATGTATGGCTCAAGATCCTCTTAAGTAGTGAAGTGCTAATCCATAATCTTAGAGTCTTTTGGCCATAGATAAATCATAAGTATCTTAATTGGGTTTGTTGCAAAAATAAGATGAACTGATTTTGCCCTGAAGAGTTTTGCTTAGAGTTACAACATACATCAATGCAAAGTGCGTATTTGCATGGTACACCATAGTATAACATCTGTATCTAAGTTCTTAGATATTGCAGGGCTGGATTTTCCACCTCATTGCACTCAAATACAGGGCAGCAAAAGTCAGAAAATAAAGTGTTTTTTTCACTTACTGATGCTTTTTTGGCGATAGTAATTGTGTAGTTTCAATCTGAAACAGGCCAATGCCTTATTTTCAACCTTAATCCCCAATTATGGGCAGTATCTCTCTTCTGGCAGCATTTCTAAAAGCTATTGAAAGGTATCTTCAACCACCCCACTGCACACCCCAAACCCCACCACCTCCCCCACCCTTTGGTAAAGCAATGGAGACAATAATTTTTGCAGTGATTTATATATTTACTAGACCAAGTGGGACCCGTTAGGCTCAGTTCCCCCAATGCAATATTCCACCACTCATCCATAGTCCCCAACTGTGTGGTTGTTCCAATTAAAGAATTGGTTACAGTACGCAAACTAGTTCCTCTGCTCGGCAGTTCAGAACACGGGTCATAAAAAATAGAGCTTGTTGGTGCAGGGGTAACATTGAGAAGCACTTTTCTCCCCCACAGAGAGTAGTGGAAATCTGACATTCTCTTCTAAAAATGGCTGCATTTTAACCAATTTATACTAAAATAATGATGGATGTTTGTCAGTCATATTGAACAAGAAACTAAGTTGGGCAGAAAGAGTTGAGATATAGATCAGCCACAATTTAATTGAATAACAGAATATGATTGAAGAGGTGGAATGGCAATTTTCTTCCTAAGTTCCAATTGAAAGAAATTGAGATACAGCAGGGAACAAATCAGAACAAGAGAAAAAGTAAAGGAAGTTTGTGAAAATAATACTTCACAAACATAATGACAAATTGACTTAGGCTCCTTTGTGGGTCAGCCCAGGACACGACCAAAATTGTCGACCTGAACTTGATTCCAAATTAGCCCTCAGGCCATATTTAAATAGTTTCAATCTAGATCTCGGGGTGGGAGATTGCAACCTTCACGTGGTCCGCCCTGTTTCGACTAATGCAATCAACTCGAGGTGCACAAACGGAAGATCAAATAGAACAAGTTTAGGCTGTGCACGCCACACGAAAGAAGAAGAATCTAGATCTCCAGTGTTCCAATTAAATTTACAGTCTTGTATGGCCAAGCGGCCGTTGATATCTCTGGTTCTGAATCCTTCCGTGCAACCTAGAGAACATCAGCAGAAGCCTCTGGTGGAACTCGCCCGCAAATGCTAGCTGGATTGGGTCTGAAATGGAAATGGCAACGTGCAATCATGAGCCTGCATCTGTTGACAGATACCCGGTGGAAATTGGTCTCCATATCAAGGATAATAAAGGACTCTAACGCTGTGTTTGTTTGATGATCTCTAATCTTCCTATTAAGAACCACTGGTTTATTCATTGGTCAGTTAAATTTAGAGCGGGAGGGGGGGGGCATCAAGTAGGAATTATTGCTCTCTTGCTCGTACACGAAGGATTTATTGTGCTATTCAGGGTTCCTTCAAGAGTGAAGAGCCAAGTCAAGAGTGTTTAATTGTCGTATGCACTGAGAACAGAACAATTAAGTTCTTACTTGCTGCAGCTTTACAGGCCCATTAACACAATAACATAACCACTATATGCGAAATAATCAATAATGTAATAACTTATCAGTTGTGCCAGATAACCAGACCACAATAGTGCAAATCAAAGTACATAAGGCAACCAAAATAAAGAGCGCAGTAAATTGTTACTGAGGTAGGGTTGTGGTTAGTGCGGTTCAGCATGGTTCACGGAGCTGACGGTTGATGGCAAGAAGCTGTTCTTCAACCTCACGGTTCTCAGACTCCTGTGGCTGTGTGAATGAATGAATGAGAGAATGAATACTTAATTTAGTTTAGTTTCAAGACACAGCACGGAAACAGGCCCTTTGGTCCACTGAGTCCACACATGACTAACACTGACCTTCACACACTGGGGACAATTTACATTTATACCAAGCCACATAACCTACAAACCTGTACGTCTTTGGAGTGTGTGAGGAAACCAAAGACCTCGGAGAAAAGCCACACAGGTCACAGGGAGAACGTGCAAGCTCCACACAGACAAGCACCTGTAGTCAGGATTGAACCGGGGTCTCTGGTGCTGTAAGGCAGCAAATCTTCTGCTGTACCACCATGCTGTCATGCATAAATGATACTTTATTGTTCGTTCTTCTGTACCTGCTGCCTCCTGTACCTTCCTCCCAATGGTAGCTGCAGGATGAGAGCACGGCCCGGGAGGTGTGGGTCTTTGACAGAAGCTGCCTTTTTGCGACGGTCCTCTCGATAGGTGGGCAGGTCAATGCCTATGTGGGCCAAGCAATGTCCAAGAATTTACGCAGCCTCCTTTAGGTGTGAATTGAAAGGCATCTGATGTTAAATAACATCCGATTTGCATCAATGGCCATTTGGGTGAAGAAAACAGCCAAGGTGAAGGGGATTGGTACTTTCTGCTCTTATTCTCCACTCAGAGCTTGGATAAGATTGTTGCTAAAATAATTAAAACATATGTTAAGTATAAGACATTAATTACCAAAGACATATTTAAATGCTAATTCCCTTCATTTACCTAGGGGTGTTATCAACAAAAAACATTTAACTAAATCAAACAGAATTACACAATTATTTTCAGTTTTATTAGCATATTTATATATTAGCATATTTTATTAGTATAATTTAAGCAGCAAATGAGCAGCTGAGAGGAGGAACAGCACAGGAGATTTAAAAAGCAGATGTTAGTGTCCTGGACTTACTGCTACGAGTGGCGTATACAAGGAAGGCAGATACCAGCTGTGTGGTCTATTGGGGGTGGTCACATTGGGAGATGCTGTGTATTGAGGTGCAAGTGCTTTGTCAAGAATATATGCTGAGGTGTTGGCTCATGCCCAGAGTAGAGGAATCGAGGACCAGAGGACATAGGTTCAAGGTGAAGGGGAAAAGATTTAATAGGAATCTGAGGGGTACCTTTTTCACACAAAGGGTGGTGGGTGTATGGAACATGCTGTCAGAGGAGGTAGTTGAGGCTGGGACTATTCCAACGTTTAATAAAAAATTAGACAGATACATGGATAGGACAAGTTTGGAGGGATATGGACCAAATGCAGGCAGGTGGAACTAGAATAGCTGGGACATGTTGGCCGGTGTGGGCAAGTTGGACCGAAGGCCTGTTTCCACACTGTGTCACTCTATGAGGCTCAGGGTTTTGTTGAGGATAAGTGCTGAGGTGTTGGCTCTTGAGGCTTTGACAAGGAGGCTGAGCGGTGGATGGCAGCAAGATAAAGTAAGGCCTGTTTTTTTGTAGCTTGTCTTTGGACAGTGCAGTAGGAATGGCAGTTAGGACATTGATGTAGGATGTAGGATGACAAGGAGACTGGCACAGAATGCTGAAGTAACTCAGCAGGTCTGGCAGCAAGTTCAAGTGAGTTTATTGTCATGTGTCCCTGATAGGACAATGACATTCTTGCTTTGCTTCAGCACAACATAACATAGTAGGCATTGACTACAGAACAGATCAGTGTGTCCATATACCATAATATAAATATATACACACATGAATAAATAAACTGATGAAGTGCAAATAACAGATAATGCGTTATTAATAATCAGAGTTTTGTCCGAGCCAGGTTTAATAGCCTGATGGCTGTGGGGAAGTAGCTATTCCTGAACCTGGTCGCTGCAGTCTTCAGGCTCCTGAAGGTAGCGGGAGATGAGTGTGTGGCCAGGGTGGTGTGGGTCCTTGATGATGCTGCCAGCCTTTTTGAGGCAGCGACTGCAGTAAATCCCCTCGATGGAAGGGAGGTCAGAGCCGATGATGGACTGGGCAGTGTTTACTACTTTTTGTAGTCTTTTCCTCTCCAGGGCGCTCAAGTTGCCAAACCAAGCCACGATGCAACCGGTCAGCAAGCTCTCTACTGTGCACCTGTAGAAGTTAGAGGTGCACCTGGAGATGTCCACAAACCATCAATGGACCGAGCATATGATGTTAATCTTCTCAGGAGAAGGATTTTCTAGCTTCAACTCCAGGTTCCTGATGTTCTGATGTGCCTGTTTACAGCTGGTACATTCAATGATGTGGGGCATTGTTCAAGAGCCTCATTGACCACCTGTTCTTGTAGGGGTTTTGAGGACAAATGCTGGCTGCAAAACGGCCGAGAAGGCCACGTAGACCACACCCATGTGCATCCCTGGAGAAAAGGAATAGGTGATGTTTCGGGTCAAGGCCCATCTTCAGACTCATGTTTCAGGTTGAGACCCTTCCCTGGTAGATCTATCGTTTCTGCCTGCTCCCGCCCCACTGAAATCATTTCCATGTACCTTGACTCCATTCTATCCCCCCTGGTCCAATCCCTCCTGACCTAATTCCAAGACAACTCACACATCCTTTTTAATCCAGAGAGGCTGCCTGTCCCGCTGAGTTGCTCCAGCATTTTGTGTCTCTCTTTGGTGAAAACCAGCATTTGCAGTTCCTTCCAGTGCCCCTCCGGATTACACCTGTGGGAAGTATATCCAGCTGCAGCTCCTGGCTGATTGCAGGAGGAAACGAGAGCTGTGGCTGGACAACCTCAGGATCCCCCGAGAGTTCATGTTCACTTTCATGTTAAAGGAGTAGAATTAGGCCATTCAACCCATCGAGTCTACTCTACCATTCAATCATGGCTGATCTCTGCTTCTTTATCCCATTGAGAATAAGAACATAACATATCGGTGTTTACCGTGATGTGATCACACCTAATGCCCCTGTCCTCTGGAGACTTTGCGCCCCACCCAAAGTTTCCGTGCGGTTCCCGGAGGTTTTTGTCAGTTTCGACCATTAGGGAGACTGACAAAAATCTCCGGGAACCTCCGGGGCAGTGGCAGCAGCTCTGGCTCTGGGGCACAGTGTGAAGGGGTGAAGTCAGACAGAGCTATAGTGATCTATAGTGAAAGGAGACTCAATAATTAGGGGGGGGGGGGGCAAACAGGAGATTCAGTGGCAGTAAATTGCACTCCAGAATGGTGTACTGCCACTTTGGCAGCAGGGTCCAGGATGTCTTGGAGTGGCTGCAGAAGTAGTGGAGACAGGTACAATAACAACATTTAAAAGATATGTGGGCAGTTACATGGATATAAAAGGTTTAGAGAGATTTGAGCAAATCAGAGCAGATTAAATGGGGTATTGTGATTGACATGGACAAGTTGGGCCAAATGGTCTGTTTCTGTGCTGTATGACAGACCTCCAACATTATATGATCATTAGTTTCATTTATTAATAATCAACAGAGGAGGACAAAGGGTTTAAAAAAGAGCTTGAAAGAAACCTTGAAATTGTAGTCAATGCCTACTATGTTCTGTTGTGCTATGCAAAGAAAGAATTTCATTGTCCTGTCAGGGACACATGACAATAAACTCTTTTGACTTTTGACTTTGACTTAAATATAAAAACTGACTCCAAAGGCTTCTTTAGGTATGTAAAAAGAAAAGGATTAGTGAAGACAAATGTAGGTCCCTTACAATCAGAGACAGGTGAATTTATAATGGTAAACAAAGAAATGGCAGATTAGTTAAACAAATACTTTGGTTCTGTCTTCACTAAGAAAGACACAAACAATCTCCCAAAAATACTAGGGGACCGAGGATCTAGTGGGAGGGACGAACTGAAGGGAATCTACGTTAGTCAGGAAATGGTGTTAGGTAAACTGTTGGGACTGAAGGCAGATAAATCACCAGGGCCTGATGGTCTGCATCCCAACGAGTGGCTCTAAAAATCGTGGATGCATTGGTGATCATTTTCCAATGTTCTCTCGATTCTGGTTCCGTTCCCGTGGACTGGAGGGTGGCTAATATAACCCAGCTTTTTAAAGAAAGGAGGGAGTGAGAAAACGGGGAATTATAGACCAGTTAGCCTTCAGGGCCTGTCCCACTGTACGAGGTAATTCAAGAGCTCTCCCGAGTTTTTAAAAAAATCAAACTTGGGGTAAGTACGTAGAATGCACGTAGCGGCTACGTCGGAGCCCATGGATGTCTCGTAGCGGCTCGTAATGCTAACGGCAGGTACTCAGGAAACGCGGTAACTTGCGAAGTATTTTCAGCACTGTGAAAAATGTCCGTGAGAGACCCGAGTACCTACGAACGGTTATTACCGTAATTCTCCGAGTTCGTATCAGGGGAAACTCGGGAGAACTCTTGAATTACCTCGTACAGTGGGACAGGCCCTTTACATCGGTAGTGGGGAAGATGCTTGAGTCGATTGTTAAAGATGTTACAGCACCGCATTTGGAAAGCAATGACAGGATCGGTCAAAGTCAACATCGATTCATGAAGGGGAAATACCGCTTGACTAATCTTCTGGAATTTTTTGAGAATATAACAAGTAGAATGGATAAGGGAGAGCCAGTGGATGTGGTGCATCTGGACTTTCAAAAAGCTTTTGACAAGGTCCCACACAAGAGATTAGTGTGCAAAATTAGAGCACACGGTATTGGGAGTAGGCTATTGACATGGATAGAGAACTGGTTGGCAGACAGGAAGCAAAGAGTCGGAATTAACGGGTCCTTTTCAGAACGGCAGGCAGCAATTAGTGGGGTGCCGCAAGGCTCAGTGCTGGGACCCCAGTTATTTACAATATATATTAACGATTTAGATGAGGGAATTAAGTGTGGCATCTCCAAGTTTGCGGATGACACAAAGCTGGGTGGCAGTGTAAGCTGCGATAAGAATGTTATGAGGCTGCAGAGTGACTTGGATAGGTTGGGTGACTGGGCAGATGCATAAATGTGAGGTTATCCTCTTTGGTGGTAAGAACAGGAAGGCAGATTATTATCTGAATGGTGTCAGATTAGGAAAAGAGGAGGTGCAACGAGACCTGGGTGTGCTGGTACATCAGTCACTGAAAGTAAGCATGCAGGTATAGCAGGCAGTGAAGAAAGCTAATAGCATGTTGGCCTTCATTATGAGAGGATTTGAGTGTGGAGCAAGGAGGTCCTACTACAGTTGTACAGGCCTCACCTGGAGTATTGTGTCTCCTAATTTGAGGAAGGACATTTTTGCTATTGAGGGAGTGCTGCATAGGTTCACCAGGTTAATTCCTGGGATGGCGGGATTGACATATGATGAAAGAATGGGTTCACTGGGTTTGTATTCACTGGAATTTAGATGGATGAGAGGGGATCTTATAGAAACATATATAATTCTTAAAGGATTGGACAGGCTAGATGCAGGAACATTTTTCCCAATGTTGGGGGAGTCCAGACCAGTTTAAGAATAAAGGGGAGGCCCTTGAAAACTGAGATGAGAAAAAAACATTTTCACCCAGCGAGTTGTGAATTTGTGGAATTCTCTGCCACAGAAGGCAGGAGAGGCCAATTAACTGGGATGAATTTAAAAGAGAGATAGAGCTCTAGGGGCAACCAGAATCAAAGGGTATAGAGAGAAGGCAGGAACGGGTACTGATTGTGGATGATCAGCCATAATCACAATGAATAGCAGTGTAGGCTCAAAGGGCCGAATGGCCTCCTCTTGCACCAATTGTCTATGTTTCTGTTTCGAAATGATGCTACAGTTGAAGGAAACCCTCTAGGGACTTGAATTTGTTTATGAGACAGCTCAGTGCATAATTATGCAATAATTCCTTCAAAATTACACTTTATTGAAATGTTCAGCCTGTCCTTTTTTTTCCACAACTATCATTCTTATGCTAATTGGCAATAATCCTTGGTGAAACACATCCCATTTTGGATGTGGTGCACTGATGGTTTCATTTCATCATGTAATGCCATATGGTACACATTTGCCAAATTACTCTTTACACTACACAGGTTAATTCTATCTCTAGTAGTATTCTTCATCAGAACATACTAAAAAATAAGACGGATTTTTTTTTCCCCACAACAGTTCCTTAAATCATATTTTCCCGTACAAAATAAAACATATTATCCTAACTCTGCAATAAAGCTGGAAGAGACACAAAAGGCTGGAGTAACTCAGCATGAGAAAAGGAAAAGATGATGTTTCGGGTCGAGACCCTTCTTCAGACTTTGCTGGCCTTACCTTGCACTAATTGTTATTCCATGTATCTACTGTATGCATTGCATATGGATCGATTGTAATCATGTATTGCTTTTCAGCTGACTGGTTAAACCCCTGTCTCAGGGTGCGAGTCGACCAACGAGTGACCCCGAGTTTTCACTTGCGGTAATCATGGAATCATAGAAATTAGGTGCAGGAGCAGGCCATTCGGCCCTTCGAGCCTGCACCGCCATGCAATATGATCATGGCTGATCATCCAACTCAGTATCCTGTACCTGCCTTCTCTCCATACCCCCTGATCCCTTCAGCCACAAGGGCCACATCTAACTCCCTCTTAAATATAGCCAATGAACTGGCCTCAACTACCTTCTGTGGCAGAAAATTCCACAGACTCTCCACTCTCTGTGTGAAAAAAGATCTTCTCATCTCGGTCCTAAAAGACTTCCCTCTTATCCTTAAACTGTGACCCCTTGTTCTGGAGTTCCCCAACATCGGAAACAATCTTCCTGCATCTAGCCTGTCCAACCCCTTAAGAATTTTGTAAGCATCTATAAGATCCCCCCTCAATCTCCTAAATTCCAGCGAGTACAAGCCAAGTCCAGTCTTTCTTCATATGGAACTCCTGCCATCCCAGGAATCAGTCTGGTGAACCTTCTCTGTACTCCCTCTATGGCAAAAAAATGAATTTTCCTCAGATTAGGAGACCAAAACTGTACGCAATACTCCAGGTGTGGCCTCACCAAGACCCTGTACAACTGCAGTAGAACCTCCCTGCTCTTGTACTCAAATACTATGTTAGCTATGAAAGCTAACATACCATTCGCTTTCTTCACAGCCTGCTGCACCTGCATGCCTACTTTCAATGACTGGTGTACCATGACACCCAGGTCTCGTT
>CM069133.1:141802442-142079409 GCA_035221665.1 Okamejei kenojei
AAAGCAGAGATTGATAGGTTCTTGATTATTAACGGTATTGAAGGTTACGGGGAGAAGGCAGAAGATTGGGGTTGAGAGGGAAAAATAAATCAACAATTATCGAATGGAGGAGCAGATTCAATAGGCTGAATGGCCCAAATCTTATCCTAAGTCTTATGATCTTAATGGAAATGAGATGCCTCATGATTGAATTCAGCTAGTTTTCCAGCAAACATTATTCTTAAGTTGCTTTTTTTTCAACAATGCCAGAGCATTGGGAAACACAAAATTGTGGCTAATTCAACTCTCTCTGTGCTCTCTCTGTATGTCTTTTTCTCTTTTCCATTTTCTATCTCATTTCCATGTCCATTTTCCTATTTTTAATAATGTTAATCTGTATTATCATTTTTAATCAAAAGCCCTACTAGGGACAAGTGTTGCGAATTAGCTTTGGCTAAAAACACTATGATGCGCACATCAGATGACTGTTTCAAGTGTATCTATGTTTTTGTATCTGTCCCTATTTAAATAAACCTTAATAAAAAAATAAAATAATAAAGCATCTTAATCATCATTTATCCTGGATATGCAGAGTAAATTGAAATCGCAAAAATAACTTTAGTGCATCGAATCCATTCAGAGTAAAAAAATAAATCAAGGATAGAATTAGAAGCAGAGATTGATGCGAGACAATGGGACTCCAAATCTGTTTCAGAATATTTAGCCTTCTTTCTCATCTATTGAACTTTAATACTTTTTTTTGTTGTCTGAACATTGCTTATCATTGGCATTACAATACATGCCATGAAATCCAAAATGTTATTTTGTGAGGAAATATGCGCCATCTTAGCAAGTGATGCCAGTCAGATATTGTGGTTGAACCTATTCAACTTTTAAATCATTTCCAGAACTAACCATAGCTTCAGAATGAATCAGTGTGAAGGTGTTGTGTGATAGTGTCAGTAACAATTAATCAACATCATATTAAAAGCAAGCCTTTCTCATTGATACTGACACGATACAAGGTTAAACACAATGTTCACCAATTCAGTATGGAGAGGCTTGTGGCTCAATGCTCACACTGATAAGTGGGCTATCAGACATGGTTTAGTTTTAGTTTTAGAGATAAGTGAGTAAGTTTACAGTGTGGAAACAGCCCCTTCAGCACACTGAGTCTGCTCAACCAGCGATCACCCGTACACGAGTTCTATCCTACACACTAGAGACAATTTATAGAAGCCAATTTATAGAATACAAAGCTCACATCTATAAAAATGTGGGAGGAAACCAGGCATGGTCACGGGGAGAATGTACAAACTCCGTACAGCACCTGTTGTCAAGATCAAACCCAGTTATCTGGCGCTGCGAGGCAGTAACTCTAACGCTGTGCCACTGCCCAGCCCTTGTGATGTAATAAAGGGGAGAAAATAACCCCTTTTTTGACTTTTCTCTGACCAACAGGCAGTCTTGCAATATCAGCTGTGGACCATTGGTAGCACTTTACCATGCAACACTTACAGGCATTGAATTTTAGGTTAAAGCCTAAATTGAGGGCAGTTCTCAAGTGGATGTAATGTCTCCCAAGGTTCCACTTAAGATGAACAATTTTCCAATTTTCCAGTAAACTGAATAATATTAATCTCTCAAACAACAGTATTAAAATTAAAACCTCTTAAAATATATAAAAGATAAGTTATTTCTCAACAAAGTTGGTGAACATCTGTTAGATATTCTTTGGGCTTGAACATTGAATTTTCTCAATTCTGTTAACCCTTGCTGTCTCCTCCCCCTCCCACCTCTCCCTCAGCCCTCGGGCCCTGGCATTCCCTCTATCTCTATCTCCCTCCCCCACCCTAGTCGCACTAGCTTCTCATTTTCACACCACAAACAGCTTACAATGGCTTGTTCCCTTTATCATCGATACTTTTTTGCATTTCTTTCATTCATTGTTCTTTATCTCTCCACATCACCGTCTATATCTCTCGTTTCCCTGATCCCTGACCAGTCTGAAGAAGGGTCTCGACCCGAAACGTCGCCTATCTCCTTCGCTCCTTAGATGCTGCTGCACCCGCTGAGTTTCTCCAGCTTTTTGTGTAACCCTCTGATAATTGCTCGTTTCTCAGCTTCCCCCCCAGTCTAGTTTCAGTAAAAACACTGAATCAAGCACTTGAAAGAACTTATTTTACCAAAAGCGCGTTACAGATCAACGACTGTACCTATCCCACCGTGGGTTCGATCCTTGTGTCTGCCTGTTCAAGCCCTCTGGTCCTCACTCAGACAGAAACACTCTAGAAGTTCACGCAGTCCTGAGCTTTCTTCCAGAAGATCGATGCTGAGCCTTGTGATCGCAGACTTTTTTATGTCCTGGGACCTCGAGGGGCCGAACCACATGGGGGTGATCTCTCAATAACCCAATTACAGATATCGATTAACCCCATACATAACAGGCATTCCCCTAACCCAATGATACAACAGTTCAATACATTGTATTCAAAACAGACTTCGAGAGGAAGCCAACTTAGAAACATTTACCCTGATTTACAGAAAACCCAGACAAGGCTCAACACCTCATACAATCAACATTTGGCAAAGTCAAACTCTGCAATATTATTTACAACTATTTACAAGGTGAATGTCTGCTTTGCAGCCATCCAATCCATGCTATGCATTTTGCACTAAATTGACAGGGTTTGCAGATCTTCCCATGCTTTGCTTGCAAATTGTATCTAAGCTCCAGACACTCTGGCACCTCTCTGCAGCTTGTCCCAGCTCTGCAGAGAGCAATTCCAATTTGACCAACTCTCCCAGCACCCTGAAGCTTAACCCCATTTTGAAGTCCTAGCTGCTCCAATTTAGCCAGGATTAGCATGTCCAAGACGCCTCACATGCTCTTCGTCGCCTCCATGACTTCTGCTTTCTAGGCCCCCATCCCCTCATCTTCACCATGGATGTCCAGTCACTCTACACCTCCATCCCCGCCAGGTGGGTCTTAAAGCCCTCCGTTTCTTCCTCGACCGCAGAACCAACCAATCCCCGTCTACAGATACTCTCCTCCGCCTAGCGGAGCTGGTCCTTACCCTCAACAACTTTTCGTTTGACTCCTCCCATTTCCTCCAACTACAAGGCGTAGCTATGGGCACACAGATGGGCCCCAGCTACGCCTGCCTATTCGTATGGTATGTCGAACAATCCTTGTTCGAGGCATATCGTGGCCCTATCCCCGAACTCTGCCTCCGCTACATCGACGACTGCTTTGGTGCTACCTCCCGCACCCACACACAACTCACTGACTTCATCTGCTTCACCACTAACTTCCATCCGGCACTCCATCTACGCCGCATCTGCACCCAGGATGAGGTGTTCCAAACCAGGGCATCGGAGATGTCCTCATTCTTCAGGGAACAGGGGTTCCCCTCTTTGACTATAGATGAGGCTCTCACCATGGTCTCTTCCATACCCCCCATAACTCTGCTCTCACTCCCCATCCCCCCACTCATAACAAGGGCAGAGTGCCCCTTGTCCTCACCTTCCACCCTACCAGCCGTCACATACAACAGATAATCCTTCGACATTTTCGCCACCTCCAACGGGATCCCACCACCGGCCACATCTTCCCATCTCCTCCCCTGTCTGCTTTCTGCAGTGACCGCTCCCTCCGTATCTCCCTGGTCAATTCTTCCCTTCCCACCCAAACCACCCCCTCCCCTGGTCCTTTCTCTTGCGACCACAGGAAATGCTGCACTTGTCACTTTACCTCTCCCCTCGACTCCATCCAAGAAGCTAAGCAGTCCTTCCAGGTGCAGCAGAGGTTCACCTGCACCTCCTCCAACCTCATCTATTGCATCCGCTGCTCTAGCTGTCAGCGGCTCTACATCAGCGAGACAAAGCGTTGGCTTCGCCCAACACCTCTGCTCAGTTCGCAATAACCAACCTGATCTCCCGGTGGCTCAGCACTTCAACTTCCCCTTCCCATTCTGAATCCAACCTTTCTGTCCTGGGTCTCCTCCAAGGCCGGAGTGAGTCCCACCGTAAATTGGAGGAGCAGCACCTCATATTTCGCTTGGATAGTTTACACCCCAGCGGTATGAAACATTGACTTCTCCAATTTCAGGTAGTCCTTGCTTTCTCCCTTTTTCCTCTCCCCTTCCCAGCTCTCCCAGAGCCCACTGTTTCCGCCTCTTCCTTTCTTCTTCCCGCCCCCCCCCATCCCCTCATCAGTCTGAAGAAATGACTCGACCCAAAATGTCACCCATTCCTTCGCTCCGTAGATGCTGCCTCACCCGCTGAGTTTCTCCAGCATTTTTGTTCTACCTTTGATTGTTCCAGCAACTGCAGTTCCTTCTTAAACAAACTGTTGGAGATTATAGGTCTGTTGCTATCCAGAATAGTGCTGGACAGTCTGACATCTGTTCAGGCTGAACTAAGCATGTGGCTTCAGGAATCAGAGGAGTCTGCAGAGATGTTCACATACAAATTGCCAGATATTTTCAGGCCAGAGCCAAACTTATTAGATTTGAAATACTGTTAAAGAAGGAACTGCAGATGCTGGAGAATCGAGGGCACACAAAAGGCTGGAGAAACTCAGCGGGTGCAGCAGCATCTAAGGAACGAAGGAGATAGGCGACGTTTCGGGTCGAGACCCTTCTTCAGACTGGTCAGGGATCAGGGAAACGAGAGATATAGACGGTGATGTGGAGAGATAAAGAACAATGAATGAAAGATATGCAAAAAAGTATCGATGATAAAGGGAACAAGCCATTGTAAGCTGTTTGTAGTGTGAAAATGAGAAGCTAGTGCGACTAGGGTGGGGGAGAGAGATAGAGAGAGAGGAAATGCCAGGGCCCGAGGGCTGAGGGAGAGGTGGGAAGGGGAGGAGACAGCAAGGGTTAACAGAATTGAGAAAATTCATTGTTCAAGCCCAGAGGATGCAGACTCCCCAAGCGGAATATGAGGTGCTGTTCCTCCAACTTGCGGTGTTGCTCACTCTGGCCGTGGAGGAGGCCCAGGACCGAGAGGTCGGATACGGAATGGGAGGGGGAGTTGAAGTGCTGAGCCACCGGGAGGTCGGCTTGGTTATTGCGGACCGAGCGGAGATGTTCGGCGAAACGATCGCCAAGCCTCCGCTTGGTCTCACCGATATAGATCATCTGGCATCTGGAGCAGCAGATGCAGTAGATGAGAAACTCAATTTGAAATACTATTGTGTACCCAATTCAGACAAATGGAGAGATAGCTAAATAATTTTACTTGAATAATTAAAGGCAATGGGTCCTGGTAGTACAGCATGCATGAACAGCTAATTTTCCCAGAACAAGGCAATAATTCCATAAAGGACCAATTTGCTATAAAACTGGACTGAGCCGGTAAGCAAGAATTCTTCAGATGATGTGTTGTTATTTCTACTCCCCCTACACCATGCCCAAATTCTCCTGCACATTATCAGACATGGAAGCCATTCTATCCCATGTTGTACCAATCTTGAGGGTTTTCCCTGACTCAGTTATAAAATGTCTTCCTCTCCCTCATGCAGTCACAGTACACTTCCCCTTTAAGATGTGAAGACTGGCTGTGTATAGGTTTTGTTAATTGATCGTATCTACTCAAAATTGGAAATCCTGCACAGTTAACATGTCATGTAAAAGCGCAGTTTGTGCTGGCTAAATTCAGCAATCATATCAAAGCGAGGTACACAAGTCTCGTGTACCTTCTACGTCAGAAACAATAGAAACATAGAAACATAGAAAATAGGTGCAGGAGCAGGCCATTCGACCCTTCGAGCCTGCACCGCCATTCAATATGATCATGGCTGATCATCCAACTCAGTGTCCTGTACCTGCCTTCTCTCCATACCCCCTGATCCCTTCAGCCACAAGGGCCACATCCAACTCCCTCTTAAATATAGCCAAGGAACTGGCCTCAACTACCTTCTGTGGCAGAGAATTCCACAGATTCACCACTCTCTGTGTGAAAAACGATTTTCTCATCTCGGTCCTAAAAGACTCCCCCCTTATCCTTAAACTGTGACCCCTTGTCCTGGACTTCCCCAACATCGGGAACAATCTACCTGCATCTAGCCTGTCCAACCCCTTAAGAATTTCGTAAGTCTCTATGAGATCACCCCTCAATCTTCTAAATTCCAGCGAGTACAAGCCAAGTCTATCCAGTCTTTCTTCATATAGAAGTCATGCCATCCCAGGAATCAGTCTGGTGAACCTTCTCTGTACTCCCTCTATGGCAAGAATGTCTTTCCTCAGATTAGGAGACCAAAACTGTACGCAATACTCCAGGTGTGGAGTACTCCAGGTACGCAATACTCCAATAGGCCCATGTTAATTTGGTTGCGCAATCCTTTTGAATGTTTGTGGTGCTGTTCAATTTAGTCCAATATAGTTTGATAAACAAAAGCTTCACACATGTTTTCAAGACTCTACCATTGTTCCTGCCCTTGCACACATACTTTTATGAAACTGCTTTCTCTTCAGTCAGAGTGATACAGCGTGGAAACATGCCAACTTGCCCACACCGTCCAACATGTCGCACCTGCCCGCATTTGGCCCATGTCCCTCCACATCTGTCCTATCCATGGATATTGGATATTGGATTTTTATGGATATTTTGTTTTACTTGCTTACACGGGACTACAAAACAATACACATAGATAACATACATTTTAAAAAAAGTTGATTAATTAATATCCTCAAAAGTAGTGTACAAAAAAGCCTGAAGTCCTTAGTACAACCCAAGATATGTTAGTATTGTGTGGTGTTCAAGAACCTCATGTTTGTTCAGAAGTTCAAGAGAGTATACATCAACATAACAAATCTCCTCAAATAGTAGGGGCATTGATGGGCTTTCTTTATGATTGATTGAATGTACTAGGCCTGAGACAAACCTTCCGAGATCTGCACTTCCAAGAACTTAAAGTTGTTGATTCTCTCCACTGCCAACCTGTCAATGAAGACAGGTTTAGTTTAGTTTAGTTAATTTTAGAGATACAGCGTGGAAACAGGCCCTTCGTCCCACCAGATCAGCGCCGACCAACGGTCCCCGCATATTAACACTATCCTACACACACTAGTGACAATTACCAAGCCCAATTGAACTACATACCTGCACATCTTCGGAGTGTGGGAGGAAACCGAAGATCTTGGAGAAAACCCACGCGGTCATGGGGAGAACGTTCAAACTCCGTGCAGACAGCACCCGTAGTTGGGATCGAACCCGGGTCTCCAGCGCTGCAAGGCTGCAATTCTACCGCTGCGCCACTTTGCTGCCCCTGCATCACTGTGCAGGCCCGAGGTTTTCCCATGCAAAAGTAAATAACCAGCTCCTTGGTCTTGCCGACTTTAAGAGCAACGTTGTTGGACTGTCATCATTCAATCAGGTTTTCAGTACTCTGACTCATCATTACCTGTTATTCGTCCAACAATAGTGGTGTCAGCGGTGAGTTTAAAGGTGGTTAATTAATTAATACCCTCAAATCCAGGCAGCATTCTTCATAATGCAGTGGTGGTCCAGTTTAAATTCCAGCAAATGCAGTTATTCTACTGTATAACTACTAAAATAAAATAACGATAATTTGCTGGTAGTTTTCTTATGTGATAATTTAATCAGGATCTTTGTTTCACTTTGTGCCAGATGAATCCACCAAACAATCATTTTTCATTTTATTTCTGCAATATCTTTCAATAAATTTCTCAATAATTATTTTTTATCTGCCCTGAAATACGCCCATCATTCATATGCTCCAACATTCAATTGGATTATGGAGTGCCCTGATTGTATTGTTTGTTTATTCTCTATTTGTTGGATGCTAGCCGCTTGATTAGGCGTATTTTTCTGAATTCACTAATATCGTTCTCGGGCAAGTGTAGAGGATTTATTTTGTTTGGGTTCTCTCGCACGACTGTGGAAGAACTGCCACAGGCAATAGAGAAAATAATGTCACAAGGGTGTTACTGACAGAAGAGAGGGAGGAAAAATAGAGATTAATACTATCAAGCAATTTATAGCAAGCTGAAGAAGACAATATTGGAGATGTGGTTAAAAGGATGGATATTGAAGGAAATTCCTTCAATTCCTTGTGCATTTGAAGGAAAAGAGCTTTGTCCTGGATCAAAGGGAGCTGCAATGCAAAATGGAAATGTAAAACGCAGCAATCAAAAGTTGACATAAGTATGCAATTATCAGGCCCTGCAGCAGAGTAAAAAAAGGGAGGGGGAAAAATGGATGTATTAAACTGTCTCTGAGAAATACTGAAGAGAATGTTTATTTTATTATAAATAAAATGAAGTTAGTTCCTCAGATTGGAGCTACTCCTGCTATGTTTTTCCCATCGCATATATTTGCCATTCAGGTTGTTGGTATAATATTTAGCCTAGTCCTTTGATTTATGCATAATGTCATTACATCTGAGCACTGTTCACTGGAATAAACTGCACTAATGGAATCATTCACTGCAAATGCACTTGAAAAGAAAGTATGTGTTCAGGTGGAAATGAATGGCTGTTGAAGCAATAATCCCCTTCACAGGGCAATTGCCAGTCATACAAAATATAATAGGATATACCCATAAATGAATTGTTACCCAACAACTGCATCAAATTATATCCTCCAGTTGCAAGTGCCTGCAAAGGATTTAAAGTGCAATCCAACAGAAAAGACATGAAAACCTAAACCCATTGGTAAATATTAAATAACCCATATGGTGTTGCTGCGGTCAGCGGTGGTTCTGGCTGCGGTCAGCGGTGGGGACTTTAAACCTTCGACTGCCGGCCTGCGGCCTACACCAACCTGAAGCCGCGGTCTCCGGTGGGGAGGCACGCTTTCAGGACTTACCTTGACTTTTACTTATCCGAATGCCTGCAGCGGCGGCTGGGGAGAGTTGAGGTCCGAGCACGGGGGAAAAGAGAGGAGGACTGGCCACATTTTGTGCCTTCCACCACAGTGATGATGCTGTGGTGGATGTTTGTGTTAAATTTCTATGTGTGTTCTTTTTCATCGTACCGCTGCTGGCAAATTCATTTCACTTGCACTTTATGTGCTGATGAAATGAAAACTGATTGTATATATTGTATAGTTTAAAAAGCTACCTGCAATGTGGTAATGTGCAGAAAATACTAGTCAATGTTCAGTAATGTGACTGCAGAGAAGAAAATAGATAAAGCAGGTTCTTGCCTACTTAGCCAGCCATAGTTACCATAGACCTCTCTTCACTATTTGGGGTGCAAGTGGATAAGATAATAAAGATATGATCAAGATAAGTATGGCATGCTTGCCCTCATTTGTCAGGACATTGAGGATAAAAGTTGACGTCATGTTGCAGTTCTGTAAAGGTTTAATGAGACCATATTTGACCACATTTGACCACTGCTCTCCTGTCAGTCATTTCTGGGTGCCGCAGTGCAGGAAGGATGCAGACGCTTTGGAGATGGAGCAGAGGATGTTTACCAGGATGTTGCCCGGGTTAGAGACTGTAAAGAGAGGATGAAAGAACTTGAACCTGACAGAAGTATATAAGAGTTAAAGAAGGAACTGCAGATGCTGGAGAATCGAGGGTACACAAAAGGCTGGAGAAACTCAGCGGGTGCAGCAGCATCTAAGGAGCGAAGGAGACAGGCGACATTTTGGTCTAGTACATAACTAAAACTCTGGTCTTGTGCTCTACCGGTTTGTGCGGATTTTCTATTTGCGCAAAAACGGTACACGATAGCGCTACGATTTTTCACCACCTTATTCACCATTCTCCTGTGCTCAAGTGCGACAAGTTTTGTCCAATCGATGGTATATTGTACAAATTATTAAAAACCGCGCATGCTCAGATTGGTCTCCTTTCCTGTCAGTCGCCGCCACGCAGATTGGTCTGCACTCCTGTCAGTCAGGAAGGGCCATCGCCAGGACAGCAACACCTCTTCTTGCACCATTGCTGCACTGATTGGCCACGTCCGCTGTCAGTCAGCTGGAGGTCACCACCGGCGCCGCGGTGACGAATTGACGGTGGCCGGGTGGTCGGTGCCGTGTGCCTGGACCGGGGCTGGAGCCAAGGATGAGCCCGGGGCCTGGGCCTGGGCTGGAGCCAAGGATGAGCCCGGGGGCCTGGGCCTGGGCTGGGGCCAAGCCGAGCCAGGGGCTGGAGCCGAAGTGAGGGCCAAGCCCAGGGCTTGGGATGGGGCTGTGACAGCAGCCGAGACAGAAGCTGTGGTCTGGCAATGCAACCAAGGACGAGCGTGGGTCCGGGGTCAGGGACGAGCCCTCCTTCCCTCCCCCCTCCCTCCCTCCCTCCCTCCCACTCTCTCTCTCTCTCTCTCCCACTCTCTCTCCCCCCCTCACTCTCTCCCTTGCTCTCTCCCTCCCTCCCTCTCTCTCTCCCACCTTCTGTCCCTCGCTCTCCACCTCACCTTCTCTCCCTCCCTCTCTCCTCCCTCCCACCCATCTCTCCCTCCCTCTCACCCCCTCCCTCTATCCACCCATCCCTCCCTCCCTCTCTCCCCCTCCCTCCCTCCCTCTCCCTCTCTCCCTCTCTCCCCTCCCCCTCCCTCCCTCTCTCCCTCCCTCCCTCTCCCTCCCTCTCTCCCTCTCTCCCTCTCTCCCTCTCTCGCTCCCCCTCCCTCTCTTTCCCTCCCTCCCTCTCTCCCTCTCTCCCTCTCGGCTCCGCACAGTTCCAATGCTATCTACACTCATTGCTGGTGGCCGAATCACAGGTAATGGAGAGATAGGGTATCTGATTTGAGTGGTGCTGCAACAACAACCTCTCGCTCAATGTCAACTAAAACCAAGGAACCAGTTCGTGAGTTGAGAACAGGGAAGCCGGGAGAGTACGTGCCAGTTGGCTTTGGAGAGAGTTAGCACCTTCAAATTCCTGGTTGCTAACTACTCAGCCTGTGCCCAGCACATACTGTAGATGTAATCATAAAAAAGGTGCACCAATGTCTCTACTTTCTTCAAGATTTAAAGAGATTCAGCAAGTCACTGCGACACTCTGACAAACTTCCACAGACGCACTGTAGAAAGTATCCTGACTAATTGCATCGTGGCCTGGTATGGCCAATTCCAAGGCAGAGGGAAAGGTGTTCATCGTGGACACATAGTCCTTCCCACCGTCGGAAACATCCGCTTGAGGCGGCATTCATCATCAAGGATCCCCACCACCCAGGCCATGCTCTCCTCTCCCTGCTACCATCGAGCAGGAGGTGCAAGAGACTAAAGTCATTAACATTAGACATGTGTGCATTGATTGCGTCGATGAACCTGCGATGCGGCTGCAACCAACAATGGCATTGTATCTGTACCGCACTGTACTCGTGTGACAACAAACGCCACTGGAGTTGGCATACACACACAGGCATACGCACACCCACACCCATTCACACGCAGAGTATCACAGATACACACATACAGACTCACACAGACATTCACATACATTCACATACACTTTCACGCGTTCTTTCACATATACTAGAAACATAGAAAATAGGTGCAGGACGAGGCCATTCGGCCCTTCGAGCCAGCACCGCCATTCATTGTGTACGTGTCTGCCTTCTCCCCATATCCCTTGACTCCACTAGCCCCTAGAGCTCTATCTAACTCTCTCTTAAATCCATCCAGTGATTTGGTCTCCACTGCCCTCTGTGGCAGGGAATTACACAAATTCTCTGGGTGAAAAAGATTTTTCTCACCTCAGTCTTAAATGGCCTTTATTCTAAGACTGTGGCCCCTGGTTCTGGACTCGCCCAACTTTGGGAAAATTTTTCCTGCATCTAGCTTGTCCAGTCCTTTTATAATTTTATATGTTTCTATAAGAATCCCCCCTCATCCTTCTAAACATCCTTCTAAACCCATCCCAGGGATCAATCTTGTGAACCTAAGCTGTACTGCCTCAATCACAAGGATGTCCTTCCTCAAATTAGGAGACCAAAACTGTACACAATACTCCAGATGTGGTCTCACCAGAGCCCTGTACAACTGCAGAAGAACCTCTTTACTCCTGTACTGAAATCCTCTTGTTATGAAGGTCAACATTCCATTAGCTTTCTTCACTGCCTGCTGTACCTGCACGCCAACTTTCAGTGACTGGTGTACAAGGACACCCAGGTCCCGCTGTACCTCCCCCTTGCCTAACGTAACCCCATTGAGATAATAATCTGCCCCCTTGTTTTTGCCGCCAAAGTGGATAACCTCACATTTATCTATATTATACTGCATCTGCCACGCATCTGCCCACTCACTCAACCTGTCCAGGTCACCCTGCAACCTCCTAACATCCTCTTCACAGTTCACACTGCCACCCAGCTTTGTGTCATCTGCAAAGTTGCTAGTGTTGCTCCTAATTCCCTCTTCCAGATCATTAATATATATGGTAAACAGTTGCGCCCCCAACACCGAGCCTTGCAGCACTTCACTCGCCACTGCCTGCCATTCTGAAAAGGACCCGTTCACTCCTACTCTTTGCTTCCGGTCTGCCAACCAATTTTCTATCCATGTCAACATCCTACCCTCAATACCATGTGCTCTAACTTTAGTCACAAGTCTCCCGTGTGGGACCTTATCAAAGGCTTTCTGAAAGTCTAGATACACTACATCCACTGGCTCCCCTTCATCCATTTTACTTGTCACATCCTCAAAAAATTCCAGAAGATTAGTCAAGCATGATTTCTCTTTAACCTTTCATAAATCCATGCTGACTTGGACTAATCCTTTTACTGCTATCCATATGCCCCATTATTATCTCTTTAATTATTGACTCCAGCATCTTTCCCACCACCGAATTGGTCTGTAATTCCCCGTTTACTCTCTCGCTCCTTTCTTGAAAAGTGGGATTAGATTAGCTATCCTCCAATCCACAGGAACTGATCCTGAATCTATTGAACATTGGAAAATGATCACCAATGCGTCAACTATTTCTAGAGCCACCTCCTGAGGACCCTGGGACGTGGCTGCAGGAGGATCGGGCCTGGGAACTTAATATTCATGGTTATACATCCTATAGAAAGGACAGGCAAGTGGGCAGAGGAGGGGGGGTAGCTCTGCTGGTGAGGGATGGAATTCAGTCCCTTGTGAAGGAAGACATAGGGACTGATGAGGTAGAGTCACTGTGGATTGAGTTGAGGAATTGTAAAGGCGAGAAGACACTAATTGGTGTTATCTACAGACCCCCAAATAGTGATTTTTCTGGTTTTCAAGCCAAGTGTCAAGAAAATATTATTGTCATATGACCCAAAGAGAACAATGAAATTCTTACTTGCAACAGCACAACAGAATATGTAAACATAGTACTCTGCAAACAATATAATAAACAAAAAGAAGTTCAGTATATATATATATATATATATATTGGGGGAAACTGTGTTTTTGTCACTTACCTCGATGGAATGCAACCTTTCTCCTAGTTGAATTTCGCCCTCCCTCGCGGCCTAACAACTTGGATTGGTGCAGCCTTTCCCTGAGTCAGGTCCAGAGCTGGTGCAACGCGGACTTTCCATCGCGGAGCGGGTGAGCACTCGACGGGGGGGTCGCCAGCAGAAGTGTTCCGACCGCCGGCATGCAGCCTATAACATCGCGAAGCCCCGGACTCCGAAGTAGGAAGCGGCCGATTCGGGACCTCCAAGCCGTGGACTGTCCGTCCGTCCCGACGTGGGAGTTTGGAGCATCCCGACGAGAGGGCCTGCACATCGGGCCGTCCGTAGCGGCGACTGCGGGGGTGTATGGCCCCGACCACGGGTGAACAAAGGAGGAGGACTGACAAAGTTATTTCCTTCCACCACAGTGAAGAGTGTTGATTCCACTGTGGTGGATGTTCATGTTATATTCTATTGGTATTGTGCTCTTTTGGTTGTGTGGCTGCATGGTAAGTCAAATTCCACTGTACCTTAATGCATGTGGCAGTTGAATGTGAACTTGAACTTGAATTTGATATATATATATATATATATATATATATAATATATATATATATATATATCAATATTTTTGATATATATATATATATAACGGGTCCTTTTTCAGGATGGCAGACAGTGACTACTGGGGTGCCGCAAGGCTCAGTGCTGGGACCCCAGCTATTTACAATTTACATTAATGATTTGGACGAGGGAATTAAATGCAACATCTCAAAGTTTGCGGATGACACGAAGCTGGGGGGGCAGTGTTAGCTGTGAGGAGGATGCTAGGAGGCTTTTAGGACCGAGATGAGAAAATCATTTTTCACACAGAGTGGTGAGTCTGTGGAATTCTCTGCCACAGAAGGTAGTTGAGGCCAGTTCATTGGCTATATTTAAGAGGGAGTTGGATGTGGCCCTTGTGGCTGAAGGGATCAGGGGGTATGGAGAGAAGGCAGGTACAGGATACTGAGTTGGATGATCAGCCATGATCATATTGAATGGCGGTGCAGGCTCGAAGGGCCAAATGGCCTGCTCCTGCACCTAATTTCTATGTTTCTATGTATATATATATACACACACACACACACACACACACACACACACACACACACACACACACACACACACACACACACACACATATATATATTGAGTCATACAGTGTGGAAACAGGCCTTTGACCCAACTCGCCCACATCAACTAACATGTCCTATCTTCGGTTACACTCTAATGAGATTAACCCACAGGGTTACACAAAAAGCTGGAGAAACTCAGCGGGTGCAGCAGCATCTAAGGAGCGAAGGAGATAGGCGACGTTTCGGGTCGAGACCCTTCTTCAGACTGGTCAGGGATCAGGGAAACGAATGTCCTATCTTCACTGGTCCCACCTGCCTGTGTTTAGCCCATATCCTTCTAAACCTGTCCTATCCATGTACCTGTTCGAATGTTTCTTAAACTTTGCGATACTACCTGCTTCAACTCCCTCCTCCAGCAGCTCGGTCCATACACCCACCACCCTGTGTCAAAAAGCTACCCCTCAGGTTCCTGTGGTAACCTCTATAGCCCTTTACAAGATGATTCCTCAGCCTCTTATGCCCCAGGGAAAACAGCTCCAAATCCAGCCTCTCCTCATAACTCAAGCTCTCCAGTCCCAACAACACCCTTGCGAATCTTGTCTGAACCCTTTTCAGTTTCATCACAACCTTACTGGTGCTGGGCAAACAGAATTGCACACAATACTCTGAGTATGGTCTCACCAACAACTTATACAGCTGTAACATTTACACCCCAACCCCTGTACTCAGTACCATGACCAATGAAGGAAAATGTGCCAAACACTTTCTTTCCCACTCTATCTATCTTCATTGCCCCTTTCAGGGAACCATGAACCTGCACTCTGGGCTCTTGTTGTTGAATAACAAAGTCCACATCCATGGCCACACTCTCTCTATTGCTACCACATCCTTCCTGTTGTGTGGAGACCAGAACTGCACACAATGCACCGAGTCAAATTACAGCAGGACATATAGAGTGACTGTGCACAGTTCTGCTCACCTTATTATAGGAAGGGCACACCGATATTGGGAGGAGATTGGGAGATCAATGGGGCTAATTCCACGGATGAGGGGGGGATGTTCCGCCAGCAGCGACAGAAGAAGCCGGCTCAACGACCCTCAGAGTTTGGGAGAACGAGGGAACGATCTAATGGCAGCATTTTAGACGCTCAGGGGCCGTGACGGGAAGATGTGGCGGCCTTCCTGTTGGTAGGAGTGTCTGGATAGAGGGGTGTGTGATTATGAACTAAAGGGGGAGGGGGTCTTCAAAACTTGGTGAAAATCCTTCCCCAGAGGGAGGTTGAATGACTGAAATTCGTGAAGGGTGGGGAGGTCGGATAACTGTGGGGGGGAGGGGGATTTTTGAAGAGGAGGGGTGCTGTTGACGATGAGTGGAGAGATTGAGGGAAACTGTCAGAGAGGAGGTTGTGGGGCAGATCTAACAGTGTTTAATGAATATGCGGGTGGGATAGAAAGAGGGGCAGAATGGCCTTCTCCTGTCCCTCTCCAGATGTCAGTTCCGTGAGGGGACAGAGGGGGGCCATTATGAATGGGGCCTGCCTGCAGGAGCTTCCCCAGCACTGTTTTAATTTAGTTTA
This sequence comes from Okamejei kenojei, assembly GCA_035221665.1. Lineage (NCBI taxonomy): Eukaryota > Metazoa > Chordata > Chondrichthyes > Rajiformes > Rajidae > Okamejei > Okamejei kenojei. Next base: position 141,818,451 of record CM069133.1, read on the forward strand.
CGGTTACAGCACAGAAACAGGCCCTTCGGCCCAACGGGCCCTGGCTGACCAGCGATCCCGGCACACTAACACCATCCTATACTGAAGCCAAATTTCACCTGTGCATCTTTGGAATGTGTGAGGAAACCAGAGCTCCCGGAGAAAGCCCTCGCCGTCAAACTCCGTACAGACAGCACCCGTGGTCAGGATCGAATCCGGGTCTCTGGCAATTCTACCACTGTGCCACCGTGCTGACCCTGCTCTTTATGGTGCCTCCTCTCTGCCTCCCCCCTCACCCACTCCCTGCACTACCTCCTCACAGCTCCCTCGCGTCTTGCGCCTCTCTCCCCTGCCGCCCCCCCCCCTCCCACCTCCTCCTGATGCTCCCTCCGCACCTTCCCCTCCCATCTCATCCCCCCCCCCCTCCCCACCCCGTCCTTCCCCGGCACTCTCTCCTCCCATCCCTCCCCTCCTCCACCCTCCCCCCTCCCCCCGCCATCTTCTTCGTCTTCTTCGCCCGCCCCCGCCATCTCACTCCTCACACCTTCCCTGATGCTCACTCCCTTGCCCCCGCCCTCCCCTGACCCTCCGTCCTTGCCGTCCCATCCCATCCCGTCTCGCTCCACCCCACCCCTCCCCTCCCGTGCCAAGTTATCCCGATTCCCCTGTAGTCAGGGCTGCAGGGATTCGGCCTACAAACCCTCCCACCCCCACCCTTGCCCACGATGCACTACTCTGCCCACATTGCATCACCCCACCCACAATCCCCAGCTCCTGCCACATGCTGGGCTCACAGTCCTGCAGGTGAGACTCGTGCAATTCCCAGGATCATTCCCCTGATCCCACTCCTCCCTAAATACCTCCCTGCAATTTGACTTCTTCCGAACTGCCTCCTCACGTCTGAAACTTCCAAAATCCGATCCAATTTCCTCAAATCCCTCCTCTGATCCGACGCTGCCCAAAATCCCCTCTCTCCGAACTTCCCTGAAATCCGTCGTCCATATCGACGACTCCTGGAATCCCTCCTGCGATCCAATTCCCCCGAGGATCCCTCCCTCCAAAGTGACTCCTCAAAATCTCTCCCTCTGATCCAACTCCTCTCAAAATCCGTCCGAGCAATCAAAAGATTCCCAAAATATCCCCCTTCTGATCTTCTGCTGCCTGAAATTCCCTTTTCTGAGCCGATTCCACCAGAGATCCCTACCCCCAAGCTGATTCCTCTGATCCAGTTCCTCTCAAAATCTCACCCGGTATTTCAACATTTCCTGAAACCCCTCCTTCCAATCCATTGCTTCCGGAAATTCTGCTCCGGTTCCCCATAAATTCCCTTCTGCGATCCTACATTTCACAAAATGCCTCCCTCCAATCTGACACTTCCTAAAAACCCACACTGCAATCCAACACTTCCCAAAATCTCTCCGTTCGATCCAACTTCCCAAAGTCCCTCCGTTCGATCCGACTCTTCCCAAAATCCCTCATCGGATCCAATCTCTCTGGAGATCCCTTCTTCCAATTCCAAAATCTCCTCTAATCCAACACTTCCCGAAATCCCTCCCTCCGAACCAACGATTCCTAAAATGTATACCGCTGAACTGACTTCTCCCGAAACCTCGTCCTCTGATCCAATTCCTCCCAAAATCCTTCCCTCAGATCTGGCTTTCTGAAAAACCCAACATCCGTGAATCCAACTTCCCGAAATTAAGTTGACCTTAAACGTCACCTATCCATGTTCCCCAGCTAACCTGCAATGACTCCAGCACTTAGTCCTTTCCCAAAATTATAATTTGAACGGGGTTCAAAAGGCACTTTTCTGAGGTAATTCCCTGCTTTCCATCACCTCCAGGGAGAAGATGCAGTTTCGGGAATACTTCATGCGTAGTTGGAAGCAAATGCAGCGAGGGTTACTGAGCGTCGTAATCGCGATGTCCTTGTTTATCATCTCGTATACACTCTATAATGCTCGGTGAGTTATAGAAGAGGGTTACAAAGATAGGGAGGTGTGCAAGGCTCCAGGAGGGTCACTGCGATCGGGATGTGGGAGCCAGACTGAGTTACGGAGATAGAGAGGGGTGTAGGGACCAGAGGGGGTTTACAGAGATTGGGGAAAGTGGTTAGAGGGAAAGGGAGGGGAGTAGGAGCCAGAAGGGGATTTAGAGATAGGACGGGCTGCGTGGGCCGAAGGGAATTGCAGAGGTAGGAATGGGTGTAGCGACCAGAGGGGGTGCTGGGAGATGCAGGGCTTGTGGGGATCACAGAGATAGGGAGGGACATAAGGTGGTTACAGAGATAGGAGTCGATGGAGGGTTAGGGAGAGAAAGAGAAAGAGGGAGAGGTGTTTAGGGGCCATGGAGGACTACGGAGATAGGGAGGGAGTCTGTGCCTTCCTAATGATATATTTTTTCTTCTCCCCTACCTCCTCTCTCCCACTCTCTGTTCCCTTGCTCCCATCCCCTCTCTCCCTGACACCCTCCACAGTGACTCGCCTCCCACCTCCTGTGCCCGACTGGGCCCCCTCCCTGTGTCGGATGTCCCCTTCACCCCCACCTGCGCCCCCCGCTGGGACCTCCTCTTCCTCAAAACGCACAAGACGGGCAGCAGCACCGTGCTCAACATGCTCTTCCGCTATGGCGAGCGCAACAGACTGAGCTTCGCCTTCCCCTCCGGCGGCCGCAGCGATTTCGCCTACCCAGCCCCCTTCTCCCGCCGCGCCGTGGCCGGGAACCCCGCCACCTCCTGCTACAACGTGGTGGCCAGCCACATGCGCTTCGAGCCAGAGGAGGCGGGCCGACTCATGCCCCTGGAACGAGTCTACTTCACCCTCCTCCGGCACCCCGCCCGCCTCTTCGAGTCCAGCTTTCCATTACTACGGTCCCAGCATCCCCCTGACCTGGCACCTGCGCGGCCCAGACAAGATGGACGCCTTCCTGCGCAAGCCTCGGGCCTACTATAAGCCCCAGGCCTTCAACGCTCACTACCTGCGCAACCTCCAGTTCTTCGACCTGGGCCAGGACAAGGACATGGAACCCAGCCACCCGGCCATTCCTGGCATCCTTCATTCCCTGGAGGAGAGCTTCTCCCTGGTCATGCTGACCGAGTACTTCGACGAGTCCCTGGTGCTTCTGAAGGACCTCCTGTGCTGGGACCTGGAGGATGTGCTGTACTTCCCCCTCAACATGCGAGACCCCGCCCATACTCCCCCCGCCTTGAGCCAGGCAGCAGAGAAGTCGGCCCTCTCCTGGAACCAGCTTGACGCCCTCCTCTACGCCCACTTCAACCGTACTTTCTGGCGCAAGGTCGACACATTCGGGCGCTGGCGGATGGCGTGGGAGGTGGCAGAGCTACGTAGGGCCAACGCCATGATGGCGGAGGCCTGCCTGGACGGAGGAGGTCCGGTGAAGGCAGGGCAGGTGAGGGATCCCTCTCTGAGGCCTTGGCAGCCGGCCGGAGGTGCGGGCACCATCATGGGCTACAACCTGAAGCCTGGCTTGGAGGAGGCCTACCATGACATCTGCCGGACCATGCTGACCCCTGAAATGCAGTACATGTCCAAACTGGGCGCAAATCTCTGGCGTGTCAAGGCCTGGTCCATCCTGCGAGGGATTCTAGGATGGTAGAGTGAAGGGAGGAAGGAGGGGTTGAGGCTTGGCGTTTGGACCTCCTCGGCCTACTTCCCAGGCCTTTTTGCCATGGGAACAGGAGTAGGCCGGAGAGCGACAGGCCTGAGAGTGAGGGGGGGGGGGGGGGATCAGAAGAGCCTCTCTCTGTCCTCCTTGTGATAGACTGGGGAGAGAGGGGGGGCTGAGCTTCCTCCTCTTCTCCCCCTGCTATCTTCCTCTACCACTGCCACCCTTTGAAAACTCCGACACCCTAACTCCACACCGAAAATGATTTGTTTATAGTTGGCACTCTTTGTTTCTGGAAGTTGATCAGTGTCTACCCTCAGAGATGAGGTTGGGGAGAAGTAAGCAAGGGACTTTATGGGGATAAATAATTTTAGGAATCTATGCCTAATTCTCAGGCATCCCTCTCTCCCCCTTCCTCCAAAAGCCTGTTCAGTTGATGTTTGACTGGGGTCATGCAGAGAACAATTGCACCCCATCTTTGGCGTTGTGGAGCTTGTGATTGTCACTAGAGCTGCAGCCATCTTCCTTGAATCTCCCAGCATTTACAGTCTTTCCTCCGATATTTGACGGGGCCCGCTTTCCTGTGGTCCCTTTAAATTCACCGGGATCCTGTTTCCATCGCTCAATTTAAACTCACCAGAACCCTGTTCCCACTGCCTTTGAACTCATTGGGATCCTGTTCCCCGCTCCCTTTAAACACCCGGGACATCACCAGAGGAGGGTGGTGAAACATGATGACTGCAGGTGATGGATTTGTAAGGACTGACTGTAAGTAGGTAGAGGAGAAAGAAAGAGGTAAATAAGTGCTGGAAGTGTGAAGGACTGAATACTGCTGTTTCTGAAATAAAAGAAAACGTTGGAATTAGATTATATTCAATGGATTTTTGTACTTAATTATTTAATGCAGATTTGTATTTTCTACCGCCACTCAAGTCCCTTTCCCCTCCTCCATACACTCAACTCCCAGCTTCAAGAACATAATTTCCACCAATATCCCTCCTTCCACCAATATCCAACACTCCGGTTCCACATTTCCTCTTCTTTCCTCATCTGATAGCCTTTTGTCTCTTTTTCACCTCCAGCCATTGTCATTTATTCCACCCGTCTGCCAATCAGCCCTCCTACCTTATCACTTGCCAGGCTTTGTCCCAACCCCACCTCTCGTTTCCAGCTTTCACACCCCTACTCCTTCAGTCTAAAGAAGGATCCCACTTTTTTTGTAGCTCAAGGTTCCAGAATCTCCAGTTCCTTGTGTCTTCATATTTTCTTGCCCACGATCATACTATTTACGACATTTTTTATTTTCACAGTTACCTGTCCTCTTTTTTTCTATTTCATCGCTCCTTTCTAAATGTCACGTACCTTGGAATATTTAATTCATAATGCAACCATGTAATTGCTAAAAGATGAAACCCAATTCTATTTATGGCATTAATTTTATTTTTTGTGCATCATACATTCAGAAACAACACCCTTGATTTTAACACTTCTCCATTTTTCCTATTAATGAATTTGTTTGCAGGTACAATATTACTCTTCAACTGCTACCTCAGAAAACTGTTAAATTCTATGCCCTTACCTGTCTCAATATACCCACCCGAATATCTACTGCGTCTCACAGGAATTCTTCCCATTAAATCTATGATCCTATTCACAAACACCACCATTCCTGTGCCCTCCCCCCCTTACCTATTTTGAACCTCAATACACAATTTGTTGAGATCTCAGCCAGTTAAAGTCGAGCCCTTGTCTTTATCTTGATATCTTAAAGTCGATTATCTTGATAGAACAATTTTCATCCTCTTGCATGGGTGTTTTGAGTTATATATTTAGCTCCATGCATGGCATCTTAAGGTAAGAATCCTGATAAATCTTACCCTTGGGATTGTGTGGTTTATTATGAACCCCTAGTCCTCAAAGTCTCTCAGCAGAACTTAATTCTTAATTCACCCGACATTGTTACTTCTCATGTAGACCATGACCACTGTTAGATCCACAAATTCCTCACTGATAAATTATCCAACCATGGGTACAGTCAAGCTTTAAGTGGTAGCGGTCAGGGCTGGAGAATTATAATTAAATCTGAAAACTGACTAGACAAGAACACAGGAAATAGGGGGGAATTAATGAGGTAAATAGGTACAAGAGGTCTAGACAGGATACACAGTCAAGATCTATTTCCCTCACCAGAGAGGCTAGTAAGAACCCAGCACATGTTTTAGTTTATCAAGAAAAGAATGAGAGGGAAATGGAGAAATTATTTCATGCAATGAGTGTAGGAAATCTGAAACTTGCTCCCTAGAAGCAGAAACCCTGATAACATAAACTACCCAGACGAGCACTGGGATACCCATAACCTGCAGATGACTAAGAGCTAGAAGAAAGATGAACCTAAACCCCATTTTGGTGGGTGTGGGCATGATGGACTAAATTACCACCTTCTGTCTCGTAATTGCCTAAGATATTTAATGATCCTGAATCACACTTCTAACCAATTCTGCTGGGAACATTATCCATCCCCCAAAACATATGACCCTATACTACGTTGCCTCTTACCTTCCCCCTACCCCTCCAACCCTCCCTCCATGCACCGTCCTGTACCCCTTCCCCCCCCTCGACCTGCTAACATGAATCGTATCAGATAGCACCTTAGCACATACCTTGGCCAGATAGTTCATGCTGCCTGTCTTCTTCTTTTGCAACAATTAATTAATAACTGTTAGACAAGATAAAATGCCGAGGCTCCTGTCCCCTCGTTCGCCAAGGGCTATTTGACTCAGTTGCTGCAATTGCCCGAATCCAGGTCACCATTTAACGGAAAGGCAGTGACAGCCTCTTGGCATTTCTGCTCTTCCCCGATGCATTGCAGCTTCAAGACGTGGCCATTTACTGAAGCAATGCCCTCTGATCTCCAAAAACACCCACACGCTGCAGCTACAATACAACACCTGCCCTGCCATCCCTATCAAAACTCGTTCTAATTAAAGCGCCTGCTATCCCGTGCCAATAACGTCACAGAAACAGAAAGGTGAGTAATTACTCTTGGAAATTTTTCCTTTGCAAAAATTGGAATCATTTGCAGGCAGATTACACTGAATCCAATGTGTCTGTTGCAGCTACGCTGACATGAAGAAACAGTAGGAGTCCGGGTCTTGTCTCAGGCTTCAACAGAGATCATTCTTAATAAGTCTCAGGACACTGAATGAGCAACCACTGACCGTGTTAGTGGGTGGTATTACGAGGATAAAAATCTCTATAATTAAGAAGAAGCTTTGTTGGCAACAGACTTGTCAGAACTCAACTTTTCGTACGTTCCCAGCAAACTTTAGCTGTAAAGGTTCACACTGGGTTCAATGTCAGCTATTTCCAGAGCCACTGTTCACCTCGATCCAGTACAGGCATAAGAGCATCCTAGCCCAGAGATCAGAAACAACAAATGTCTTTCATTCTGTTTACAAGCAAACCGCATATTTTCTTAACCTATTCATTCCATTAAACAGAGATGATTGTTCCTTGTTAAAGAAGCTTTAGTTCTCTTTATAATAACATGGCAAAAAGGAACAGCATGTACATTGCCAGTAATTATACATAAACATTTATAAGCCTAACTCTAATCAATGTGAAAAATATACATCTTCTAGATGCGCTGGGACGCATCCTCAGTGATGTGAGCTGGGGTCATCGGGTGTTTCAGGTCTCACAACATCAGACACCCTCGCCCAGGCGACCCAGCCGGGGTTGATCAGGCCCCGACTTGTGTCCCAGCAGCAACAGCCCACGGATCAGCCATCTTAATAACTACTCTGCAGGGGTTGGGAGACTCTAGTGTGGGGAAGGACTGGGCTCTGTCGGGTGACTCCCGGCTGGGCTCCTCCTGCGTCTCTAGATGTCACAGAAGGTAGTTGAGGCCAGTTTGTTGGCCATATTTAAGAGGGAGTTGGATGTGGCCCTTGTGGCTGAAGGAATCATGGGGTATGGAGAGAAGGCAGGTACAGGATACTGAGTTGGATGATCAGCCATGATCATATTGAATGGCGGTGCAGGCTCGAAGGGCCGAATTGCCTGCTCCTGCACCTATTTTCTATGTTTCTATGTCTCACCAGGTTCAAGGCCTGTGTGCTGCACCTCTTTCTCCTCCGAGCATTTCATTCTCGCCTGATGGATGTTTAGGCCACGATGGTTCATTAGGCCTTTCCGTAGCTTTGTTGGGTGACTTTCTCATGAAAGGCACAGACTGGGGAGCTAACCCAGCCTTTCCCGGGTGCCGTCTTTCCGTGCCGGCAACTGTCTCTCCAGTAGTCACCAAACTATTCTTGGTTGTCACCCAGTCTACTCCTAGGTGCCACTGGCTGAGCCAGACTTCAATGTGAAAAATATGCATCTTCAGCAAAATCCTGAGCAAAATCAGATGTTTGGAATGAGGCCAGAGAGGTGCAGGGAGCGTGTGGGGAAACAGACTGAGGGGCAGAGGTTGAGAATCGGGAACCAAAAGAGAAGTTAAGGTTGGTCATGGTCAATAGGAGTCTGGGCAACGTTTGGTAGCCAGGAATAATGGGAGTTAGGATTAAGTAGTCAGGGAGTAGGATTGCCAAGATGGGGAGGTCTTGCTAGGCATGTACTCAGAGATGCAGGATTAATCAAGAGAGAGTCAAGAATGTTTTATTTATTATTTGGCGCAGCAGTAGAGTTGTTGCTTTACAGCGCCAGAGACCTGGGTTGGGTCCTGAGTGGGTGCCTGTCGGTACAGAGTTTGTACATTCTTCCCATGACCTGCGTGGGCTTTCTCCGAAATCTTTGGATTTCCTCCCACACTCCAAAGATACTCTGGATACTTTTAAGAGAGAGCATGATAGGGCTCTTAAAGATAGCGGGGTCAGGGGATATGGGGAGAAGGCAGGAACGGGGTACTGATTGTGGATGATCAGCCATGATCACATTGAATGGCGGTGCTGGGTCGAAGGGCCGAATGGCCTCCTCCTGCACCTATTGTCTATTGTCTATTGTCTAAAGTTCATAGTAGTTCATTACTGGGATAGAGAGTTGTGTTTAGGGCTGTGCAGTATGGTTGAAGTTACCTTTGGCCATTGAGAAAAGGTTGTTCTCAAACCTGGAGGTAACAGTTCTCAAGCTCCTGTACCACCTTTCCAATGGGAGCAGCGCGATGAGAGTGTGGCCAGGATGGTGTGGGTCTTTGATGATATTAGCTTCCTTCATGGAGCAACGATTCCTGTAGATCCATTCAATGGTGGGAAGGCTAATAGCCATGATGGACTGGGCAATGTCCAGCAGTTTCTACAGCCTTCTTTGTTCTTCGACGTTTGAGTTGCTGAACCAGGCCATGGTGCAACCAGTCAGTACGCTCGCCACTGTATACCTCCTAGAAGTTCGATAGAGTATTTGGTGACATGCCAAATGTCCTCAAACTTCTGAGAAAGTAGAGGCAGAAACAAGGAAATGCAGATTTACTGTTTTACAAACAAAAAGTTACAAAACACTAAAGCACAGTAACTCAGCAGGTCAGGCAGCATCTCTGGAGAATATAGATAAGGTGATGTTTCCGGCTGGAACCCTCCGTTAAACTGATAGTGGGGAGAGGGGAAGAAAACGGGAAGAGAGGAAGGGCCGGACAAATTCTGACAAACAGTCACTGAATATAGAGGAATTGATGAGCTTTCTTTGTGATTGCATCACAGTGGTGGGTCCAGGACAGATCTTCAGAGATGTGCACGCCCAGGAACCTGACGCTTTTGACTCTCTCCACCACTACCCCATTGATAAAGGCAAGTTCACAGCCCCTCAGCTTTTCCTTCCTTAAGTCCATGATCAGCTCCTTGGTCTTGCTAACATTAAGACTAAAATTATTGTTCTGGCATCATTCAATGAGATTATCGATCTCTCTCCGATACTCATTTTCTGCTATTTGTTCAACAATGGTAGGATATTATAGGGAACCTCAGAAGTGCTATGTTCGTGGCCATCTTCAGGAAAGGAGAGAAGTCCACCCGTAGGAACTAAAGAGAGATCTCCTTGCTGTCCACCATGGCGAAGGTCATTGCCAGGGTCTTTGCACTCAAATGCCCACAGAATTTTGGGGAATTAAAGTGGTTGGTAACCTGGAGATCGCATAGGCCAAATGCTGACTGAACGGAGGTGTTCTGCGAAACAATCGCTAGTCTGCTCTTGGTCTCGTTGATATGTAGGAGTCCACACCTAGAACAGTGAATGCAGTAGATGAGGTTGGAAGAAACATAGAAACATAGAAATTAGGTGCAGGAGCAGGCCATTCGGCCCTTCGAGCCTGCACTGTCATTCAATATGATCATGGCTGATCCTCCAACTCAGTATCCCATACCTGCCTTCTCTCCATACCCCCTGATCCCTTCAACCACAAGGGCCACATCTAACTCCCTCTTAAATATAGCCAATGAACTGGCCTCAACTACCTTCTGTGGCAGAGAATTCCAGAGATTCACCACTCTCTGTGCGAAAAATGTTTTTCTCATCTCGGTCCTAAAAGATTTCCCCCTTATCCTTAAACTTAAAATCCTCCTTGTCCTGGACTTCACCAACATCGGGAACAATCTTCCTGCATTTAGCCTGTCCAACCCCTTAGGAATTTTGTAAGTTTCTATAAGATCCCCCCTCAATCTTCTAAATTCTAGCGAGTACAAGCCGAGTCTATCCAGTCTTTCTTCATATGGAAGTCCTGACATCCCAGGAATCAGTCTGGTGAACCTTCTCTGTACTCCCTTAATAGCAAGAATGTCTTTCCTCAGATTTGGAGACCAAAAATGCTAACATACCATTCGCTTTCTTCACTGCCTGCGGCACCTGCATGCCTACTTCCAATGACCGGTGTACCATGACACCCGGGTCACGTTGCATCTCCCCTTTTCCTAATCGGCCATCATTCAGATAGCCTACTTTCCTGTTTTTGCCACCAAAGTGGATAACCTCACATTTATTCACATTATACTGCATCTGCCATGCATTTGCACACTCACCCAGCCTATCCAAGTCACCTTGCAGCCTCCTAGCATCCTCCTCACAGCTAACACTGCCCCCCCAGCTTAGTGTCATCCGCAAACTTGGAGACGTTGCATTCAATTCCCTCGTCCAAATCATTAATATATATTGCAGCTGGGGTCCCAGCACTAAGCCTTGCGGTACCCCTCTAGTCACTGCTTGCCATTCTGAAAAGGACCCGTTTACTCCTACTCTTTGCTTCCTGTTTGCCAGCCAGTTCTCTATCCACATCAATACTGAACCCCCAATACCTTGTGTTTTAAATTTGTATACTAATCTCTTATGTGGGACCTTGTCGAAAGCCTTCTGAAAGTCCAGATATAACCCATCCACTGGTTCTCCCTTATCCACTCTACTAGGTACATCCTCAAAAAATTCTATAAGATTCGTCAGACATGATTTACCTTTCGTAAATCCATGCTGACTTTGTCCAATGATTTCACCACTTTCCAAATGTGCTGCTATCCCATCTTTAATAACTGACTCTAGCAGTTTCCCCACTACCGATGTTAGACTAACTGGTCTGTAATTCCCCGTTTTCTCTCTCCCTCCCTTTTTAAAAAGTGGGGTTACATTAGCTACCCTCCAATCCTCAGGAACTACTCCAGAATCTAAAGAGTTTTGAAAAATTATCACTGGCATCCACTATTTCTGGGGCTACTTCCTTAAGTACTCTGGGATGCAGCCTATCTGGCCCTGGGGATTTATCGGCCTTTAATCCATTCAATTTACCTAACACCACTTCCCGGCTAACCTAGATTTCACTCAGTTCCTCCATCTCATGTGACACACGATCCCCTGTTATTTCCGGCAGATTATTTATGTCTTCCTTCGTGAAGGCAGAACCCAAGAAGTTATTTAATTGGTCTGCCATGTTTTGTTCCCCATGATCAATTCACCTGTTTCTGACTGCAAGGGACCTACATTTGTTTTAACTAACCTCTTTCTCTTCCCATATCTATAAAAACTTTTGCAGTCAGTTTTTATGTTCCCTGCCAGTTTTCTTTCATAATCTATTTTCCCTTTCCTAATTAAGCCCTTTGTCCTCCTCTGCTGGACTCTGAATTTCTCCCAGTCCTCTGGTAGGCTACTTTTTCTGGCTAATTTGTACGCTTCATATTTTGTTTTGATACTCTCCTTGATTTCCCTTGTTATCCGCGGATGCACTACCTTCCCTGATTTATTCTTTTGCCAAACTGGGATTATTTCATCCATGCAGTCTTTAAATGCCTTCCATTGCATATCCACCATCAACCTTTTAAGAATCAATTGCCATTCTATCTTGGCCAATTCATGTCTCACACCCTCAAAGTTACCTTTCTTTAAGTTCAGGACCCGTGCTTCTGAATTAACAATGTCACTCTCCATCCTAATGAAGAACTCAACCATATTATGGTCACTCTTGCCCAAGGGGCCACGTACAACAAGGCTGCTAACTAACCCTTCCTCATTACTCAATCCCCAGTCTAGAATTGCCTGCTCTCCCGTTGGTTCCTCTACATGTTGGTTTAGAAAACTATCCAGCAAACATTCCAAGAAATCCTCTTCCTCAGCACCCCTGCTAATATGATTCACCCAATCTATATGTAGATTGAAGTCACCCATTATAACTGTTTTACCTTTGTTGCACACATTTCTAATTTCCTGTTTAATGCCATCCCCAACTCCACTACTAATGTTAGGTGGCCTGTACACAACTCCCACTAGTCCCTTAGTGTTTCGCAGCTCTACCCATATCAATTCCACATCCTCCAAGCTAATGTCCTTCCTTTCTATTGTGTTAATCTCCTCTCTAACCAGCAACGCTACCCCATCTCCTTTTCCTTTCTGTCTATCCCTCCTGAATATTGAATATCCCTGGATGTTCAGCTCCCAGCCTTGGTCACCGTGAAGCCATGTCTCCGTGATCCCAACTAAATCATAATCATTAATAGCTATCTGCACATTCACAAGAGGTGTAAGTTAACTTCTGCCTCACCCAAAGGGACTGATGGAGTCCCTGGACAGAGTCGTGGGAGGATGTATAGGGACAGGTGTCGCATCTCGTGCAGTTGCGGGGGAAAGTACCTGGGGAGGAGGTGGTTTGGGTGGGGAGGGATGAGTTAACCAGGGAGTTGCAGTGTAAGCGGTCTCTGCAGAAGGCAGAAAGGGGTGGAGATGGGAATACGTGACTAGTGGTGGGATCCCGTTGGAGGTGGCAAACATGTCGGAGGATTATGTGCTGTATGCGATGGCTGATGGGGTGAAAGGTGAGGTGTGACGGCTGATGGAGATTGTCCCTTGCCGGAAAATAAATCAGGGAATGAGTGTAAGAATTTGACAGTGGAACAACTGAAAGGAGTGGAGACTGATAGAATAGAGTTTTAAGAACACAAAGCATTAATGTGACTGGAACAAAACAGTGATTTACCACATCATTAACACAATGTCAAAGGGATTTAATTAAAACTTTACAAAGACATAATTAGCATTACATTGACAATATTAAATTGCCATTATGAAATTTAATTATAATAAAACATTAAACTGTCAATAAATCCTAAATTAAGGATAGTTCATTGGCGTATCTTAAAACAACAATAGCTTAATTGTGTCAACAGTAATAATGGTAAACCAGGTTAGCCTTTACATTTATGTTAATTGTATCCTAATGGCTTATCAAACCCAGCCAGCATCTGAGGCTGTCACACACAAAAAACACTTGCACTTGATTGCTCTGGCGAGGATCTGTTACTGACGTCTCTCGCTTGGTCTGAGCCTACTTTGAAGAAGTTCTCCTTTTCTCTCCAAAGAGAGTTCCGCAACATCCTCTCTTACTGCTCCACCTCTCTGATTCCTCCAGCTCTATGACCACGTTCTCCAACCAGTCTGAATGTGTCCGATTACGTTTTATCTTTGTCAGCTTTGGTCTCACCCTCTCCTAGCTAACTGGTCTATTCGATATTTTATTTGATCTCAGGTAGATCCCCATCTCTTTTGATGTCTCATTTTCACACTTTACCCTTCCTTATCTCTGTGTCTTCCTCTCCCTTGATTCCCAATCTGAAGAAGGATCTCGACCCAAAATGTCCCCCATTCCTTCTATCCATAGATGCTTCCTGTCCCGTTGAGTTACTTCAGCATTTTGTGTCTATCAACATTGCCAATGTTGATTTCTCAAATTGTCTAAGCACAGAGAGTATTATACTTCTCCAACCTTCTCCAACTTCCAATCTGGCCTCAGTTGTGTGACCTTACAAAATGTCTTCTCTGAAGCCTTATAACTGAATGCGAGCCAGCACTAAACCGAAATGCTAAAAATTCCTGACACTATTTCAAGGGCAATTCTCGATGCAATATTAGTAATATGGCCAATATCTTTGGGAATGTTTCTACCAAATGCTATAACTATATATTTAATATCATGATTTGTGCCAATTGAAAATCACTCCTGTCATTGGCAATCTGCAGATTGACTGAAGCAATGCATGAAATTAGTCTTCACAAAGATCAAAACACACAGGCATGAAGGAAATGAGAAAGAGTAGGAAAACTAACCAGGATGCCACCAGCCAGTTGTCCCAAACCTAAAATTAGTGCTGGACAGAAGCGCAGAATGTTTAGGACTTAGTCAGGACTCATTTAGAATATTTGTCCTATTCTGATCACCCCAATACAGGAAGGATGTGAAGGCTATGGAAAGAATGCGGAGGAGGTTTACCAGAATGATGCCAGGTTTAAGGGATATTCGCTACGAGGAGAGATTGGACAGACTTAGATCGTTTTCGCTGCAACACAACAAGTTGAAGGGAGACCTGATAGAAATTTATGAGACATAGATAGGGTAAACAGTCAGAACCTTTTCCGCAGGATGGAAATATCAAAGGTGAAAGGGGCAAAGTGTAAAGGAGATGTGCAGAGCAACTTTTTTTAACACAGAGGGTGGATAGTGCCTGGAATGAGTTGCCAGGGATGATGGTGGAGGCAGATATGTCAGTGGTATTCCAGAGACTTTCGGGTAGGTACATGGATATGCAGGATATAGAGGGATGTGGATAATGTGCAGGTAGATAAGATTTGTTTTTTGTATCATGTTTGGTACAGATATTGTGGGCAGAAGGGCCTGCTTCTATGCTGTACTAATGTTCTAATACTCAGTAGGAAATTAGGCATTTTGTGCACAATACAGTAAAAACCACAATTTACATTCCCAGTCTTTTCTTTATTGAAATTACATAATTCAACTAAATGTGTTGTTAAACCATGACATTTCTCAACAAATATCCCCTCGATCAACTGCCATTTTTATGGTGTTTGCTTTGTTTGGATTATATATTAGTAATATAAACTGAAATTAAATTATAAGTTTTAATGCAAATTTGTCTGTCTTTTCCATGTTACTCCTGAGGACAATCAATACTCATTGGTCACAGGGGACCAGTTTTGTGGAGTTTTTTTTTTCACTCACATGTTATGATTAATATTTCTTGTGACTTCATTTCATTGAAGTTCACAGCTTATAATAAATGTCTTGCCTTTGGTGTTGTTGAAGCTGGATAAGGGATTAATAATATGCAATTCACATATCACCCTTATTAACAGGCATACCATGTGGTTCATTCTAATGGATGAAATGCATGTTGCTGTCACTACCATTCCTTAACAAGTCATATTTTGATCAGAAAATGTAAGATTGCTAGCATTACGGTGTTTTCTAAGGGAAACTCAGTTGCTATCATTATTCATTCAACTCATGTCATAATTATGCAAATTTTTCATCTGTCACATGACCTTTAGAACATTTTAGCTCTTTGTAAGGCAATTTAGTATTGAAGTATGAAAGATAATTTTATAAAAAGCTCGGTGCGTTAAATACTTTCAAAAAGCTTCAGAAGTTAATAAAATGGTCTCTATCTGTTTAACAATATAAAATTAAACTTCCTTTATAAATGAACTTTAGAGGGAAATGTATTTTAACAGTCCTGTGACATCATTGCAGCATATTCCTTTGAGTCGCTGGCAATATGGTAAAGACAACAGATGTTGCCTTTGAGATGGCAGCACACCAAGAACCAGCAATAAGCCCATCTGCTCCAGATGCGCGTGTGCCATTTCCAAGTGCATGTCAGCTTTGTGGATATTTTGTGGGTCAGGAAAAGCATCCTACGGTCATCTTCCCAATGGCTGAAAAGCTCCGCTTATAAACAGAGATGCCGGGAGCAACTACTTTCAAAATGAACGTTTTGGAAGCTGGATTTCTCAGCAAACTATAGTCTGCTTAGGTAGTTCTACTGCAGTTGTACAGGGTTTTGGTGAGACCACAACTGGAGTATTGCGTACAGTTTTGGTCTCCAAATCTGAGAAAATACATTCTTGCCATAGAACCTTCTTGTACAGAGAAGGTTCACCAGACTGATTCCTGGGATGTCAGGACTTTCATATGAGGAAAGACTGGATAGAATCGGCTTGTACTCGCTAGAATTTAGAAGACTGAGGGGGATTCTTATAGAAACATACAAAATTCTTAAGGGGTTGGATAGGCTAGATGCAGGAAGATTGTTCCCGTTGTTGGGGAGGTCCAGAACAAGGGGTCACATCTAAGGATAAGGGGGGATTCCTTTAGGACCGAGATGAGGAAAACATTTTTCACACAGAGAGTGGTGAGTCTCTGGAATTATCTGCCACGGAAGGTAGTAGAGGCCAGTTCATTGGCTATATTTAAGAGGGAGTTAGATGTGGCCCTTGTGGCTAAAGGGATCAGGGGGTATGGAGAGAAGGCAGGTACAGGATACTGAGTTGGATGATCAGCCATGATCATATTGAATGGCGGTGCTGGCTCGAAGGGCCAAATGGCCTACTCCTGCACTATTTTCTATGTTTCTATGTTTCTGAGCAGACCAGTGACAGGAGAATGCATTAGGAAGCCTATCCACCATTCCCTAAAATGCATCTAAAATTTCCTGGAAATGTTATCACTAATGGTATGGAGTACTAAATGTACATAAACTTTAATATAAATTGTAGTTCAATGGCAGACAAAGTTCACTCCTGCTGTTACCTCCACGTTTATGCATGCATTGAAAATGTAGTTCCTTTCTAGGTATCTGTCTCTCCCCATCTTACCAACAGATCAATATCATTCCATAGCCTTGAACTATATATTTTTTAATGCCAATAACAGCATCATTTTTTGCATAATTCCCAAACCAACTAATCATAAATTCTAACTTCATGTCAAAATAATTAATGAATTTAACAATCAGTAAGAGTCCTAGTACCAATCACTGAGATGCAACATTGGCCAGAAAAAAACATTTGTCTACCCTTTCGGTCTCCCTAACCTTTCAATGCACTGTGGATCTATAAACTAATCTTGTGGAATATATTCCATGGCTTTCTCATGGAATATATTCTAAGCCAATCACTTGAGCTTGAGGATGTCTTCCATCCCTTGTCAGAGGCCTCATGAAATCCATGTAAGTAAGTGAATAAGTAAGTAAGTAAGTTTATTGGCCAAGTATTCACATACAAGGAATTTGCCTTGGTGCTCCGCCCACAAGTAACAACATGACGTACAGTGACAGTTACGAATGACTCAGAAAACACTAAACATTAATAATAATAATAAAACATTAATGATAAAAAAACAACCATTGATCAAGCATGTGAACCAACAAAATACCAGATCAAAGGGAGGCTACAGATTTTTGGCTGTTGAGTAGAGCAACTACTCATGGATAAAAACTGCTTTTATGTCTGGCTGTGGCAGCTTTGACAGTCCGGAGTCACCTTCCAGAGGGAAGTGATTCAAAGGCCAGGGTGAGAGGGGTCAGAGATGATCTTGCCCGCTCGCTTCCTGGCCCTTGCAGTGTACAGTTCATCAATGGCGGGAAGGTTGCGGCCAATAATCTTCTCTGCTGATCGGACGATTCGCTGCAGCCTCCAGGTGTCGTGCTTGGTGGCTGGGCCAAACCAGACCATGATGGAGAAGGCGAGGACAGACTCTACGATGGCCGTGTAGAATTGGACCATCATTGCCTGTGGCAGATTGTGCTTCCTCAGCTGCCGCAGGAAGTACATCCTCTGTTGTGCCTTTTTGACTGTGGAGTCGATGGTTGCCCCATTTAAGGTCCTTGGAGATGATGGTTCCCAGGAACTTAAAAGACTCCACAGATGTGACTGTGGTATAGTTGATGGTGAGTGGAGTGAGGGGAGGGGGAGCTCTCCTAAAGTCTACAATCAATTCCACTGTTTTAAGAGCATTGAGCTCCAGGTTGTTGCTACGGCACCAGGATGCCAACTGTGACACTTCCTGTCTGTAGGCAGATTCCTCCCTGTCCTGGGTCAGTCCAATCAGGGTTGTGTCGTCCGCAAACCTGAGAAGCTTGACAGAGGTGTCTATGGAGGTGCAGTCGGTGGTGTAGAGCAGAGCTAAAATCAACAAACAGGATCCTCGCATAGGTCCCCTGGCAGTCAAGGTGCTGTGGGATGAAGTGCAGGCCCAGGTTGACTGTGTCATCCACAGATCTATTGGCCCGATACACAAACTGCAGAGGATCCAGCAGGGGGTTTGTGATTTTTTTCAGTTTGGCCAGCACAAGCCTGTCGAGTGTCTTCATGACTACAGAGGTCAGTGCGACAGGCCTGTAGTCATTAAGACAAGTAATGACTACAGGCCTTTTTGGGTATACGGACAATAGTGGAGACTGAAGCAGGCAGGGATCAGTACATGTTTGCAGGGACTGGTTAAAAATGTCTGTATAGACCAAGTGCCAGCTGTTTGGCACAGAGCTTAAGAGTAGAGAGGGAAACATTGTCAGGTCCTGGAGATTTCCAGCTTTTTTGTCCTCTGAAAAGCCTCTCCGCCTCCTCTATTTTTATTGTTGATATTGGATAAGTGATGTTGTGCAGCACAGAAGGTGTGGGTGATGGGGTGTGCAGTGGTGATTGGAGGGGGGTGGGTGTAGAAGGTCCCTGTCTTTGCAGACTGAGGTCAAGCTGTGAGTTGGTGTGAAGTGAAGGCAGGTACAGGATACTGAGTTGAATGATCAGCCATGATCATATTGAATGGCGGTGCAGGCTCAAAGGGCCGAATGGCCTACTCCTGCACCTATTTTCTATGTTTCTATGTTAGTTGGGGCGGGAAATGGTCCAGTCTTTTCATACTGGAGTCTTGCCTTAAGTAGGTGTGAAGTGATGAATGGGAAGGAGAGAGCGCAGGGTTCATTCTTTGTAGACTGGGGTCTGGCTGTGTTGGTTGGGGAGGGGGGTAAACCTCACTCAGGTCGTTGGTCAGCTGACGATTGTCCAACGAGTAGGGGGCTTTCCTCTTGTAGCTGGTAATTTCTTGCAAGCCCTTCCAAACTGAAGAAGAGTCACTAGCTGAGAACTTGCTCCTCAACATCTCAGACCTTTCCTTCGCAGCTCTGAGTCCTCTTCTCAGCTTGTACTTGACCTGCCTGTTGAGGTCTGCATCCCCGCTCCTGTAGGCCTCCTCTTTAGACCGTCGGAGCTGTCTGAGTTCTGCAGTGAACCAGGACTTTGTGTTGTTGAACCATATCCGGGTCTTAGCTGGAATGCAACTGTCCTCGCAAAAGCTGACATATGATGATACAGTGTCCGTATACTCATCGAGGCTTCATCAACATCACTGCCATCATCAATATATTTTGCTACTGGTTTGAAAAATGAATTCATATCAGTCACACTGGATCTCTCCAGAACAAAACCATAGTGAATTTTCGGGGTCAATGTTTGCTTGTTTCATTAAATATATATTTTTAATAATTATGAAGGGCAACACAAAACTTTATCAAATAAAATTAAGCAATATTACTGCAAATATCTTCAAATACCCCCATCATCTTGGCCATGTTCTGATTTCACTCCTCCATTTTTAAAAAGGTATAGAGGTCTGAAAACTGTGACCACCAGATTCAAGAATAACTTCTTCTCAACAACCATCAGGCTCTAGATCATTACATACACTAGCCTTAACAATGAACTTTTATGGGTAATCCTTGCTTTGCACTAAGGACTTTTTTTTTTTGCACTAGTGCTGTGGCTGTTAATTTATTGGATTTTTGTTTATTATATATTATCCGTGTGTAGTGTGTTTACAGGCCTGTTATGCTGCTGCGAGCCAGATTTCATTGTTCTGTTGTCAGTACATATGACAATTAGACACTTTTGACTCTCGACATAAGAAAGTGAGAAAAAGGGAGAGGGGAATTGAGCAAGCTTATTGATAATGCACTTACATTAAATGCAATGCAGTAGAGCTGGGTTTGTCTCAACATCAGCAGCTCGTACTTATTTGTTGCACTGCTAAAATCATCCAGCCTGCTCTTTCTCCTTAATTAAGGAGGCTTGACATTTATTAAGATTAATGCTGATCTTCTACGCCAACGCGATTTTTCTGCCAAGTACCATAAGCATTGAGTCCTTGATATAATTTAGCTTCAACCAGTTCTCTTTAGACTTTACAAATACAGCGTGGAAACAGGTCGTTCGGTCCACCCAGACTGCACTAACCAGTGATCACTGCAGTACACGAACACTATCCTACATACTAGGGACAATTACAACTTACAGAAGCCAATTAATGAACGTGGGAGGAAAACGAAACGCCCAAGAACACCCACACGGTCACAGGGAAAACGTGCAAACTCCGTACCGACAGCACCCATAGTCAGGATCGAACCCCAGTCTCTGGCGCTGTAAGGCAGCCACTCTATCCCTGCGCCACCGACCAAGTTAACATTGGCAGCAAGTCCAAAGGACACGCCCTCAGACACCACATTTGGGATCTGATTGAGACCCTGGAGAAGGAACTATTTAAGTCGTTAACTTTAATGTTTCAGTTGTTAACTGAAGTACATTGGAAATAATGCATAGCTGGTAAGATGGTGATGGTCTGTTCCCCTGATTCTCAGCCTGAAGAAGGGGCTTGACCTGACCCGCTGAGTTACTCCAACCTTTTTGAGTCTATCTTAAGATAGTGATAGTAATTTGTTTTGAAATGGCTCGGCGATTGTATATATACACTTCATAATCTTAGAGGTTTCACTGGTGTATGTTCAGAAACGCCACTGAGAAAGAATATCTCGCGAGACTAACTGGAAATAACTTAGACTAAATAATGCCAAATCTTCATTCATCATTCTAAAGGCAGAAAATTCAACAAACGGTAGTAAATCTACAATGTGTAGGTGGGAAATGCAGATGTGTAGGAAGGAACTGCAGATGTTGGTTTACACCGAAGATAGACACAAAATGCTGGAGTAACTCAGCGGGACAGGTTGCATCTTTGGATGGAAGGAAGGGTGACGTTTTGGATCGAGATCCTTCTTCATGTCTTTGTACGCATTAAAGAAGATGTAACTAGGTTAGGTACTTGGCAGCAGTCTGGGACTTCCATCGACTCCAAACGTCACAAATCCCTTCTATCCAGAGATGCTGCCTGTCCCGCTGAGTTACTCCAGCATCTTGTGGCCATCTTCAGTATTATATCTACGGTATTCTTATCTCTTAGCTCAGCACAGAAGCCTTTCGATTTACACCATTGCAAAATAGAGTTATCTTTCTATTAGGTTTCACAGCTTAAAGCAAATGAGAAAATTAGGATGAAAATAATGTTTGCAACAGGATTTGTGTGCATCATGTGATCTGCTTGAACGATGTGGATATCATGGTTAAAATGTTTGGTGTTGTATCCAAAGCTGTGATAACATATACAATTATAAAAGGACTGGACAAGCTAGATGCAGGAAAAATGTTCCCAATGTTGGGTGAGTCCAGAACCAGGGGCCACAGTCTTAGAATAAAGGGAGGTCATTTAAGACTGAGGTGAGAAAAAAATGTTTTTACCCAGAGAGCTGTGAATTTGTGGAATTCCCTGCCACAGAGGGCAGTGGAGGCCAAATCACTGGATGGATTTAAGAGAGAGTTGGATGGAGCTCTCGGGGCTAGTGGAGTCAAGGGATATGGGGAGAAGGTAGGCACGGGTTATTGATAACGGACGATCAGCCATGATCACAATGAATGGCGGTGCTGGCTCGAAGGGCCGAATGGCCTCCTCCTCCACCTATTTTCTATATTTCTACGCTTCTATGGATAGAAGGCCTGAAATTAAGATATTTCACAAGGCAGAAAGGGGTGAATCTGTGGAAGCAACCGCATTGGGTATTTTTAAAGCAGAGATTGATAGGTTCTTGATTAGTAAGGATGTCAGAGTTACAGGAGAAGGCAAGATAATGGGGTTGAGAGGGAAAAATAGGTCAGCCATGACCAAATGGCAGAGCAGTCTTGATGTCTTATGATCTTATGAAGTCTCCTCCATCAATACGGCCTCCCAACAGCCAAGGTCTGCTCCCGTCCCATTTTGCACCGTTCCTCAATGTTTCCTAGGATTCAAAGGTCAAAATTGCTTTAGCTCTCCATCACACAATTGCGAGTCTCATGCCAACATCTCAGCGTTTGTACTCAATGCAACCTGTGCAACTATCACCAAAACAGTCTACCTGAATCTGCATGACCGCTGGCCATGGTGCCGTTTCCCTTTAAGATGCTCGAGCTAGTTTAATCCCCAGTTAAAGTGAGCAACATGATATTCCACTCCTGCAGAGCCGTCATTTGTGACAGCAATGGATGAACTCCGAAATCACTGAAGTGAAAAGACAGCAGGA
This sequence comes from Okamejei kenojei, assembly GCA_035221665.1. NCBI lineage: Eukaryota > Metazoa > Chordata > Chondrichthyes > Rajiformes > Rajidae > Okamejei > Okamejei kenojei. Next base: position 141,840,745 of record CM069133.1, read on the forward strand.
GGCTGGAGTGCAGCATGCATTGAAATCCATGGGTGCGTCAATCATAAACAGCAATCCCCTCTGTTCCCACCCTCACCCTGAAACACAGCACACACCCAGCTTCAATATCCATCTACAGGAGGTATTGAATTTTGCCTTCAACGCCTTCAATAGTTGTTATTTGTGATCATTACAAATATTATGTCAGCTCTACTGAGATACAGTTAGTGCTAGAGAAAATACTTCGGTTCAGAGTAAATTCCACCGATTTAATTTTAGGAAGATGTCTTTGTGCTTTTTGTGTATTTTACTTTCCCAGTTCCCCATTCACAGCTTGTGCCGTAAGCTGTAATCAGAACATCCAATTTGGTACCGATGGAATATTAGCATTTAAAATCCATATTTAAAGTCCAGTCATAATTCATTGACCACATCTCCCTGAGCTGCTTCTGCGCATTGAGTCTATTAAGATGAAATATGGTTATATCTATATTTCAGTTTAATTATAATATGTTGGCAGAAGAGACTGCAGATACCGGAATCTTGAACAAAACATTAAGCGCTCGAAGAACTCAATGGGTCAGGCAGCATCTGTGGTGGGAATGAACAGATAACATTTTGGTTTGATCCCCTTCTTCAGATGATGATATGATCTTTGGCCAAATTAGCTTTCTACTATAGCTAAAAGTTCATGTGTTACAGGAGGAGAATTGTGTTTTTCTGCCCAACAAGTCTGTTCTGCCATTTAATCATGGCTGATCTATCTTACCCTCTCAACCCCATTCTCCTGCCTTCTCCCCATAATCCCTGACACCCATACTAATGAGAATGAATGAATGAGAATGAATACGTTTATTGGCCAAGTATTCACATACAAGGAATTTGCCGTGCTGCTCCGCCCACAAGTGACAACATGGCATACAGTGACTTTTAGGAATGACACATAAAACATTAAACATATATAATAAAACTTTATTGATTAAACATGTGAATTAAGTAAAATACCAGAGCAAAAGGAGGCTACAGATTTTTGGTTATGGAGTAGAGCTACTACTCATGAATAAAAAGCTGTTTTTATGTCTGGCTGTGGCAGCTTTGACAGCCCGGAGTTGCCTTCCAGAGGGAAGTGATTCAAAGAGTTTGTGGCCAGATTGAGAGGGGTCAGAGATAATCTTGCCCGCTCACTTCCTGGCCCTTGCAGTGTACAGTTCATCAATGGAGGGAAGGTTGCAGCCAATAACCTTCTCAGCTGATCGGACGATCGGCTGCAGCCTCTGGATGTCGTGCTTGGTGGCTGAGCCACCAATAATGAGCTAATCAATTGACCAGGCTTCTGTAAATTGCCCCCAGTGTGCTGGACAGAACCAGTATGGTTGGCACGGACCCGATGGGCTAAAGGGCCAGTTTCCACGCTGCATCTCTAAAGTTGAAGGATGATGCGGGTTGGGTATTCCACATGAATATCCATTGTGAAGTGCACTAATTTATCTGATGCTGAAGTACTTATGAGTCCATCGTAAGTTTACTGACCTACTGTTGAAAATCACATACCCTTGAGGCTAGGTGATAAGTAATTATGCACACATACTGTATAATAAAACCTCCTCACTGTTCCTCCCTGGAGTGCTTCACAGGGAAGTTCAAACGGAGAAAGGACAGAACACTGGAGACAAAAGCATTGGCAAATTGCATAAAGCACAGAATGGTGTTCACCAATAGTTTCACTAATTTTGCCAACTAAATCTCGCAGTCATTCATTATTTTCAAATCTTCCGCATAAACAAAACAGTTTGGCTCTGAGGAAAGGTGTGAACTAGACGTAAACTCCTTGATGCTCAGGAGTAAATTTCCTCATTCTGGAGAGGCAGAGACTATGCAAGCTGATAAGGAATCCTGTTAGTTTTCTGAAATTTATTTCAAAATACAATTTTTGCTGCCACTGATATAAATAATGGAGAGAAAAGCAAACTGAATGAAGACATGAAATACTTACTAATCTCTGGGGTGCGCCTGTTGAAATTGGATAGAATTTGTTGCAAAAATCCTCACGGGAGAATCAATTTAAAGTGAAAAATCTTGCCCAGTCAGCCTTGCTGTTTTCAACAAGGTCAAACAATCTGAAACCCCTGTCTCACGGTGCGAGTTGACCCACGAGTGACCCCGAGTTGTCACTCGCAGTAATCACGTACACTAAACGTAGCGGGAACGTCGGAACTCTTGCGAGCAACTTAGCGACTCGTGGCGCTAACGGCAGGTACCCGTGAAACTTGGTGACTCGTGAAAAAAATCAAACATCCTATCCAATTCTATCCAATTTCAACAGGCGCACCCCAGAGATTAGTAAGTATTTCATGTCTTCATTCAGTTTGATTTTTTCCACGAGTCAAATTTACAGTTCAAGTTAAAAAATTGAAACATTTTAAACTCGTTTATAATGTGGTGGCCCGTGCGTTTACCTTAGTGATTCGTGAGTCTACCGTGGGAACTCTTTTAACACAGCGGGCAGGCAGCATCTCTGGAGAGAAGGAATGGGTGACGGGATGACATTTCCAAATTTCTCCAGCCCCATGTGTTCACTTTTTTCAACTAGCATCTGCCCTTTCTTCTGTATGACATTATTTGTATCTACAGTGCCTTGTGTCTTGGCAATTCATGATTCACACACACACAATGCTGGGGTAAAAACACACACACGCGCACACACACACACACACACACACACACACACACACAATGCTGGAGTAACTCACACACACACACACAATGCTGGAGTAACTCACACACACACACAATGCTGGAGTGACTCTCACACACACACACACAATGCTGGAGTAACTCGCACACACACACAATGCTGGAGTAACTCGCACACACACACAATGCTGGGGTGACACACACAATGCTGGGGTAACTCGCACACGCACACACACACACACACACACACAAATACACACAGATACACACAGACACACAGACACGCACACACACATATATATATATATATATATATATATATATATATATATTTATATATATAATATATATAATATATATATATAATATATAGCAGTAGGCAACCCAGGAACCACGCAAAGTATATATACAGCACATGGACATGTATATATATGTGTGTGTGTATCTATATATATATATATATATATAGATATATATATATATATTATATATATATATATATATATATATACACATGTCCATGTGCTGTATATATACTTTGCGTGGTTCCTGGGTTGCCTACTGCTGGGTAACTGGAGACGCTGCCTGACCTGTTGAGTTGCAACGGCACTTTATGTCTATTTTCGGTATATACCAGCATCTGCGGTTCCTTTACTACACAGTCAGGTGTTTGATGGTCAACTTAAATGTGGTAGGTAGATGTTCCTGTGCTCTATGATTTGACAGTCGTTGGTCGATCAGGAAATAGTGCCCTGGTGCATAACTGAGTGTTAGAATCTGGAGAACGTGATGGGAAATGTAGAAAGATTAAAATAGGATTTTTGTAGTCTCATTGGGCGGGGAGGTCGGATCATAGAATCATAGAATCATAGAAAATAGGTGCAGGAGTAGGCCATTCGGCCCTTCGAGCCTGCACCGCCATTCAATATGATCATGGCTGATCATCCAACTCAGTATCCTGTACCTGCCTTCTCTCCATCTCTCCTGATCCCTTTAGCCACAAGAACCACATCTAACTCCCTCTTAAATATACCCAATGAACTGGCCTCAACTACCTTCTGTGGCAGAGAATTTCACAGACTCACCACTCTCTGTGTGAAAAATGATCTTCTCATCTCGGTCCTAAAAGACTTCCCCCTTATCCCTAAACTGTGACCCCTTGTTCTGGAGTTCCCCAACATCGGGAACAATCTTCCTTCATCTAGCCTGTCCAACCACTTAAGAATTTTGTAAGTCTCTATAAGATCCCCCCTCAATCTCCTAAATTCCAGCGAATACGAGTCTATCCAGTCTTTCTTCATATGGAAGTCGTGCCATCCCAGGAATCAGTCTGGTGAACCTTCTCTGTACTCCCTCTATGGCAAAGAATGTCTTTCCTCAGATTAGGAGACCAAAACTGTACGCAGTACTCCAGGTGTGGCCTCACCATGGACCCTGTACAACTGCAGTAGAACCTCCCTGCTCTTGTACTCAAATCCTTTTGCTATGAATGCCAACATACCATTTGCTTTCTTCACAGCCTGCTGCACCTGCATGCCTACTTTCAATGACTGGTGTACCATGACACCCAGGTCTCGTTGCATCTCCCCTTTTCCTAATCGGCCACCCTTCAGATAATAGTCTACCCTCCTGTTTTTGCCACCAAAGTGGATAACCTCACATTTATCCACATTATACTGCATCTGCAATGCATTTGCCCACTCACCCAACCTATCCAAGTCACCTTGCAGCCTCCTAGCATCCTCCTCACAGCTAACACTGCCCCCCAGCTTCGTGTCATGCGCAAACGTGGAGATGTTCCATTCAATTCCCTCATCCAGATCATTAATATATATTGTACATAGCTGGGGTCCCAGCACTGAGCCTTGCGGTACCCCACTAGTCACTGCCTGCCATTCTGAAAATGACCCGTTTACTCCTACTCTTTGTTTCCTGTCTGCCAGCCAGTTCTCCATCCACATCCACACTGAACCCCCAATACCGCGTGCTTTAAGTTTAAATGCTAATCTCTTATGTGGGACCTTGTCGAAAGCCTCCTGAAAGTCCAGATATAACACATCCACAGGTTCTCCCATCCAGTTACATCCTCGAAAAATTCTATAAATTCGTCAGACATGATTTACATTTCATAATCCATGCTGACTTTGTCCAATGATTTCACCACTTTTCAAATGTGCTGCTATCCCATCTTTAATAACTGACTGTAGCATTTTTCCCACTACCGATGTTAGACTAACTGGTCTGTAATTCCCCGTCTTCTCTCTCCCTCCCTTTTTAAAAAGTGGGGTTACATTAGCTACCCTCCAAACGTCAGGAACTACTCCAGAATCCAAAGAGTTTTGAAAAATTATCACTAATGCATCCATTATTTCAGGGGCTACTTCCTTAAGTACTCTGGGATGCAGCCTATCTGGCCCTGAGGATTTATCGGCCTTTATTCCCTTCAATTTACCTGACACCACTTCCCAGCTAACCTGGATTTCACTCAGTTCCTCCATCTCATTTGACCCCCGGTCCCCTGCTATTTCCGGCAGATTATTTATGTCTTCCTTAGTGAAGACAGAACTAAAGTAGTTATTCAATTGGTCTGCCATGTCCTTGTTCCCCATGATCAATTCATCAGTTTCTGACTGCAAGGGACCTACATTTGTTTTAGCTAACCTTTTTCTCTTCACATATCTATAAAATCTTTTGCAGTCCGTTTTTATGTTCCCTGCCAGTTTTCTTTCATAATCTATTTTCCCTTTTCCTAATTAAGCACTTTGTCCTCCTCTGCTGGACTCTGAATTTCTCCCAGTCCTCTGGTAGGCTGCTTTTTCTGGCTAATTTGTATGCTTCATCTTTAGTTTTGATACTATCCCTGATTTCCCTTGTTATCCACGGATGCACTACCTTCCCTGATTTATTCTTTTGCCAAACTGGGATGAACAATTGTTGTAGTTCATCCATGCAGTCTTTAAATGCCTTCCATTACATTATACAGATATAATTCTATGACTGTTTCTACCTTGTTTTTCAATTACCAACATTCAGACACAATGCACTTGCTATTCCACTTCTTCTTCACATAAATATCTTCATCGTTATGAAATTATGTTTGTGTATATAACTTCTCATATTCCAGTTTCAAGTGCCTCAAGCTCCATTATTGGAAATGGAGCCAGCTGTTTGTATTAAAGCCATGAAGTTTTCTTTTATATATAGAGCCAAAGGTCATAGTGCCAATTTCAAAAGAACATCAGATTGTGAGACTGCACGATGGAAGTTGTGATAGGATATGCTAAGAATTCAGTCAGCACCCTGAAACTGATCAAGGCAGGAAGAGAGACGGGGGATGGGGGGTTGGGAGGGAAATGAGTTGCTGAACACCATCCTAATGTTGCAAGCTTGGCTGGAAGGTTATTGGGTTGCTGCAGGATAGAGCTAAACAACAAACTACCTTAAAGAAGATGTACACAAAAAGCTGGAGTAACTCAGCGGGACAGGGAATGGGTGACTCTGGAGACAAGGAATGGGTGACTTTTCGACGCATGATCATTCTTCATGTCTTTGTACGCATTAAAGAAGATGTAACTAGGTTAGGTACTTGGCAGCAGTCTGGGACTTCCGTGGGCACATCCTCTGTGTATCAGGTAGAAGCAGGTTTCACAAGCAGCCAGGGAGGGTATTTGTTTTGTGAGAGGCGATAGATGGTGTTGACGATCTGTGCCCTATGAAAATCCCTTCGGTCTGGTCCAGGCACACTGATCAGCATCATTGCTTGTGTCGTCGTCCACCATGTGTTAGCCATGTGATGAACAAAAGGTGCATACTTTATCCAAATGGTATCGCGCCAGTTACCTTTGATTTTTTCATTGGAAATGGATATCATAGGTTTCAAATAAACACTCCCATTTCTATATTCTCAATGGATGGATTTGTAAACTCTCCCCCAGATTAGACTCTGCCCAATCATATTTTAATTTTGTATGTTTTTTGTCATTACTTTCTTAATCATGGATTCCCGCACTTTCCCGATCACTGATGTTCAGCTTGCTGCCTGTGATTTCCTTTCTTCGTTCTCCCACTTTTGAATAGCAATGTTATTTTTGCTGCTTTTTACAATCTGCTGGCAACTTTCCAGAATGCAGGAAATTCTTGAAAATGACAACAATACATCTACGATCTCTGCAGTCACATATTGTACACATCTGGTTTATGGGCGATCGGGTCCAGGAGATTCACTAACTGTTGATCCCATTACTTTGCCTAATACTTCTTCTTTACCAATAGTAATTGTATTAATTACTGCTTTTTTTTTGCCCTCAGATATCTACTAATTTTGTATGGTTTTGGTGCCTTTCATTATTAATTGTTGAATCCCCATTAATAATTCCCCCCCTTTTCAGCTTCCATGAGGTTATTTGGCTTCGTAGGATGCTTTTGGGGATAAATGTTGGTGTAGAACAAGCCTCGAGATGTAGGAGCCTCGGCAGCGGTGAAGCCTCGGCTGCAGTGGCGGAGCCTCGCCGGTCGACCCGCGGTCAGCGATCGATGAGAGCACGGGGGAACCACCGGGAGGGAGGGAGTGGATCCGGCGGGGGGGGGGGGGGGTGGGTGCCATATGGGGGGGACAGGGGAGGGGAGGGGGAACAAAGGAGTAGCCGGCGGGGTAATTTGAAACTGTCAGCACCGTAGATGTCTGCTATTTGCATGCATTGGGTATGCAAGCAAAGAATTTCACTCTGCCTAGTCACATGTGACAATAAAGTATTCCATTCCATTCCAAACCTGTAATCCAAGTACAAAGACAGAAGAAGTACAAAGACAGACTTAAGGGGTTGGACAGGCTAGATGCAGGAAGATTGTTCCCGATGTTGGGGAAGTCCAGGACAAGGGGTCACAGTTTAAGGATAAGGGGGAAGTCTTTTAGGACCGAGATGAGAAAATCGTTTTTCACACAGAGAGTGGTGAATCTGTGGAATTCTCTGCCACAGAAGGTAGTTGAGGCCAGTTCGTTGGCTATATTTAAGAGGGAGTTGGATGTGGCCCTTGTGGCTGAAGGGATCAGTGGGTATGGAGAGAAGGCAGGTACGGGATACTGAGTTGGATGATCAGCCATGATCATATTGAATGGCGGTGCAGGCTGGAAGGGCCGAATGGCCTGCTCCTGCACCTATTTTCTATGTTTCTAAGTTAGCTTGGAGGTTTAACAAGTAATTAAGAAAGAAAATGGAAGAAGTACAACAGCAGGGAAATCTAGCCACAGTTTTGTAGGACTGTGGTGAAACCACACAAGAATACTGTATTTGCTCTAATATAATGTAGGATTTTCTTCCTTGGAGGTGATGCAACCATGGTTGACTGGAATGAAGAGGGTTGTTCAATAAGAAAGAGGGGGGTAGGCCTATATTCATTGCAAGAATGACAGATGATCTTACAATGACATCGGGTTCCAGGAAGACCTGACAGACTAGATGCTAAACGGATATGTACCCTGTGCCCAGAAATTCTTTGGTGTCATTTTGCCAGCAATAATAATTCATTTGCAGACTGCTTTTAAAATCACATTAAAACAAAGACTATATGGGATGACTCCCAAATACAGGTAAAGGACTCCCACATGTAGTACTACTGCAAGCACGATGGGTCAAATTTTCTTCCTTATGCCCCTGTCCGACTTAGAAAACCTGAACGGAAACCTCTGGAGACTTTGCGCCCCACCCAGACCTCTCTGGTGGAATTAAACTGGGTGAAAAAAAGGTCTTACCTTCCACTACCTGCAACCTCCGGCAACCACCTTCAACTAGCATCGCAACCGGCTTTGACTAAAAAATGACCGATTTTTAAAACGGCAACCTATTTTTAGTCGCGGCCGGTTTTTAATTTTTTTAAATAATCGCCAGAACATAGAAGAAGCGGAAACCACTTTCGACCATTAGGGAGACTGACAAAAACCTCCGGGAACCGCACGGAAACCTTGGGTGGGGCGCAAAGTCTCCAGAGGTTTCCGTTCAGGTTTCCTAAGTGGGACAGGGGCATTAGTGGCACCTCTTCTCAGAGCCCAAAAAAGGGCAAGCCCAACCATAACCACCACTTTTTCAGTTTTTGGAGAGTCTTGGCAAGGAATGTGTGCACGTTAAAAAGGTGGGAAGGAGGTGGAAGAGTCCTGATGGGAAGGGTGATGCAGAAAAAAACCTCACACAGGCTTCTGACGCAATATGTATGCAGAAGGCAACCTCCCCGTATAAAATATTTTTTGAAAGCAAGTAGCTCGGGAAGATCTGCCAGGGCTCTGCTGTGACTGTGAATGAGTTACACAGAGAATAAAACTAGTGGATGTAAAAGGTAGAAAGAAGGAACTGTTAAATGCTGTGAAAAAAATAACACAAAGTGCAGAAGTAACTCAGCGGGTCAGGCAACATCTCTGGAGAACATGGATAGTTGACATTTCAAGTCAGGACCCTTCTTCAGACTGATTATAATGAGGATGGAGGGTTAACATAGAAACATAGAAACATAGAAAATAGTTGCAGGAGGAGGCCATTCGGCCCTTCGAGCCAGCACCGCCATTCATTGTGATCATGGCAGATCGTCCCCTATCAATAACCCGTGCCTGCCTTCTTCCCATATCCCTTGACTCCACTAGCCCCTAGAGCTCTATCCAACTCTCTCTTAAATCCATCCAGTGATTTGGCCTCCACTGCCCTCTGTGGCAGGGAATTCCATAAATTCACAACTCTCTGGGTGAAAAAGTTTTTTCTCACCTCAGTCTTAAATGACCTCCCCTTTATTCTAAGAAAGCTTGAAGAGAACGGCAGGACAATTCTGGCAAGTAATAGGTGGATACCGTTGTGGGGAGTTTAGATAGGCAGATGGTTGGACAAAGGGTAGAGCTGAAAAGACAGAAGGTGTGAGACAAAAGGATTAACGAGTTGCAAATTGTGAAGCTAGATGAAGGAATGCAAGGAGATGCGGTGGGCGAGGGTAGAAATAGGTGCGAGTCTAAGTGGGGCACAGGGAGTGAGGGGAAGAAAATAAATTGGGGAAGCTTGAGGTGGGGGGGGGGGGGAGGTAGTTAGTTACCTAAAATTATAAAATTCAATGTTCATACCACTGGGTTGTAAGCTACCCAAGCAGAATATGAGGTGTTTTTCTTCCAGTTTGCAAGTGGCATCACTCTGGCAATGGAGGAGGCCCAGGACAGAAAGGTCAGTGTGGGAATGGGAGGAGAAGGAGCTAAAATGGTTAGCATCCAAGAGACCCAGTTGATCGACCTAGCACAAGTGTTCAGTGAAACAGTCGTCGAGTGTACACTTGGTCTAGCCGATGTACTGGAGGCCATATCAGGAACATCAGATGCAGTAGGAGGTTAGAATAGGTGTGCATGAACCTCTGTCTCACCTGGAAGGACAGTTGGGGTCCCTGGAAGGAGGTGAGAGAGGAGGTATAGAGACAGATCTTACTTTCTCTGCATTACATTGTTACATTACCTGACCCGCAGAGTTTTTACAGCACCTTGCGTCATTAGATGTGAAATGCTTTTATTCATCACAAGTAGATCTCCTGGAGAATCTACTCCGTACCTCGCAGTTATGCTCTCAGAGAAACAAGGATGGAGCTTCCCTAGTCCGCACATTTCACCCCGTCAGTCTCCACATCCAACATATCATTCACAGCCATTTCTGCCACTTTCAATGTGATCCCACCACCAGTCACATCTTCCCATCTCTACTCCCTCCGCAACTCTTTGGTTCACTCATCCGTCCACACCCAACTTGCCCCCTTCCCAGGTACTTTCCCCTTCAGCCGCAGGAACTGTAACTCCCGTCCCTATACCTCTTCTCTCATTTCCATTCCGGCACCCCAGCCAATCCATGTGAGACAGTGCTTCATATGCCACTCTTCAAACCTTGTCTACTACATTCAGTACTTCTGATATGGCCTCCTTTATATCAGCGAGACCAAGCTGATCGAGGTGACCCTTTCACTCATCACTTATGTTCGGATCACCAAGGCCTGCTGGATCTTCAGGATGCTAACCATTTCAACTCGCCTTTCCATTCCCATACTAACCTTTCTGACTTTGCCTCCTGCATTGCCAATGTGAGGCTACACACAAATTTGAGGAACAACACCTCATATTCCAATTGGATAGCTTACAACCGAATGTTTGATTTCTCTGATTTCAAATAATAGCTCCCTTGTCTTTCCTCTCCCCCCACCCCAGTGTACACATAGTTCTCTCACCACCTCCCACCCTCCAGCAACCCTGCTCCGTACTCTCATCTCCTATCTTCGAGTCATCCATTTCTGTTTTATCCTCCCTCTTTCTCCTTTCACCTGTCTCCTTCCTCCCATATCCCTCTCTCCGGCTTTACATTTCACTCTTCCATCCTGATCTGAAACCCTTCTGTCTCCTTTTTGTAGAGATGGTACACAGACACCTTAAAGCCTTCACTACTTTATTAAGCATACATTATACATAGCCCTGGTTGTACGTGGTCTGTCACGATCACTAGAGAGAGAGCTAGGGGCGTGTGGGTTGCAATTATACTAACTGGTGGGGGAGTGGTTAGCATGGACATCGTTACTATCAATTAAAGGTGTATACACATATCATCTACACTTTTCACCTCCAGCCTTTGTCACCAACTCCACCCATCTACCAATCTAAGCCCCTCCGCTCTACCAACTTATCACATGTCAGACTTTGCCCCACCCCTACCATTTTTCTTCCAGCTTTCTCCCCACTGCTCCATCAGTCTGAAGAAGGATCCCAACCTGAAACGCCCTCTGTCCATTCTCTCCGCAGATGCTGCCTGACCCGCTGAGTTCCACCCGCACTCTGAGTTCTGTTCAAGATTGCAACATCTGCAGTTCCTTGTGTCTTCTGGCAAACCCATTTCTCCTGTCTTGAAACTCAGCGATAATGTTTTATACTTTTAAAACACAAAGGTAACAATAACCAATTTGGTTACGGTTTGAAAGGCTACAATTACCTACTTAACTTTAACATTTTGAGTGCAAATGATTAACTTTGTTGAATTACATATTTACAATGGGAGCACATCCCAGTTGACAGAACTTTAATATTGAAATACCGCTGCTTACATGTCATTACATATTCTTAAACAGCAGCTTTTTATTAAAATCGTCTTTTGTAAACCAGCAACTGCAATTCCTTGTTGCTGCAGGTTTTCTTTTGAAGACCGGTTCTTGTTTGAATGAACTAGCTACTCCCCCTAGTCCATAATCCAGAAAGATATCCCATGCCTAATAATAGTAAGATTAAATGAGAACTTACCAGTTCGAAGTTTGATCTGTATTTTATGAGGAGTTACGATGAGGGATTACGTGAAGACCCCGTCCAGCACGCATGCGCGACATTTCTTCAAAGCAGCGGTGTGGATTCACAGAAAAACACAACAATTGAAATAAATATAGTAAAGAAAAAATAAGAACTTAATTACCAGTTGATCTGTATAATAGAGGGTGGGAGCGGAGGGCACGTAATCCCTCATCGTAACTCCTCATAAAATACAGATCAAACTTCGAACTGGTAAGTTCTCATTTAATCTTACTATTTTACTTCGGAGTCACGTGAGTGACTACGTGAAGACTTCAAAGCTCTGTGAATCCGAACCGTGTACCAGCTCATGCTTCACTCACTGCCTGAAGACCTTAGAGGGAGGAAGCATGTTATACAATCAACAATAACCTGTTTGTGAACAAAAAAGGTTTATTAATAACAACAAAAAAACAGAGAGCTCCCCCGGGCTTAAATTAAATATTATCTGCAGACTCTAAAATTCTGTCTGCAAATGTAGCAGGCTCCGCCAGCGGCTTATTATAAAACCTTTGGAAAGTTCTTTCCGAGGACCATCCTGCTCTGGCCAGAATATGGTCCATAGGCACATCCATTTGCCTAGCCGCCGACGTAGATGCAGCCCTGGTGGAATGAGATTTGTACACATTAGTATCGATTCCCGCGGACTTAAGCACCTGCTTGAGCCACCTTGAAATGGTTTGGCTCGTCACCTGACCATGAGGCTTCTTGTGGCTTATCCATAAGGCTTTTTCTCTCCCTCTTAAGTTATATGTTGTGTCTATGTAGTTGGCGAGATGGGTCTTGGCACACAACCGTGGGTCAGGTGAATATGCCCGGAAACTCCATAACTGGAGGCGTGGTACCTGGTCTAGATTGTTTGACCAGCCCCTGAATGTGAAATGTGATACAGTCCAATGACTCTGTCATGCTGTCCAGCCTCAGAAGGTGGAGGGACTGTACCCTTTGAGCTGACACTAGAGCCATGAGCATGACTGATTTCAGTGTAAGTTGTTCCAGAGTAAGTGACCCTGGGTGGTGGCCATCCCCTAAGGTACGTCAGTACTATGCTGACATCCCAGATCTGAGTGTACCTAGGCCTAGGGGGATTGGTGTTAAAAATGCCCCTCATGATTTTGACCACTAGTGGATGGGACCCCAAAGTCAGTTGTCCTGCTGCTGGAACCAAATAAGTTGACAACGCACTCCTGGCTGTATTAATGGCGCTGTAGCTGAGTCCTTCCCGATGTAATCCAAGCAGAAACTCCACAACACTGGTGGCTGTAGCTGTGGTGTAGGTAGTTCCTGTTTTGGAGCAATACCGTTCCCATTTTCTTATATTGGTCAGGTATTGTCTCCTGGTGGACTCCCGTGAGATGCGGTCATCATGTTGATGGCGTCCTCAGGACAGTCCCAGGCCCAGTAGAGGTCTTTTTAGAATCTGCAAGCCAGGAGATTGACTCTGTCATGGCACGGGTGACTAATGCCTGACACGGGGTGGATTAATAACTGTCGACTGCTGGGGAATTCCAACGGTGTTTCAACAGCCATGTCGAAAGCCACTGGGAACCATGGCTGTGTAGGCCAGTCAGGTATTATCAAGATTCCTGAAGCGGAATCCAATTGAATCTTGCGTAATACCCGACTGATGAGGCAGAAGGGAGGAAAAGCATAAAAGAAACATTTTCCCCCCAATGCAGCGAGAAAAAAAATGCATCAACTGCTGCTGCCTCAGGGTCTGGTTCCCAAGCGACATACGTTGGTACCTGGTGATTCAGCCTGGATGCAAATAGATCGATATCTGGTGTGCCATATTGCTTTGTAATTTCAGCAAACACTTTGGGATTTAACATCCATTCGATGTTATCATTAAATCTACGTGACCTGGTGTCTGCCATGTATTTTGCTTACCTGGAAGGTAAGTTGCTGATAACCAAATATGCCTTTCAACACACCATTGCCAGATTAGGTTGGCCAAATTGTCACACGATATCGACTTTACACCACCCATGTGATTGATATAAGCCACCACCGTGGTATTATCTAGTTGCAACCGGACATGTGCATGATGCGTATTACATGAATATGCTTTTAACCCATAAAACGCACCCAAACATTTCTAAATAGTTGAACCCCGTGTCTGTAGGCAAAGATGATTCAAATTTACTCCATCTGCCCCCTGTGCTGGATTGCATGTTAGTTGCTCCCCAGCCCAAAGCACTGGCATCCGTTTGAATGGTTAATACTGGGGTTGGTGTTCATAATGGGACTGGAGCTGAGGTCCTTACATTCCTCGCCCACCATTGTAACTCTGGAATGGATTCAGCAGTTAAACTCCATAGCTCGGTCAAAGTGACCTGAGTTTTGCTTTAGTGCATGCCACTTTAGCTCTTTGCAAAATTTTGAAAGTGCCAAAGGCCCAAATTGTACAGCTGGGAAAGCTGCTACCATTTTGCCAATAACTCTAGCTACTTCCCGTAATGGTTGGCTGATGTTTATTCATGAGTTTGTTGCATGATAGCGCCAATTCTGATGCTTTCCCCTTCGGCAGAGTTACAATCATGCGAACAGTATCTATCGTAAATCCAAGATAGTCCATGGCAGTGGACGGTGTAAGATTGGATTTTTCTGGATGTATGACAAACCCCAAAGTTTTCAACAAACAAACGTTGGTGGCTGCGACTGCCAAAATAGCTGTCTCCAAGGTTTTCCCTACTATTAAAATGTCGTCTAAATACGCCATGACTATATGCTTTTGTTTCCTCAATAATGCCAAGGCAGGTTTTAAGATTTTAGTGAACAACTTGGAGCAGAGGTTAGCCCATTTGGTAAGGCTTTATATTGCCATAGCTGTTTCATCCAGATAAATTTTAAATATTTTCGATGGTCCTTGTGTATGGGTACTGAGTAGTAGGCATCTTTTAAATCAATGCTTGCTAGAAAGTACCCCCTAGAAACCAATAGTGGCTGTTTCAAAAGTATCCATCTTGAAATGTATTATACCTGACAGACTTGTTCAATGTAGTTAAGTCAATGATGATGCGTCGTCCACCATCTTTTTTGATTTTAGTGAAATATTAGACACAAATTCCAAAGGTTCAGTTTTGTTCTTTCAATGACACCTTTAGCTTGTAATCTCATCAGTTCAGCTTGACCCTCTTGTTTTTCCTTGACTGAGAGGGTGAATACCCTTTTGGGTATATGCTGAACTTGGTGGAAAATCTTTATGGACAAAGTCAATTTTGTAGCCATGAACGCTGCTGAGTATATACTTGTCATTAGTGATGGATTCCCATGCATCCAAAAACAAGTGCAATCTCCCCCCTGTTAGCACAGAGCCCCTACAGCACATATGCTGAGAGGAACCAGACCCACCTACCTCCATGGTTATTGGTGCTTCTTCTGCCTCTTCGCGGGTGATGAGGCGTCTGCTGGGCTGTTAGGGTTGATGTTGATCTCGATGTTGTTGGGGGTGGCGCATTTTCCATGGGGTCGCTCTGGGCCCTGGCCTAAAAAAGGCTTACGGGAATGGTTGCGGACCCGAGCTTTCACCAGTCCCATAGTGTGGTCGACGACTGGTGGACGCCATGGGGTACTGCCGCCTGGGTTTGTGGGGTCTGCTCGGTCCCAAACCTGCCCTCACGAGACCAAAGGTCTTGGATTCTTCTTCCAGGTCTTTCACCTTTTTGGAAGGTCTTTCCCAAAGAGCAGAATAGGAGGTTCTGACCCCGGTGTTTTGCAGAGTCCGCAAATTTAGGGTTGAGGGCAGGCTTGATAATCTCCTTTCGCAAATTATTTATCTCATATTGAGTGGTGCACAGCAGAGCTAATGTCTTGCTGATTTGTGGAGATGTCCGCACCATCAATGGACCGAGCATAAGATGTTTATTCCTGCAGTCAGGAATTTAAGGATCTTCTGGAGCTTCACTCCAGGTTTCTGATGTTCTGCCCAAATGTCCCCAAAATTTGGCTATTGACAGCAGGTACATTCAAAGATGTACTATTTCCTGGGGCTGTATATAGTTGAAGAGCCTCATTGACCACTTGTCTTGTAGGGGTTTAGAGGACAGGTGGGTTAATGCTGGCTGCAAGTTTCGGCTCTAATGGCCGACCCGCTTGTGGAATGGCCACGTAGCGGTTGACCACACCCAGCAGCTCTTCCTGTTCCTGTACACCCTGCGTACTCCCGAAATCTTCAGCCAGTGACCCCTCTTCTTGACCAGCCCAGACCTGGTCGCCAATGCTGCCTTCAAAAGAAGGTGAAGCAATGGCCAGTGCCGTAAAAGGCACTGCGGGAGTGCCTGAACTCCCTTGGCGAGGCTGCTGCTGCTCTCTCAGCAGATCTCGCTGGAGCAATTGCTCCATAAGCCGTTCCATGCGGCTTAGGCGGCTGCCTGTGCTCTCGAGCGGTAAGGCATCTTCATCCGAAACGTCGGACACTACCGCCCGGTTCCGGCTGTAGGTACCTCCAGCCCGCTGCTCAGGCAGCACTAGCGGTGCTGGGCTCGGCTCGGTAGTTATAACCGCCGCCTCTTGCCCCCCCTCCAAAGAGCATTCCTCAACGGAGGACAAACGGGGGCGAGCTGCAGACTTCTTTCCTCGGGCCTTGCTCATTCTCCTGGAACACAAGACCACAGAGAGAAAGACACACGGCCACGGTAAACTTACCTGTCGGCCCGACTTTCAATTTGTAGCGGGAGCGCCTTGAACTCTCCGTTCGTCGCGGTGCACTGCATGAACGCTAAATGTCGCGCATGCGTGCTGGACGGGTCTTCACGTAGTCACTCACGTGACTCCGAAAGTAATAATCACTAACGGACACAAGAGGCCTCTGTGAATGCATGCACAGCCATATGCTCCTTACAAGCACAAAGATGAAGTTCTTATTCATCAACAATTGAACTTCCTTACGTTGCCGGCTGAGCTTCTGTTTTATTTCTGCAATGCCGCAGTGAGCAGTAAAATGTCAAATGTAGCCTTTATCAGCAGAGGAAGCCTACAAGGAGCCATCGGTACGATTTCTGACGCTGAGAATGAGCCTGATGTTAAATTTGCAAACTGTGCAATATTCAGAATGAGGATGCACTTCCAACATAGAACATACAACAGTACAGCACAGGAACAGGCCCTTCAGCCCACAATGCCCATGCTGAACATGATGCCAGGTTAAATTAATCTAAAGAAGGGTCTCGACCAAGAGCGTCACCTATTCCTTTTCTCCAAAGATGCTGCCTGACCCGTTGAGTTACTCCAGCATTTTGTGCCTATCTTGGTGTAAACCAGCATCTGCAGTTCCTTCCTACACACTCCTCCGTGACATACCTCCATTCCCTACATATCCATGTGTCTATCCAAAAACCTCTTTAATCTCATTGTCATATCTGCCTCTACCACCACCCCCGGCAATGTGTTCTAGGCACCCACAACTATGTGTAAAAATCGTGCTCCGCACATCTCCTTTAAACTTTACCCTTCCTATCTTAAAGTTATGCCATAGTCAGAGTTATACAGCATATTTGATATGCCCTTCAGCCTAACTTCCCCTTGTTGACCCAAATGTCCCATCTACACTCGTCTCACTTGCCGCAATTTGGCCCATATTCCTCTAAACCTTTCCTATCCATGCATCTGTCCAAATGTTATGATAATGTTGTTATTGTACCTGTCTCAACTAGCTCCTTCGGCTCATTTACTGCCTTCTAGTCTTTCACTTTTTCACCCTGGGAAAAAGGTTCTGAATGTCTATGGAATGCTAGCCTGCATAATCATTGTTCCAATTAAGTGCTGAATAGAGGGCAGATGCTTCCTAGTGAAGTCGAGATGGAAAAACAGTTTTTGATTTTCTTCTTTTATCAGAATATTTTTTGCTCATTTCTCAAACTTTGTATTTGCTGACTTTCCTTTGGAATTTCCAATCATTTAAGTTCGAAGTGAACTTGAAGCTCCTTGGTTTGTGTTGGCTGGGATGCCAGATTTGGTTCATTTACTCAAAGGTTTATTTTGCAATGTGTTCTGCAGCAGGCTGTCCATGACTGCACAAAAAATATGTTTGGCCCTTTTAATAATGTGCAGTGTGAACATTCACTGCCATTAAGAACTGCTTCTGTGGGAGTGAACGGCACCAGTTGCTATTAAAACTAATGAAGTGCAAAATCTCGTCAAAAAATAAACTAGGGGCATTTGTCTATTATCGATATCATTTTGGTCAAGCTAGGCACCAAACAAAATAGCGTTATGGTACAGACATTTGTCACACCACTATGACAAGGTGCTATTAAAGGCTGCATATACTCTCGCAGATTCATGTGCATAGTTTTTGTCAGCAACGTGTTTATCTGTATAATGCTAAATTTATCTGGCATGGTTCATAGACATATTCTGGCAATACTCAAGATAAGGTCATGTAAGGAGACGAAAAATCTAATTCATTAGAAAGTGCTGAATCTTATGAATTCTTGACCCAAGGCTGAAATAGACTGATTTTTGGACTGCATGGGAATACAGGATTATGGAAACTGGATATGAATGTAGCTGAAGATCCATTCAGCAATGGTCTTATTGAATGATGAGGCAGAAACATAGGTCTGAAAGGCCCACTCCTGCTCCTATTCCTTATGTTCTGATCTGATTAAGGAATGCAGGGAAGTTGGCGTCCTAAAGGTGAAATGAGAATATCAAGAATAACGTTAAACAGAGATGAACACACTGGACTGTTTTTCAATATCACTGTTTCATTCTTATTAAGCAGTGGTTTTTTTTAGAGATACAGCTTGGAAACAAACCCTTAGGTCCACTGAATCCACAGCGAATGTCATCCTAGTTCTATGTTATCTGACTTTCTTCTCAACAACCTGCACATTAGATGCATTTGTTTTGCTGAGGCTAAGTAACCAAACAAACCTGCACACCTTTGGGTTGTGGGAGTAGCACGGGAGACCCGACCTTTTTCCTGTCGGGTCTCCGTTGTCGTTGGGGCCTAGTACCATGGAGCGGCCTCCAACCGGAACAACCTGGGGGCCCCAGTCGCAGAGCCTGCGGAGCAGCAGACTTGCCATCGTGGGGCTGGCCGGCCTCGGAGCGTGGGGAGCGGTGGTGGCCTTCTGCTGCGGCCCGACTCCGGAGCTCGGATGCTCCAGCCGCAGGCCCGGTGGACAGGAACATCGGGAGCTCGCGGGTGCCTGGTTGGAGACCGCTTTTCGGAGCTCCCGTAACGGCAACTTCTCCCGCCTGTGTCGCAGGGTTGGAATGGGGCCTTACATCGCCCAGCGCAGCTTTAACGGTCGCGGGACTTGCCAGCACCCGCCGGGGGGGTCCCACATTCAGACATTAAGACCTGGAGCGGGGCCGTACATCGCACAGGGCGGCCTTAACGGCCGTGGGACTTACCATCGCCCGCCTGGGGCTTTAACATCAGGACACAGGGGAGAGAAAAGACTTTGCCTTCCATCACAGTGAGGAGGAGATTCACTGTGATGGATGTTGGTGTGAATTGAATTGTTTGTGTGTCTTGTAGAAATTGTTCTGTTTGTATGGCTGTAGAAACAGAGTTTCGTTTAAGCCTCATTGAGGTTCAAATGACAAGGAATAAATATTGTATTGTATTGTACTGTAAACTGGGGAAGCCGGAGGAATCCAATGCGGTCACATGCAAATTCCATGCAGACAGTACCCGAGGTGACGATTGAACCTGCTCTGTGAGGCAGCAGGGCTACCATTAATCGTTAAAGGTTGCAATTTACTCTAGGTATACCGTTTCCAAAGGTCTCCACGTAATGGCTGTCTGTAGCGGCATTTCAATTTCCAATAATTATTCCAGATTCAAATCATAATGCCAACCACAAAATGAACACTACTTGAACATGAGTCATAATTAGAAATTAGAATGCCTTTGCACAGGGCATGATTTGTTCTGGCCAAAACAGTTCCTGAAAAACATATCTTTTAGTATTTAGTTAGCCAAGGGAATTGACTAGTTCCTAGAATTATCCAAACATTTGGGCTTCTCGCTGTGTTGTATTTACTGTAGCAGCAAGGGATTTTGCCAAAAACAACCAAAGTATTTACAGAAAGCTTTAGAGAAACAAACTCTGGAGCTTTGAGAAGAGTTTCTAGAGTTCAAGCAGAAATCAAAATGAAATATAATACACAAGAGAAATATAAAATTGTTTGAAGCTCCTTCAGCTTTATGCATCTGAAGTATACCATTCTGAGGTGAAAAGAACATACAATAATTTTAGGATGCCATAACTGAATCAGAATGAAAATAAAAGCTAAAAGCAGGTTGAGGTGTAGAGGCAACTACCTGAACATTTTCTTGACTTATCCTTTTATATTTAATAAAATATGTATTGGAATCCAGAGATAGATAAATGAACCATATTTATATTGATACACCAACTGTGGTGAGACATGTTCCAAAGGCCAGTTACATGCACACTGGGGCATTGGTCATTCCAGTGGAAATATTGCTCAGGACTAGAAATATTCTGATCAGAGATTCAAGCCCCTGAGAAGTCATCACCAAGAGAATCAGCTCGCAACAGGATTTGGAAATTGAAATGAGTAAGGTTGCCTCTGTGAACCAAAAGAAAATGCAAAAATTGCCTCCAACTGTCAAGCATGTAAATTCATACATGCTAACGAGACAGCAGGAGAGGGTGCATGGGGACTATTTGAAGACACCATCCACCCTCTCCTGCTGATGGTGTCTTCAAATAGACTGTGAGGAGAGACTGCAATGGCTGCCTCGTCAACAATCTGTCTGTCCTTTCCTCCTTTGTGTCTGTTTTGAATGTGTTAAATGTATTTTTAGTGTTCTTTAGCTTGTTTTATGTGGGGGAGTTGGGGGAAACTTTATCTAATTTCTTAGAAGCAGGAGTTTCGACCGCCCCGATGTGGGAGTTTCGATCGCCCCGACGCGGGAGTTTCTATCGCCCCGACGCAGGGGCTTTGACTGCCGGCTGCGGGAGCTTCAATCTCCCCGACTGCAGATGGTTCGACTGCCCCCACCACAGGCAGAGATGCCAAGTGTCCCGGATTCGCCGTATTTTGTCCCGGCGAAATAACCTTTTTACGGTGTTCCGGCAGCCAAACATGCTGTTACGGAACACCGCCGCGCCGGTGTTCCTCCCGTGGTGAACGCCGGCGCCATGTGCCCCCGGTTTGCCAGCCCGGCAGCTCGCAGCCACGCCCGGCCCAGAGCCCGGGCGGCGCCGGCCCGCGCGATCAGCGGCACTTTCTTGCCGCCAGCCGGCCGCTCGCGGCAGCCCCATCACCGGGCCTCCCCCCCACCCCCACCCCCACCCAGTGCGCAGGCGCAGACCCGCCGGCAACCTTGCCAAGTGCGCATGTGCCGCACCCGCCCGCCGGCAGCCCGCTGATCTGCACCAGTGCGCAGGCGCATAGCCGCCGGCAACAACCCCAAGTGAGTATGTTACGGAGAGAAATGCATTTAACACCATTTGTTATGGACAAATGGGTTGAATGTTACTGTGAACTAAATTTAGGGTTGGCATCTCTGCACAGGAGAATAAAGAGGAAGGAGACTGGACTTTATTGCCTTCCATCACAGTCATGCAAAAGGTCATATAGACAACAGACAATAGGTGCAGGAGTAGGCCATTCGGCCCTTTGAGCCAGCACCGCCATTCACTGTGATCATGGCTGATCATCCACAATCAGTACCCCGTTCCTGCCTTCTCCCCATATCCCCTGACTCCACTATCTTTAAGAGGTCTATCTAACTCTCTCTGGAAAGCATCTAGTGAGTTGGCCTCCACTGCCTTCTGAGGTTGAGAATTCCACAGATTCACAACCCTCTGTATGAAAACATTTTTCCTCATCTCCGTTCTAAATGGCTTACCCCTTATTCTTAAAGTGTGGCCCCTGGTTCTGGACTTCCCCAACATCGGGAACATGTTTCCTGCCTCGAGCGTATCCAAACCCTTAATAATCTTATATGTTTCAATAAGATCCCCTCTCATCCTTCTAAATTCCAGAGTATACAAGCCCAGCCGCTGCATTCTATCAACATATCGGGAATTAACCTGGTGAACCTACACTGCACTCCCTTCAATAGCAAGAATGTCTGTCCTCAAATTTGGAGACCAAAACTGCACACAATACTCCAGGTGTGGTCTCACTAGGGCCCTGTACAACTACTGAAGGACCTCTTTGCGCCTATACTCAACTCCTCTTGTTATGAAGGCCAACATGCCATTGGCTTTCTTCACTGCCTGCTGTACCTGCAAGTTTCTTTTCAGTGACTGACGCGCAACCCCCAGTTCTCATTGTACTTCCCCTTTTCCCAACTTGGCTCCATTTAATAATCTGCCTTCCTGTTTTTGCCACCAAAGTGGATAACCTCACATTTATCCATATTCAACTGCATCTGCCATGCATCTGCCCACTCACCCAACCTGTCCAAGTCACCCTGCATCCTCATAACATCCTCCTCACAGTTTACACTGTTATTCTAGGAACTATCCCTGATCGGACTTTGCTGGCTTTTCATGGCACTAAATGTTATTCCCTTATCATGTATCTATGCACTGTAAATGGTTTGATCGGCATCATGTATTGTCTTTCTGCTGACTGGTTAGCACGCAACAAAAGTTTTTAGTGTCCAGGTGACAATAACCTAAACTAAATGCTTGGTGAACAACACATGGAGAACAAATGCTCTAAATGTCCAGAGGACCAGCAGCACATTCTCAGGAGTGAGCTTTAGGACGTGTTCTGGGTCCCATGCACCATCACAGAAGGACATGGCTTGGGTCACGCTAACATTGGATCACACACTGTGACATGGCCGCTGAGAGTGGCTTACAAGGGGCTTTTGGATATGGGGTGTTCTCCACATTAAAACAGCACAAATGTGGAATGAATAGCTTCATGACTAGTGGTCTCCCCTATCTTCTATTCTATTGCCTTCATTTCAAACATTCATATAATTGCTTCTTTAAAACTACCAAAGGTCTCCATTTTTTTTTAATTGGGTGACAAAACATACAACCTTTCTTCAATTCTGGTGTGTAAATGTATTTAATTCATTTTCTCGTTCCATGTCATAATTAAACCCAGAGTCTTACATCATGAATATTTGTAAATTCTATCAAAACATCCATAACATTTTACTTGAGCCTTCTCTGCCCAGGGAATTAATTATCTCAGGCTCCTCCTTATAACTAATGTTTAACTTCCATGATAAAACTATACGGCGAATTGGTTTTGCGGTTTTAATATCGTTAATATTGTGATTGCACACATCACTCCAGCAGCAGCCTAACACATGGTTTTCTGAGTTTATTATTCCCTGCATGGCATTTATAGTCTGCTATTTTATTACACGACATAAAACTCTAATCGTGTATTTTATGGACTGATGTCTTGTACATTACGTACTTTAAAAAATTCCAATGGTCGTGCCTTCAACCTTTGCAACATCCCCAATCTTGGTGCCTTCTTCCCTGCCCACAGGCCTCCGTGCCTTCATGATCAGGATGGCACAGTGCCTTATTGTGCTTACAGCGCCAGAAATCCGTGCTCGATCCCGACTACGAGTCTGTATGTTCTCCCCGTGATCTGCGTGGGTTTTCTCTAAGATCTTCGCTTTCTTCTCACACTCCAAAGACATACAGGTTTGTAGGTTAATTATCTTGGTATAAGCATAAATTATCCCGCTGGTCGGTGCGGGTGCGGTGGGCCGAAGGGCCTGTTTCCGTGCTGTAAAACGAAATCTAAAACTAAAAGCCCTGTCGCACGGTACAAGTTCATTCCAAGAGCTCTCCCGAGTTCTTCGAAAAAAAATCAAACTCGTGGTAAGCACGGAGAATGAACGTAGCGGGTACGTCAGAGCTCGGGGACGTCTCTTAGCGCTAACGGCAGGTACTCAGGAAGACTCGCTAACAGCAGGTAAGCACGGGAAGACTCGTGAAGATTTTTCAACATGTTGAAAAATGTCCACGAGAGCCCAGGGTACCGACGAGTGGTCATTACCGTAAATCTCCGAGTTCAAATCAGGGCAAACTCGGGAGAACTCTTGGAATGAACACGTTCCGTGGGACAGGGCTTTAAATCAAAATCTTACGTGCATTGAATATCTGTGTGCCCTATATGGTGCCTTAAGAAAGGCAAGAATCCCATTTATATAAAAGGGCAGATTACATTTTTGTTTTTTACAGTACGATATAACTTTATCCCAGGAGGAAAATTGGTCTGCCAACAATCATAAAACACAACAAGATACATGAAACATGAAATTAAAGGTGATGAGTGGAAAGTCCAGGATTGGGGATGTGCAAAGATTGGGGGAAGTGGGGAGGGGAGTCAATCTACCCCACGACAGAAGGGAGAGGCGCTATACAGTTTGACAGCCACAGGGATAAAGGATCTCCTGTGGTGTTCTGTGCTGCATCTTGGTGGAACCAGTCTGTTGCTGAAGGTGCTCCTCAGGTTGACCAGTGCGTCATGGAGGGGTTGAGCTGTATTGTCCTCGATGTTCCACAGTTTGAGGAGCATCCTCCCCTCCAAGACCAGCTCCAGTTAATTTAACTCCACTCCCAGGATGGAGTATGAAAGTTTAGAAATTTTACAAATTTTGGAAAAAACAGCAACCCCCACAATTAAAATGTGAATTACGGAAATGACCGAGACCTTGCATTTGGAAAAAATAACATTTGTCTTAATTGACAAACCAGAACTATTTTTTTAAATATGGTCTCCATTTATTGAATTTTTTAAAAAGTAAACTGGTTTAACACAAAATAGTAAAATTAAATGGGAACTTACCAGTTTGGAGTTTGATCTTGATTTTATGAGGAGTTACGATGAGCGATTAAGTGAAGAAGGCCGTCAGTCCGCTTGCACGTCAATCTTCAAAGCGGCGGTGTGAAATCACAGATAAGAGAAGTTGACGTGAAGATAGTAAGATTTGGAGAACTAGAACTACCAGATAGAAACATAGAAACATAGAAATTAGGTGCAGGAGCAGGCCATTCGGCCCTTCGAGCCTGCACCGACATTCAATATGATCATGGCTGATCATTCAACTCAGTATCCTGTACCTGCCTTCTCTCCATACCCCCTGATCCCTTCAGCCACAAGGGCCACATCCTCTTAAATATAGCCAATGAACTGGCCTCAACTACCTTCTGTGGCAGAGAATTCCACAGATTCACCACTCTCTGTGTGAAAAACGATTTTCTCATCTCGGTCCTAAAAGACTTCCCCCTTATCTTTAAACTGTGACCCCTTGTCCTGGACTTCCCCAACATTGGGAACAATCTTCCTGCATCTAGCCTGTCCAACCCCTTAAGAATTTTGTAAGTCTCTATGAGATCACCCCTCAATCTTCTAAATTCCAGCGAGTACAAGCCAAGTCTATCCAGTCTTTCTTCATATGGAAGTCGTGCCATCCCAGGAATCAGTCTGGTGACCTGACAATATGAGGGTTGGGAGCAGTGGGCACGCAATCGCTCATCGTAACTCATAAAATAAGTTCTCGTTTAATCTTACTATTTTACTTCGGAATCACGTGAGTGCCTACGTAAAGATTTCAAAGCTCTGTGATTTCACGCCGGTTCGAGTCCAGGCGTCACACACTGAATGGATTGACCATGGATGAGTGAAAAAGATTAATGCATTCAGACATGACGTAGTTAGGTAACAATACTGATGCTTCAATATGAAAACAAGATAATTTCCGCCCAACCTGGGGGGAAAACTATAAAACAGAATGTAAAATGGTACTTGCAAACACCCCCCGTATTATAAAATCTGTGGAACATCCGTTCATTGGCCCATCCTGCAGCCGCTAGGATGTTGTTGAGGGGCACGTCCATAGCCTTTGCTGCCGACGTTGATGCAGCCCTGGTGGAGTGAGATTTGAAAGTGTCAGTATTCACTCCTGCACTCGCCAGAACCTCCTTTAACCATCTGGAAATGGTTTGTGCTGATACCTTATGGTAAGGTTTCCTGTGAGGCTCCTAGTGACTTTTATGTATTGGTGTATATGTGACACCACACACAATCGTGGATCCTTGGGGTATGCCAGGAACTCAAGCATGAGCCCTGACACCCCCGGCCTGCTCTGTTTGATTAAATCGTATATGATGAAGGTTATGGTATTTACATTGGTGGTCATGTTGTCCAGTCGTAGCATGTGCAACGTCTGGACTCATTGCGCCGTTACCAGCGCCATCAGCATGACCACCGTGAGGGTGAGTTTAGATAAGGATAAGGAGGAAGTTGGCCACCACTGGCGAAGCAGTGTAAGCACCACGCTCACATCCCAAATGTCCATGTACCGTGGCCTGGGTGGTATGGAATGGTAAATGCCCTTCATGAACCTCGTTATTAAGGGGTGTGTCCCTACCGATTGATGCCCCGTGTCCAGCACTAAAGAAGAAGATAGTGCACTTCTAACGCTATTGATGGCACTGTAGCCTAATTTACAGTCATAGTATAATGTTGATAGGAACTCCAAGACATCCATGATGCGTACTGTATTATATAATATGTTGGAGACATGACAGTACATCTCCCACTTCTTGATGTGAGAGACGTACTGCTTTTGTGTACTGTCCCTCCAGGCCGCTGTTATGACATCCACTGTCCGTTCAGTCAGTCTGAGTCCCAGGTATGGTCTCCTCAGAATCTGCAAATCAATAAATTAATTCGGTCATGTAGTGGGTGGTTGCCCCCCGTTACTGGGTGAACCAGCAGACCCCTGCTTTTGGGGACAGCCATGAAAGGCTGTGTTATAATTCCCAGGACTAGTGAGCCTGCACCGCCATCCAATATGATCATGGCTGATCATCCAACTCAGTATCCTGTACCTGCCTTCTCTCCATACCCCCTGATCCCTTTAGCCACAAGGGCCACATCTAACTCCCCCTTAAATATAACCAATGAACTGGCCTCAACTACCTTCTGTAGCAGAGAATTCCTGAGACTCACCACTGTCTGTGTGAAAAATGTTTTCCTCATCTCTGTCCTAAAGGAATTCCCCCTTATCCTTAGACTGTGACCCCTTGTTCTGGACCTCCCCAACATCGGGAACAATCTTCCTGCACCTAGCCTGTCCAACTCCTTAAGAATGTTGTAAGTTTCTATAAGATCCCCCCCTCAATCTTCTTAATTCTAGCGATTACAAGCCGAGTCTATCCAGTCTTTCCTCATATGAAAGTCCTGACATCCAGGAATCAGTCTGGTGAACCTTCTCTGTACCCCCTCTATGGCAAGAATGTTTTTCCTCAGATTAGGAGACCAAAACTGTACGCAATACTCCAGGTGTAGCCTCACCAAGACCCTGTACAACTGCAGTAGAACCTCCCTGCTCTTTTACTCAAATCCTTTTGCTATGAATGCCAACATACCATTAAGCTTTCTTCACAGCCTGCTGCACCTGACGGTGCAGACATTACTAGCGGTACGGTGCTGGTTTCCGTCCTCGAGGCTTGGGCCGCCTGGGGCCTACCCCTAAAAAAGACCTCGGTGCCTCCAGCTCGAGTCTTCCTCCGGTTCTGGAGACCCCAGGCTGGTTTGGTGAAGATGGTGTAGGGGTGTGCCCGGTATGATGAGCCCCTGGGTGTTGTTTGGGCTCTGCTCATGAGGCGGATGGTCCTGGCCTCATCGTCCAGCTCCCGGACCTGATTCGGCAGGTCTGCCCCAAATAGATAATTGGCCGGCTGGACGTTGCTGGCCTTGCACAGCACAGCAAATTTGGGGTTTAGTGCCGGACGTATTGCGTTTTTACGCAGGCGATTGATCTCAAAGTGGGCATTACGCATTAGTGCCACTGCATCCTGCTGTGTTCCCGTCAGCAGCTCCACATCTACAGATCTTGCAAAGGCCGTTATACCAGAGGCCAGCAATTTTAAAATTTTCTGGAGCTTGATTTCCTGGGCTCTGACACCCACTCCAATACGACCCCAGATGGAGTGGTTGATGGCCGGCACACTAAGGGAGGCACAGTTGGCAGGAGTATGGTACCTATTTGTGGTCTCCTCCATTGCCAGGTCTTTGAACTGGTGTGATGCCAAATATTTAAATGTGGTGGCCAGGTCTTCATCCAGGGGTGCTCCTGATGGTGAAGGGATGGCAAAAGTGGCACTTCGGCCCTATGCCCCCGGGAGTACTCACCTGCTGTGCCTCCATACTCTGAGTCAGGGATATACTGACCCCGTGTACTCCCCTCTCCAGAGAAGGAGACACTTCGCAGCCCTGTGAACGGTGCTGCTGGCGTGGGCTCCTGAGGAGACCTGTGCTGATACTGCTCCCTTCTCTGGAGCATATCGTTCTGGAGCCATCTCTCCAAAATGTGCTCCTTCTGGGAAAGTCGTCCGTAGACGCTTCCCAGTGAGAAGGGGATCCCTCCGGGCCCGACTCATCGGAGTCTACGGGCCTCGCAGACTTGTGTGTGGCCTTGCGCCCCGGCAGGACGGCCACAGTGCTTTCCTCAGGCACCAAGTCTGCTGTCGCTGGTTCCAGCGGCAGCGACATGGAAGGCGATTCAGACAGTCGCCCGCTACCCGCACCACCGCGGTCTTCGGCAGCCGGCTTCACCGCAGACCGTCTCTTCATATTCGACATGGTTATGGTTCTAACTTGCTGGAAACACAAGAATTAAAGACCCTGCCAATACGACCTCAGAGTAGTTTTTAAAACACTTACCTGAAGTTTTTAAACTTACCGCTGGAAGGACGCAACGCGCCTGCCAGTTAGTCGTTGGCGCATGCTTCAGACGTAATGATGCGCAAGCGGACCCTCGGCATTCTTCACATACTCACTCACGTGACTCCGAAGTAAAATTAAAGTCAAAACCTGAGTTTAGGGTTGGATGAACTACAATACTTAACATCTCCCGGATCTCCACAATCTTTATATTTGTGATCTCCTTTCTTTCTTGCTTTCTTTTTATTAGTTCATAGTTCTATCTCTTTCTTTCTTTATTTCTTATCTTTAAAATAAAACTTAAAAAATTGACGCTATCTAAGAAATCTTTAACCAATTTGACGTTGATTACTACTTGTACATAGGCTTTTAATAAAAATGTTTAAAAAATAATAATTAAAAAAAAACTGAAACCTCACTTAGGATGGTTAGTTTTCAACCCAAACAGGTGTGTAGCCTCTTCACAACTGTCTCCCACAGCAAGATAAAAGAAGTGAGTGCTAATATGTATGGTGGAGAAAATAATCATAATTGACTTCATCCATTTCACCACTAACTTCCATCCGGCACTCAAATTCACCTGGACCATTTCCGACCTCTCCCTACCGTTTCTAGACCTCACCATCTCCATCGCAGGTAACAGACTACTGACCGACATCTACTACAAACCCACTGACTCCCTTGGCTATCTGGACTACATTTATTCCCACCCTGCTCTACCCCATAATCCCAATTCTTCCATCTACGCAGCATCTGCACCCAGAATGAGGTGTTCCATACTAGAGCATCAGAGATGGCCTCATTCTATAGGGAACGGGGGTTCCCCTCTTCTATTACAGATGAGGCTCTCACCAGGGTCTCCTCTACATCCCGCAGCTCCACTCTCACTCCCCATCCCCCCCACTCGTAACAAGGACAGAGTCCCCCTTGTCCTCACCTTCCATCCTTCCAGCCGTCGCATACAACATATAATCATCCGACATTTTTGCCACCTCCAACGGGATCCCACCACTGGCCACATCTTCCCATCTCCTCCCCTGTCTGCTTTCCGCAGGGACCGTTCCCTCCGTAACTCCCTGGTTAATTCATCCCTTCCCACCCAAACCACCCCCTCCCCGGTACTATACCTTGCAACCGCAGGAAATGCGACACTTGTCGCCTTACGTTCTCCCTCGACTCCATCCAAGGACCCAAGCAGTCTTTCCAGTTAAGGCTGAGGTTCACCTGCATCTCCTCCAACCTCATCTACTGCATCCGCTGTTCCAGGTGTCAACTGCTCTACATCGGTGAGACCAAGCACAGGCTTGGCGATCGCTTCGCCCAACACCTCCGCTCAGTTCGCAATAACCAACCTGATCTCCCGGTGGCTCAGCACTTCAACTCCCCCTCCCATTCCGAATCCGACCTTTCTGTCCTGGGCCTCTGCCATTGCCAGAATGAGGCCCAGCAGCAAATTGGAGGAACAGCTGGGTAGTTTAAACCCCAGCGGTATGAGCATTGACTTCTCCAATTTCAGGTAGTCCTTGCTTTCTCCCTCTTTCCCCTCCCCTTCCCAGCTCTCCCACAGCCCACTGTCTCCGCCTCTTCCTTTCTTTCCCCCTCCCACCCGACATCAGTCTGAAGAAGGGTCTAGAGCCCAAAACGTCGCCTATTCCTTCTCTCTAGAGATGCTGCCTCAACCGCTGAGTTTCTCCGGCATTTTTGTCCATCATAATTGTAATGGTGTTTCTCCACATTAGGTGAAAAATAAAATTCTGATGGTCCAGTACTGAATTAAGCACTCAACGCCTTAAAAGGTTAGATCTGGCATTAAGTGAAAAAGCTAAAATTGTTCAGCAGTCATTGCAATTCAAAGGTTTTTTTTAATATAATACCTTTTTGGTGACCAGGCAAAATAATTTCTGCATTTGAATAGCTTTCCTTTGATTTGATTTTTTTTTTAAATTGGAATGTAATTTGCAAAGAAAATCCATGCTAGCCGATAATGTCACATAATAAATGCCAGATTAAATATTACCTGTGGATTTCCAATGAAAATCAGTGCTTGCTTGCACTGTGAAGAGAAATAGGTGGTTGATGTTTTATTTTATCACCATAAATGTTTACAAATATAAGGAACAAGATAGTGAAGGAGTGGTTAATTTAGAGTCCAGTGCCTTTCTTTAAGGCTAATAGTGACAGCACAATCATTAGTGACTTTTTCCCTTTGAAGTCAAAAGGTAGAAAAAAAAGCCATACGTAGCATGTCAAACTAAGATGAGGCAAGCTGGTGTTTTGTCTAAATCAAATGTGAAATACAGGAGAGATAAGAAAGGTAACACAAGTAAAGCTCAGTAATGATGTTGCTAGGCAACAGTCACAGAAGTAAAGGCCACAGCTGAAAAATCTTCATGACGGATTAGATACTTTATGCAATTTTAAACAGAGAAAGGAAGAAGAACCTTGAGCTTTGTGCGGGCTATCACTAAGACTGGAAATAAGAATAGAACATTATTAGACATATCATTAGGGAATGTTTTAATAAAACTAACAATGACTTCCAAAATATTGGAAAATCCTGGGAGGAATTAGAGACTGAGCAAGTTAACGAGCTCCATTGTCATTAATTTGATTTTAATTGACCATTTTTAAACATTTGGCACTTAACACAAATAACCCCAAAACCTGAAATTTCTAAGCCAGGGGTCTTTGACAGCATTTATTCAACCTTGTCCCAATGACATATATGCACTCTACCACCAGTGCTTCAAACAAATGTATTATTGCTTCAGGGAGCACGACATGAGTTTTGAGTTCATACCATAAATTTAATTTTGTTTTAATATGAGAACCAGAATCCGCTGCTCCTGTATATGCCATATAACAAATATGGCCTTTTGAGGGGAAAAAAAGGGTGCTTGAAGATCTTCAGACTTGGCACTAAACATATAGTCTTCTGGGCAGCAATAACCCTTACCCTCCTACATGCTTTGGAAACATGGACTACCTATAGCAGGCATCTCGAGATACTGGATAAATCCATAAGACATGTCTCCACAATGTCCACCAAATGCTCTGAAAGAAGATGTGTACCAACATCAGTGTCCTCGCCCAAGCCTATATCCCCAGTTGAGCAGGCCATACGGGGAGAACTGTACAACACCATACAGACAAGCACCCGTAGTCAGGATTGAACCCACGTCCCTGGCGCTGTAAGTCAGTAGCTCGACCGCTACGCCAAAGTACCTCCCATATGAGGATAGTGGAAAAAATGCTCAAAACATCCTTGAAGAAAAGCAACGTCCCCACTGAAATCCGGCCCACAGCTGCTTAAAGTGGAGAGGAAGCATTCGGAGTGGTCTTGACAACCTCAAAACCAGCATTTTGTGCACACAGGCGACTGGTGTAAAGGGCTCGCAAATTACGTGCCCTCGTGGTCACTTGAGGTGTACGGGCACCGTATGGCCACGCGGGGCCGGTCCCACTTAGAAGCGCGGAGGGGTATGGAGTTATGCGGAGCTGGTCCCGACATCGCACGGGGCTCCAAAATTCTTGCAGTGACCAAAATTTTTGTGCGCCATCGGCCTGTCAGCCTGCGTATGCATGCAGGCGCATTGCGATCGTACGCAGCGTCTTGACATCGTGTACAGTGTCTTGACGGCGTACGCCAAGCGCGTGGCGATGCGTGATGACATCACCGCCCAATGGCGTGCGACGCCCAAATTCAGTTGGCCTGCCTCCTGCCCAGCTGATTTGTCGGCTGATAAATGACGTCACGCGTGAATTGAGCGTGACCTCCGCTTCCGGTTGGTTGCGCCAAACGCACGCAATCACACGCAAGTGGGACAGGCCGTTAAGTGACAGAGGGGTGCATCACCTGCATGCTCCGTCCATGGAAGAGTCTGCAGTTCCATATTAGTCTCATTAGCTATCTCAAAAAGTGAAATAACAGAGTGGTTGCAAGTCACCCTCAATCCTGTCTGACTGAAAAGAGGAAGAATTTCTGAACGATGCGGTGCCACTCACACCATGTATATTTTTTGGTTGTAATCAGGGCCGTATTTACGTATAAGCTTCACAAGCTTAAGTTTAGGGCCTCGAGACCTAGGGAGGCCTCAGCAGGGCTGGATTTACCTACAGGTCTCATAGGCTAAAGCCTTGGGCCTCAAAATCTAGGGGGCCTCTGGCCAAGGTGTTTTTTAACCAGAGTAAAAAAAAATCCTGAGAAAAAAAAAAAATTGGAGCGCTATCAGCGTTTCCACTTTGATGGAAATTACCCGAAATTCTGGTTCCGGCCAGCTGGAAGTTTTGGGAAAAAAAATGTGACCATTTGGGGGAATTGGGGGAAGCCGGTGACGCAGTAGCGATGCAAATTGACGGTGTCTCTCCACGCGTGCACAGTGGGCCCGGGCGGGTTCAGATCTCCATTTGCACTCCACACAATCACCTCGATGCCTCGTGTCTACTCCAGGTAAGTAGTGGAATATTGCGTTGTGGGAGTGCCCGTTTCTCCGGGCCGGAGTCGGAGCCTCGCTGCGTGGGGGGGGGGGGGAAGATAGAGGGGGAATGTGAGAGGGGGAAAGGGGGGGGCTTGAGACAGAAGGGGGAGAGAGAGGCAGGGGAGGAGGAGAGAGAGAGGGGAAGGGGGGGAGGGGGAGAGAGAGATAGGGAGGAGGGAGGAGAGAGAGGGGGAGGGCGAGGGAAGGGGAAGGGGGGCAAGGGAAAGGGGATTATCTTTAGTGAGATTGCAAAACTAAGGGAGGTTTTAGAGCAATTGGAACTGCTTTCTTTTCCTTGATAACAATACTGAAAAATATGTATTCCATAGTTTTATGAAAGGCAAACTATGGAATACATATTTTTCAGTATTGTTATCAGTATTGTTATCTAAGGGAGATTGCTAGGTTTCGTTTAGTTTAGTTTAGTTCAGAAATACAGCGTAGTAACAGTCCCTTCGGCCCATCTAGTCCACACTGACCAGTGATCCCCACACGTTAATACTACCCTACACACACTAGGGACAATTTTACAAAGTCTATGAGACTTTCATTTTGCATCATTTTTAATGTGCACACACTAACACAGTCAAACAGTAACAGGCAATCAAATCAACACACAAAACATCTTCTAAAAAAAGGTTTTATTTACTGCAAAAACTTACAGTATTTTATTTGCAGTGTTTGCATGCTCCTTTATAACATTTTACATAATATTTTACAGTACAACTTGATTATTAAAACAAGGACAGCTTCAATTCTTGATTTTTAAAAATGTATACAACAATGATCCCAATCATCCCATTCCAACCACATATTACTCTTGACTCAACCAAAATTATTTCTGAAATATTCGTCATAGATTTGGTGCAAAAATGTTCTAAAATAAGGCTCAGAGCATCTAAAACCCCAGAGCTTCCAGGAGGCTGTACACGGGCCCTGGAGGCTGTACACAAGGGTCTTTGAGCTTCACGCTTGTGATATGCGCTACATACACTTATTTCACATAAAATTTTTGTAATCCTACCATGCCACCCCCTTTGTGAAAAGCTTTGTACAGGCCTGGTGTATAATATTTTTGACGCTGTCATAGGCCTTTCTTACATATGCTGTCACAACGCACTGTAGTCTCTAAACAACACTTCAGTAATTTTCCTTGCCCTCCATTTCAGAATAATAGTGTTTTACGCTGAAAACTCGACACCAGCACTGGCAATAAATAAAAAGCGCAGCTTTCCAGCCCTTATCTCATTGGGCACGCTCGGCTGCACATTGGTGTCAATCTGGTGGACTCTTCCATCTTCCTCTCGTCGTGGGGGTGGGGGATTGTGAGGGGCCTCACAAGTGGAACAGCTTAGGGCCTCTCTTCATCTAAATCTGGCCCTGGTTGTAATCTATTAAACATTCCGTTTCTGGCTCTCGTACCAGTGACATCTCGTTCCAATTTCTTGTGCAATCAAGAATTGTGACCAACATCACCAGGTATTGAAAAAATAGCAAATCTGCTTGGGTACACCTGCGAAGTGCTATAATTCACAATGTAACGCCAAGACACATCTGTTAATGTGATCAAAGTGTTGGATCTTGAGGGAGGAGAGATTTAAGGAGGAATTCCTCAGCCTGTAAATGGGTAGATACATAGCTGACAAATGGGATTAGGGGCAATATTCAGGGGAGTAAGGACATACATAAGCTATAATTCTTAGTAATTACATCGTAACATGGAAAATATAGAATCCACACATTCCAAATTAAACTAATTCTTGCTGCCTGCACATGATCTATATCACTGACTGTGGAGAGCCTAGCACTGATCCTGCAGAACACCACTGGTCACCAACCTCCAACCAAAATGCCACATGTCCTCCACTACACTCTGTATTCTATGGATGACCCAGTTCCAAATCCACACTACCATGTCACCATGGATGGCCTGCTTCTTAATCTTCTGGATTAACCTAGCATGTGGGATATCGTCAAATGAAATTCTCAACATGAAATCATACGGTCATTTCCATTAAGAAATAACCCAAAAAATTCCAGCCTTCTGCACTTGGAATATAAATCTGCCCATAGTGATGGCACTTCTCCAGCTACTAAACATTTGTTCAACTTTCATGAAATACCTTTTGAACAAATGCAGAATATGTTTGTAGTGCAGTCAAAGGTAACAGTTATGCAATTAGTAACTAAATTAGTAAGCAGTTCAGTTAAACTTTATATGAATCATAAGATTTGTTTATTGTTGGAATCAAAAATCAAAAATCAAAAAATCTTTTTTTGTGATTATCTCATTCACAATGTTTCAGTTTGTGATTATCCTCAGCATAGACAGCTCACAAACGTTGATAGAAGCTAATTGTGTTTAAGCAGGAGCGCAGCGGTAGAGTTGCTGCCTCACAGCGCCAGAGGCCCAGATTTGATCCTGACTACGGGTGCTGTCTGTACTAAGTTTGTACGTTCTCCCTGTGACTGAGTGGGTTTTCTCCGGGTGCTCTGGTTTCCTCCCATATTCCGAAGACATGCAAGTTTGTAGGTTGATTGCCTTCTATGAATTGTCCCAAGTGCACGGCTGACGTTGGTCGATGTTTCTGTGCTGTAACTCTAAACTAGACTAAAGTAAAAGCTGAGGAGACCTAAAGCATTAAAAGAAAGCTGTCTACAGTAGGTTAAAAAGTAATCACCAAATGGCCTAATTCAATAAATAAGGACAAAGGCATTACAGGGCAACACTTTTCAGTAAAAAGACTCAACCATTTTTGTATTTAACATAGTCTAATGTGTTACAGTAACTAATGCAATACATCGCTTACAACAAATGATAACAAGCTTACAGAGTTCCTTAAATGTGTAAATAGATTCTTTACAGGTGCTGCAATCAGTTTTTATTCCAAAGCCTTTCCCAACAAATAAAGATAATCCATCAAGTATGTGGGACAAGGTCCCACATAAGAGATTAGTATACAAACTTAAAGCACACGGCATTGGGGGTTCAGTATTGACGTGGATAGAGAACTGGCTGGCAGACAGGAAGCAAAGGGTAGGAGTAATGCAATGGCAGGCAGTGACTAGTGGGGTACCGCAAGGCTCGGTGCTGGGACACCAGCTATTTACAATATATAGACGAGGGAATTGAATGCAACATCTCCAGGTTTGCGGATGACACGAGGCTGGGGGGCAATGTTAGCTGTGAGGAGGATGCTAGGCTGCAAGGTGACTTGGATAGGTTGGGTGAGTGGGCAAATGCATGGCAGATGCAGTATAATGTGGATAAATGTGAGGTTATCCACTTTGGTGGCAAAAACAGGAAAGTAGACTATTATCTGAATGGTGGCCGATTAGGAAAAGGGGAGATGCAACGATACCTGTGTGTCATGGTACACCAGTCATTGAAAGTAAGCAAATGGTATGTTAGCTTTATAGCAAAAGGATTTGAGTACAGGAGCAGGGAGGTTCTACTGCAGTTGTACAGGGTCTTGGTGAGACCACACCTGGAGTATTGCGTACAGTTTTGGTCTCCAAATTTGAGGAAAGACATTCTTGCCATAGAGGGAGTACAGAGAAGGTTCACCAGACTGATTCCTGGGATGGCAGGACTTTCATATGAAGAAAGACTGGATAGACTCGGCTTGTACTCGCTGGAATTTAGAAGATTGAGGGGGGATCTTATATAAACTTACAGAATTCTTAAGGGGTTGGACAGGGTAGATGCAGGAAGACTGTTCCCGATGTTGGGGAAGTCCAGGACAAGGGGTCACAGTTTAAGGATAAGGGGGAAATCTTTTAGGACCGAGATGAGAAAAACATTTTTCACACAGAGAGTGGTGAATCTGTGGAATTCTCTGCCACAGAAGGTAGTTGACACAGTTCATTGGCTATATTTAAGAGGGAGTTAGATGTGGCCCTGTGGCTAAAGGGATCAGGGGGTATGGAGAGAAGGCAGGTACAGGATACTGAGTTGGATGATCAGCCATGATCATATTGAATGGCGGTGCAGGCTCAAAGGGCCGAATGGCCTACTCCTGCACCTATTTTCTATGTTTCTATGTAAGTATTAGTATGAATAAATTAGTATTATTAAGATGCTTGTAATTACTTTTCCTTTAAAAAATATTTCAGTTATTTTAAGAGCATTTTTTAAAGCCAAAAATGATTTATTTCAAGATTTTCTCATTCTGCTAACTTATTTGAAGGCTGGACTTCAGTCTTCAGTGTTTAGTTTAGTTTAGTTTAGAGATACAGTGTGGAAACAGACCCTTCAGCCCACACAGTCCACGCCAACCAGCGATCATCCTACACACTAAGGACAATTTACAGAAGCTAATTAGCCTACAAACCTGCACGGCTTTAAAATGTGGGAGGAAACTGGAGAACCCCGAGAAAACCCACGTGGTCCCAGAGAGAACGTAAAACTCCTTACTGAGAGCACCCGTAGTCTGGATTGAACCCGGGTGGCTGGCGCTGTAAGGCAGCAACTCTACGCTGTGTCACAGCACCACGTGTGTTGAGGCTCAGGAATCAAAAAGCTGCATCTTTGGTTTTATTTAGATTCTATTGAATCAGCTGCAGATAAATATTATATTTCTGGAACTTTACTAAGTTAAAACAAAGAGTAACGAAGCATTGCATAAGTACATGTCAGGCTGACATACTGCTCTGTTGTACATCTTATCAAGTCTCACCACTTTGTCACTTGGGTAAAGAGATCTTGGGATTAGCAAGGTTTCATGACTACTGCCGTTCATTCTTTCTGTTGGCCACGTCCCGATGCTAACAGAGGAAGAGGGGAATAATATCCAGCAGAAAACACATGGCAGAAATTCTGATGATTCCCTTCTGTCATGTGCCACAAACATACCTCCCAATTGGGATGGTATCCATGGAAACACACAAAGAGCAGCTTTTCCCTGTAGCCCTTCCCATATCTAAAGCTATTCTCTCACTGAATAGCGAAAACATGCCTCTTCTGCCAATATGTAAAAGCTAAACCACTGCTTTAATGGCTTTTCTAAAGCGTATAATAGTTCCACTTCAATAAATAAAATAAAATTCAAGGAATATTAACAGCACGTATGCAGTCATACAGCATGGAAACAGGACCTTCAGCCCAACCTGTACTTGTTAACTAATTGCCTTGTCAAGCTGGTCCCACTTGCCTGAACCAGATCCAAACCTTTCCTATCCATTTCCATTTGGATGGACATGACTAATTCACAAATGCATTCAAGCACGCTTTACTGTGAACTGAAGTCAGATCATTGTTCCAAACTCACCTTGTTCACCCAGTTTGTTTCCCAAACATCAACTAGTTCAGAGTCGTATGACAAAAATTGACTGCAGCACGCAGAACAGTCAGTTAGTAACAAGAAAGTGGCTAAGATTTTAAAAAAAGAATCTTTTCAATGTCTATTGCAACTGTAAGTAATTATAACCAGTCGAACATTTTTGCTTAATTCCTAT
Source organism: Okamejei kenojei (assembly GCA_035221665.1). Classification (NCBI taxonomy): domain Eukaryota; kingdom Metazoa; phylum Chordata; class Chondrichthyes; order Rajiformes; family Rajidae; genus Okamejei; species Okamejei kenojei. Next base: position 141,879,334 of record CM069133.1, read on the forward strand.
ATAAAAATTGCAGGTACACAAACACAGTCAGCAATTATTTCCCACTTCAAATTGCCCTTTATAAGATGGCAAACCACATTTTGAATAGAGGTCTGGCATAAATATGCTGAAGGAAAGAGTATTAACATCCTTTCCATCCAACATTGTGGTACTTAAGGGGATATCCCACTTGGTCGACCTAATTGGTGAGTTTAGAAGAGTTTGAAAAAATGGCATGTTGAAAACCTCCTTTGACTATGTAGAAGACCTCCTTCGACCTCCTTTGACTATGTAAAAAAACAGCTTTGACTAGCTTCGACTAGCTTTGGGAAAATCGGACACCAAATAGTGGAAAGTGAAGACGACCTCCTTCAATCTCCTTTGACCTCCCTTCGACTATGTTGAAGACTATCTACGACTACCTTCGACTACCTTCGACCACCCTCGATTACCTACGAGTAACATGCTGACCTACTACGACCTACTTCGACTAAACCTACGAGTAATAAAAATATCAATTTTTTCCAATGGCGACCTTTTTTTACTCGCGGGCATTTTTCAGCATGTTGAAAAATACGCCACGACCAAGCTGAGGCCTTGAGTACGCGGGGACTACTCTCGAGCATGAAGGAGAGCTACCTCCTAGGACCTCATGTCGACCGTGCTGCGAGTATGAGTCGAGGGCAAACTCTTCTAAACTCGCAATTAGGTCGCCGCAGTGGGACAGCCCCTTAACCATACTTACAGAGCTCATGGCCAGTCACTTTAATGACATCCCCAACTCCTGACTAGCTGCCCACACCGAGCCCCATTATGCCAAGAGATGCTCAAGCATGTTCTCAGAGGGTCTTTAAGAAACATGAAATATCCCCACTGACCACAAGACCAGTCCGTGAGCCACTGATCATCTTGTCTCCTCGCCATTGGCGTCCGTACTATGGGAGATGTGCACAATATCCCAGACAATTGACCCATCCACCCCATCAAGTCTCAACTGCGGCAGTATCTACAGATCTCACATCGGATTCCTCAGCCAAAGGTGGACACAAAAGTAACTAACAGGCAGCATCTCTGGAGAGAATGAATGGGTGTCATTTTGGGTTGAGACCCTTCTTCAGACTGATAGTCATCGGCACTTTCAGTCTGAAGAAGGGTCATGACCCGGAATGTCACCCATTCCTTCTCTCCAGGGTTGCTGCCTGGCCCGCTGATTTACTCCAGCTTTTCGTGTCTATCTTCGAGTGAAACTGTAAGGTAGACAATGGCGTGCCAATCAGGCAGAAATAAACATCAGAAACATTGCACGTGCTCAACTCATCAGGCAACATCTGTTGAGAAAGGTCATCTTACAAGTCAATGAAGTCTCATCAGAACTGTTCTGATGAAAGATCATTGACCTGCAAATGAAGGAGAGGCAACATTTCTTCCTTTCCTCTCAACATTCTATCAAGGTGAAACAATGACTTTAAATTAATGCTTATAAATTAATGCTTATAATGTGATCATGTCTATGCTGGGGAGAGCAAACACACACCAAATTACTACTTTGCAGATTATCTCTGTTCAGTTCGCAAGCATAGCCTCAAGTTTCAACTTAATTCCCACTTTGCCCACATTTTAGCCTCCACAACTGCAACAAAGAAGCTTAATGTAGGTTTCGGAAACAGCATCTCATTTCCCAACAAAATCAAGAGAGTCGAATTATCACATGTACTGAAAACAGAACAATAAAATGATTGCTTGCAGCAGCATGACTGGCCTGTAAACACCACACTCATAGATAAATACAAGCTTCAATCATAGAGTCATGGAGTCATACAGTGTAGAAACAGGCCCTTCAGCCAATCTTACCCACACCAAATGACATGTCCCATCTAAATTAGTGCCACCTACCTGTATTTAGCCCATATTCTTCTAAACCAATTCTATCCATGTCTAAACGTCTGACTGTACCTGTCCAAATGCTTCTTAAACGTTGTGATAGTACCTGCCTCAACTACCTCCTCCGTCAGCACGTTCCATCCACCCACCACTCTTTGTGTAAAAAGGTTACGCCTCAGGTTCCCATTAGAACTTTCCTCCCTCACGTCAAACCACGTGCAAGAGACTATAAGGTCACCCCCTCATCCTCCTGCGTTCCAACAAATAGTCTCAGCCCGCTCAACCTCTCCCTATTGCTCAGCCCCTCGAGCCCTGGCAACATCTTCGTAAATCTTCTCAGCACCCTCATGTTCAACAATTTTGCAGAATCACTAATAGGTATCAACCTAAAAGGAGATCATCTGCCTATCAAGTCCCACCCCCCCCCCCCCCCCAATATCTCCCCACACTCCTATCAAATACTAATCCAGTTCCCCTTTAAACACTATGATTGAATTTTCCTCTGCCCTGTCATAAATATATCTTTCTTGCCTTTCCTCCCGCCACACCCATCCCTGATTTTCTCTGACTATTCCCAGTCCTAATAAAGCATCATCAACCTGGAATGTTAACTTTTTCGACAGATGTTCTGCTTTTTATTTCAGATGTCCAGCATCTGCAGTATTTTGCTTTTGACTTATTTGTAATTGTTCCTAACATTTGCAAATTTTCACTACATTAAGAATCAATGCCTGTTTCCATCAAATTTAAAATATTGCCACATCTGTAAAACTAAAGGGAAAAACGTCCTTCAGATGTAATGGTTCATTAACAAGATAATGCATTTTATAACTTTCCCATTAGAAAATAGCTGGGGAGGAAGCCAATGACTATTGAACACACTGCTGAGTGTTAACATTTCATAATAAAATCGCAGCACAATTCTATTAGAATATCAGTACAATGACCAAAATATGTTTGGGATTATCTGTTGTCATGCTAAATTACTTCTGTATTTGTTGAATAGTACATTCCAAGCCATGGGCTATAAACATAAAATATCAGTTTTCATCTATCTGATATTTCTAATGAGGAATGTGAAACACAGGGAGCACTGCTCAGATGATGATGTGCAGTTTAAAGGATGAAAATCAGGGATTGTGAACAAACAGTTTCTCAACAAAAGTGCTAGGATGAACACAGCAGGTCAGGATGATGTTGCCTAATTTATTTTGCTCAAGATGCCAGCATCTGCAGTTTCTTGTGTCTCCCAACCAATAATCCTCGTGCTATTTACACCCAAAAGTGTGTGTGTGGGGGGGGGGGGAGGGTAAATTGACCTATTTTTAAGAAAAGATAAAATGTGTGTAAATCAAAGCTACATATTCATAATTCTAGGAGCAGAATTAGACGATTTGGCCCAAGTCTATTCCGTCTGTCTGATTTATCTTTCCCTCTCGACCCCATAAATCCCCAACACCTTTACTAATCAAGAATTTGTCAATCTCCGCCTTAAAAATATCCATTGAGCCATAGCCCCCACAGACCTCTGTGGCAATGAATTCCACAGATTCACCACCCTCTGACTAAAGAAATTCCTCCTTATCTCCTTTCTAAAGGTACATTCTTTGATTCTGAGGCTATGGCCTCTGGTCCTCGACGCTCCCACTAGTCGAAACATCCGTTCCACATTCATTCTACCCAAGATTTTTTTGCAGTAGAAGATGGTTTGAAAAAGGGAGTTGCTAAATCCCAGACCGCAATGACAGGTTGAGTGTGTTGCTGAATGGAAGTAATGGTGTTGAAAATGGAGAAAGGGGCAAGTAACACAGGATATGAGCATTTAATTTCATATAATGCGAACATTTAATTTGAAGTAAAAATTCACATCAATAGTGTCAATTATTTGAAAATTATTTGAAAATTATTTCATTGTATCTGATTTCATCAAATATCAATTCCTAAAACATTTTTGAGAGATTAATCTATTATGTTATCAAGGAAAGGACTTTAAAATAAATTTTAAACAAAATGAATTTCACAAACCAGTGTATTTTAGTGCAACTTATGTACACATAATAATATGATTTATAAAAATCATGAAAGTTATGTTGATCACCTAGAAAACCCTAGTTAGATAACAATTGCAGTCTTGGGTAGGACTTTGAACACCCCATTGTAGGAAACAACAGATAATGTGTAACATGGGTTCAAAATATTGTGCCACAGATGAGAGGTTACAGATGCAAAGGGAAATCTGAGTCTATAAGGTTTTTCACTGGAAATGAGAACAGCTAGTGAGTGCCATTATTAGAACCACATAACATTCTGTTCTGATTTAATTTTGAAAGTTGCGATGCAGCTCCAGTGCGGAGAAAGACTGCAAATAACATCCCTCCAGCAATGTGTCAAATGGTGAAACATTTTAATGTGGTACATGCCACAAATTTACACAGATCAACATGCACCAACACGGTTACACTGATCAAACCACACAGGTACTTTAATGCCTGTAGGCCATGTTGTCAGACACTTAGGGAATCTAGGAGCTGGAGGACAAAGATGCTGGGTGCAGCGGGTATGTCTTTCCAGCTCTGCCTGATTGTTTGCTTAACTGGATCATCAGCTCAACTTCCAATCCTCCTGCAGTCCTCAAACACCACTGGCCCAATTGCAGAATCCTAGTAAGGTCCAACTCTTCACTTTGCTCCTACACTCCCTGTACCTCATCTGTCCCCCATCTGCACCCCCACCGTTCCCCTGGCTCCACCTTCTAACATTCTCCCTGTTTCTTCCCCTCTTCTACAATTCTTCTCCTCAGATTCTCACCTAGAATCTTCTCAACTGCTTCCTACTCCAGCAATCGGTTCCCCTGTCCTCTTTTCTCTACAATTTGCGCCATGTCCTTCCCTGGGACCTACATACCAAAACCCTTCCTCCGTCTCTTCTTCCCACTCTCCAGATCCGGCATTGTGTCTTAGTCCTTCCGTCTGACAGTAATTTATCCAGCCACCTGGCCTCTCACTCTACCTGTTTGCTGGTCAGGTTCCAATAATGAATTTGATTCATAAGGTCATGTGATAGGAGCAATCTACCATCAAGTCTACTCCGCTATTCAATCATGGCTGATCTATCTCTCCGTCATAACCCCATTCTCCTGCCTTCTCCCCATAACCCCTTGATGAGATACTATTCTTATTTCTGAGTTTCCCAATTACAGTATTTCCTCCCCACTTTCCCATACATACCAGCACCCAAAATGCAACTACATTTTGGGCTTCAGAGAGAAATTTCACAATGCTTTAAATTTTATAAAGAGTTATTTATGTAGCCAACCTCCACCATTTCATTAAAATAAGGTGAAATTATGATGGAAATTGTAAGTAGTCTGTTCAATCTTTTGTATTTATCTGCCTGCCCAGAAGCCTAATTTATGTTTATGTTGAGGAGACAAATGGGCCAGCACCAAAAAGATCACCTGCTTTGATAATATCAGTGATCTTCCAGAAATTAGAAGCTGCTCTTGGTATTATGTTTTTTGTGAATGATACCAAACCTGAGGGGCATAATCAGTAAGGTAAAGATGTTCAACAAACCATAAGAAAACTTTAATAAACTTGCAGAATTGGCACATAATTTGCAAATGTTCATAGGAAGAAATACTAGTTCATATATTTTGAAGAAGGAGAAAGGAGGCACATTATCTGGGAGGCGTAAAAATGTCATGTAGGGGAATACAGGGATCTCAGAGCGTAAATACACCAATCTTTAAAGGTTGTGTCAAGAGTTGCAAATACCAAAAATACCAGCAATGCAAACACAAGGTTTATTTCCAGATAGATTGTGTTGAAAAGTGAGGTTATACCAAATGTACTTATAAAGTTAGTTAAATCCCACAGGAGTACTGAGAACAGTTTCAGTTGCCATGTTATAAAATGTCAGGCAAATGGAATTGGTTATATGAGGATTCACAGAGAGGGTACCAGAAGTGTGAGCATATACATATAAACATACACACTGGGTCTCTTTCCTCTAAAGCGCTGAAGGCAGAGGGGTGACTTAAAAGGGAACTTGAAACCTATGAAAGATTTCTTATGAATATATGCAATAGGAATATTCCATACAGTGAAGAGATAACCAGGAGCCACTATAAAATAAATCCTCACCAAGGGATGCCAAGGGAATTTAGGATAAACCTCCTTGCTCATAGAATAGTGGGAATAAAGAACTCACTATAACAGAGAGTGATTGTGCTGTGTAGTTTAGATGCATTTAAAGAAAGTGAACAAGCATACAAGGGAGAATAGTGTAAAGGATTACACTCATAAATATCAATAGATAAATAAAATTGAGAGGAGTCTTGAGCAGAACATAAATGCCGGCATGGCTGATAAGGCTGAACAGCTTTGTTTCCTCTGTCACCCCATTTAATCCTCTGCTATGTGTTAAAAAAAAACCTGACAAAAAGGCCGAGTAGATAAATCTAGACTTTACCAGGTGAATTAAACATAATTGAGAATAATACAAAATGCTTCAGCAAGTTTTGATGGCTGTCCTCTCACTGAGATCAATTTCCCCCTGGGCAATTTCATTCAACCTGTTTTTCCTAATGTTAACAGTGAGAAACTGGAATGAGCTGAGCTTTTCAAACAGTTCACTGGTTGCTTCCTCTTTCTGACTGGCAAAAGATTCAATGGACACAATGGGAGCAGAGGAGAACGAGAAAAGTGGAGTACGATGACATAGGGTGTAATTTGTTATCCAGAAATGCTTAATTCATTGCTAGAAGGCAATAATCATCTCCTCAAGGTTAGACATAAGTTCAGCAAGCTTCTGATATTTTCATAGGGAAAATAAAGCAGCCTAAGTTAGGACTTTATTAATTGCATTACATTGAACCCACACAAAATTCCATTCTTCTACCTGGCAATTGTTGGAAAATGCTATAAAGCCATATTGTGTTGAAAAATATACAATTCCGCTTGGAAAGGACATTGAACATTGAAAAGTACAGCACTGGAATAAGCCCTCCGGACCAGTGACTCTGATAATCTAATCTCACCTGCCTGCACGTGATATGTGAAGGCAGATGATATGATTAAACGGTGGGAGCGCTGCAAGCCTGCAGCCCTGTCAACTTTTTTTGTTTTTTTAGTGTGTTTTAATGTATGTTTTTAATGTTTCTTTGTGTGTCTTGTGTGGGGGGGGTAAGGGGAAAACCACTTTGGTTGCCTCCTGCACGGAGAGGCGACTTTTTCCATGTCGCCTCCCCCGTGGCCTAACATCGAGGATTGGGCGGCCTTTCCTGGAGACGCGCCCGGGGCTTCAGGGGCGGGCGCAGCGCGGACTCTCGGCGCGGAGTGGGCGGGCCCTCGCCGGGGCTCACCGGAGGGGAGCACTCCGTTCACTGGCCCACGGCAGCCCGAAACCGGGCACTGCAGAGCTCCAGCTGGCGGCATCCGGAGCCTGGGATCCCTCGTGGGGACCCGGGAAGAGAAGAAGCTCTGACTGTCGGCCTGCGGCCTACTTCTACCGCGGGCCCAGCGTGGACTTACCATCACCCCTGCGGCCTACACCATCCTGAAGCCGTGGTCTCCAGTGGGGAGGCACCGATTCGACTCATCTGGACGCCCGCAGCAGGACGACTGCGGAGGGTGGAGGTCCCGACCACGGGGGAAAATGGAGGAGGACTGGCCAATTTTTGTGCCTTCCACCACAGTGATGAATGCTGTGGTGCATGTTTATGTTATCCTTTTAGTGTGTTTTGGTTGTTCTTTATCATTGTACCGCTGCTGGCAAATTCATTTCACTTGCACTTTATGTGCAACGAATAAAACCGTATTGTATTGTATTGTATTGTATTGTATATGTATCCCTCCAAAGCCGGCATTGCCATGTACCTATCTGAAAGCTCCTTAAATGCCACTATTGTATCTGGCTCCACCACCAACCCCGGCAGCGTATTCCAGGCACCCACCACTCTCTGTGTAAAAAACTTGCCCCGCTCTTCTCCTTTAAACTTCAAACTCACCCAAAGCTCTTTGATATTTCCACCCTGGGAGAAAAGGTTCCGACTCTCTACCCTAATCTTCTGTCAGGATTGCTAATACATAATGTGTCTTATCAACACACAATTTGGACTGGGATAACCATGAATTCTGAATCACTGAAACCTGCTGGCTCTTGTTAATCTCCGATGCGATGTTCAAAAAAGCGTCCCACACATGGCTTCCCTTTGGTTTTTTTTGTTGGTGTATTAGCATATTAATTGTCCAAGGAATTGTTCAATACACTCAACACCGAGTCTAGCAATTGTCTGAGCATTTACCCTATTAATATGATAAATATTAACGACTTGGAGATGTTCCTTCATCGCTGGGTCAAAACCCTGGAACCTTCTCCCCAAAGGTATTGTGGGTAAACCTGCATCTCAGGAAGTCACCTCATCACCGCCTTCTCAAGTACGATTATGGATTGGCAATTACATGCTGGCTCATCCTACAGGCTCATCCTGCAAACCCCACATTTATTAAATTAATAAAATACAACGATTACTCACACTTTCCTGGAAAATAAACAATTCTGAGTAGGAAGTTCCTTTCCTTCAGGCTATAATTTATTCACAAATCTTAAAATAAATGCGGCTCCTTTTCATTCCTTTTTTTCCATCATTTTAATGATAACAGTGAGTAGACTGATGGGGTGGCAATTAATTGGATTAGATTAGTTCGATTTTTTGCAGACAGGCATGCCTTGGCGATAATCCAATTATCACTGATGGGATGTGTGACAATGTTAGTCAATGCCATTTTGACAGAATGCAAATTTCAAAAGTAAATGTAAAGATATATTTGCCACATGAAATGTTGATGGATACCAAGGATAAATATTCTCATGAATAAAAATCATGAGGGGAAAAGATATGTTGAGTGCACAAAATCCCTGGCTAGGAGAATCCAAAACCACAGGACGTATGTTTAGGATGAGAGGGGAAAGATTTAACACAAACCTGAAGGGCAATTCTTTCACTGTGGTAGGTACATGGAATGAACTGCCAGAAGAGGTAGTTGAGTCAGATACAATTACAACATTTAAAAAAAATACTTGGCCAGGTGCGTAGAAAGAAAAGGTTTAGAGGGAGATATGGCAAATGGAGCAAGCTTAGATGTGACATTTTATCTGGCATGGACGAGTTGCAGAGAAAAATAGAAAATATTTGCAGGAGGCCATTTGGCCCTTCAAGCCAGCACCGGCCTTGATTCATTGTGATCAAGGCTGATCGTCCCCAATCAATAACCCGTGCCTGCCTTCTCCCCATATCCCTTGACTCCACTAGCCCCTAGAGCTCTATCTAACTCTCTCTTAAATCCATCCAGTGACTTGGCCTCCACTGCCCTCTGTGGCAGGGAATTCCACAAATTCACAATTCTTTGGGTGAAAAAGTTTTTTCTCACCTCAGTCTTAAATGGCTTCCCCTTTATTCTAAGACTGTGGCCCTTATTCTGGACTTGCCCAACATAACCATAACCATATAACCATATAAAAATTACAGCACGGAAACAGGCCCTCTCGGCCCTTCCAGTCCGTGCCGACCATTTGTTTTCCCATTTGGGAACATTGGGAACATTTTTCCTGCATCTAGCTTGTCCAGCCCTTTTATAATTTTATATAACCATATAACAAACCGTATAACCATATAACAATTACAGCACGGAAAACAGGCCCTCTCGGCCCTTCCAGTCCGTGCCGACCATTTGTTTTCCCCATGTCCCATCTACCTGCACTCAGACCATAACCCTCCATTCCCTTCACGTCCATATACCTATCCACTTTACTCTTAAATGTTAAAATCGATCCTGCCTCCACCACTTCTGCTGGAAGCTCATTCCACACAGCCACCACCCTCTGAGTAAAGAAGTTCCCCCTCACGTTACCCCGAAACCTCTGTCCCTTAATTCTCATGTCATGCCCTCTTGTTTGAATCTTCCCTACCCTCAATGGGAAAAACGTATCCACGTCAACTCTGTCTATCCATTTCATCATTTAAAAGACCTCAATCAAGTCCCCCTTAACCTTCTGCGCTCCAAAGAATAAAGACCTAACTTGTTCAACCTTTCTCTGTAACATAGTTGCTGGAACCCTGGCAACATTCTAGTAAATCTCCTCTGTACTCTCTCTATATTTGTTGACATCCTTCCTATAACTAGGCGACCAAAATTGTACACCATACTCCAGAATTGGTCTTACCAATGCCTTGTACAATTTTAACATTACTTCCCTACTCCTATATTCAATGCTCTGATTTAAAAAGGCCAGCACACCAAAGGCTTCTTTACCACCCTATCTACATGCGATTGCACCTTCAGGGAACTATGCACAGTTATTCCTAGATCCCTCTGTTCCACAGCATTCCTCAATTTCCCTACCATTTACCATGTATGTCCTATTTTGATTTGTCCTGCCAAGATGTAGCACTTCACACTTATCAGCATTAAACTCCATCTGCCATCTTCCAGCCCACATTTCTAAATGGCCCAAATCTCTCTGTAGCCTTTGAAAATCTACCTCATTATCCACAAACACCACCTATCTTAGTATCACTGCATACTTACTTATCCAATTTTCCACCCCATCATCCAGATCATTGATGTACATGACAAACAACAGTGGACCCAACACAGATCCCTGAGGCACCCCACTGGTCACCGGCTTCCAACCTGACAAACAGCCATCCACCATTACTCTCTGATATGTTTTTCTATAAGATCCCCCCTCATCCTTCTAAACTCCAGTGAATACAAGCCTAACTCCAGTGAATACCGGTGAGTTGGGCCGATAGGCCCGTTTCCATGCTGTGTGACTCAATGGCTATAAATACCCAAGTATTGAGTAAATGTCATTAATATCATTTATTTTTGGAATCACTTCAAGGACACGTGTACATCGTCCTGATGCTGTGAAAAATAAACAACACACGTGAAGGTCCAACTTTCTCCCATTCATCCATCTGCCACTTTCTTCGTCCCCTTCATTTTAATGGCTACTACTGCGGGTAATAACAATGGAAAATCTATAGCAAGACACTTTTTGGTGATTATCATTTCCCCTCAACATTTTGCAAATCTTTTTTTTCCCACTAGTGGCTGGGCTTCATTATCAGCCACAGGCAGCAAACGCTACAAGCAAACTCTCCCGAGTCATTCATCACTCACTTCTCTCTAGCTCACACAGCATTAAAGTGAGTTTATTAGTCATATCGGACACGAGTGCATTTTATAGGATGGTATTGATTTTATCACAAATGCACATCTATTTAAAAATACCAAATCATGCAAAATTCTCCCTGTAATGTGTCAGTTGCATTCATTTATCGCCGGCTTTGTGACACGATCATTACCGAAGACACCTTGCTTTTTATATCCAAAATATATTTCTTAGAAAATGGCATGCATCACAAACCACATCAAGGATTTCTTAGACCAGCTGAAGTTCAATTCCTATTGATTCCTGGTGGCTGGCAATGCGTGTTTGAAAATATATTTGTCTTCATGCCATCCAATGTAACAAAGTAAGCCTGGCTGGCTTGTCATCAAAGGCACTGACCCCTGCACACTGTGCAGCAACACAACCAATGCATGAGCAATAACTTCAAAGCAGTCTTCAGTGTGACACGAAGAAGCTTGTAAAATCAATCAGGCTCTTTAAGTATTCATAATTGAAGCAGAGAGAATCTTACTCAGTGTAGTACGAGTATCCTGATTTGAAGTGTAGTTGACAATTTTAGGTATCTAACACGGATATGTATTTTAATAATTCTCCCCAGGACCCAATGTTGCCATCAGTGACTGATTTAAATTCCATTGTCAAAGGCAATCCAAGTGTTTGATAACCACTGCAGGTCAACAAATCAGAAAGATAAATTGCTCGAGCTGAGAATGGTACAGCTACGATGGTTTTTTTCCCAGCCCTTAAGATCTATCAGTTTAAAAGGTGCACCATTTTCACAAAAAGAAGTGTTTTTCAATAAGCCTATTTTCATTTACTTTGTCACAAATTAATCAAAGAAGCATGAAGATTCGAATGGTGTATGTGGCACATACATTGCATAAGATTCTCCTGCAAAAACTAATTTGTGGCTCTTCTGACCCTCTTCCCCCAAAGGGCCTTAAAGGTATCGTGTTTTTTGAGTTAATATTTTCTTTTATTACAAGTATAAAACATTTTCTATGTTTCTATAAACATTTCTTTCAAAAGTTGATGTGGAATCATATTGGGGTTGGTTGGGTAGAAACAAACCTACATTAAAACCACCGTCATCCACTGATATTTCCACTAACACAAGAATCCTTGTGAACATTGTAAACAATCTCTCAAATCAAACTTTGTGTTCTCTACATCGGTGAGACCATGCGCAGGCTCGGCGATCGTTTCGCTCAGTTCGTCTTAACCTAGCTGATCTACGGGTGGCCCAGCACCTCAACTCCCCCTCCCATTCCCAATCTGACCTTTCTGGCCTGGGCCTCCTCCATTGTCAGAGTGAGGCCCATTGAAAATTGGAGGAACTGCACCTCATATTTTGCTTGGGTAGCTTACATAGAAACAAAGAAACATAGAAAATAGGTGCAGGAGTAGGCCATTCAGGCCTTCGAGCCAGCACCGCCATTCAATATGATCATGCCTGATCATCCCCAATCAGTATCCTGTACCTGCCTTCTCTCCATACCCCCGATCCCTTTAGCCACAAGGGCCACATCTAACTCCCTCTTAAATATAGCCAACGAACTGGCCTCAACTACCTTCTGTGGCAGAGAATTCCACAGATTCACCACTCTCTGTGTGAAAATTGATTTTCTCATCTTGGTCCTAAAAGACTTCCCTCTATCCTTAAACTGTAAACCCCTTGTTTACACCCCAGCGGTATGAACATTGACTTCTCTAACTTCAGATAGCCCTTGCAATCTCTCTCCATCCCTTCCCCTTCCCAGTTCTCCCACTAGTCTTAATGTCTCCGACTACATTATATCTTTGTCCCACCCCCTCCCCCGACAACAGTCTGAAGAAGGGTCTTGACCCGAAACGTTGCCCTATCATTCTATCCAGAGATGCTGCCTGAGTTACTCCAGCTTTTTGTGTCTACCTCTGTGTTCAGTCCCATTTTGGTAGCTAGCAAGAATATCTTCCAACACAGAATGATGTTACATTTCAAAGCTTCTAAAAACATTCTCCGGATGAACTATTTGCGATTACAATGATTTTAATTTAACATCTAAAGCATATTGCATTGGGTTCTCTTCTCACCATATTAATACTTAGGAGCAATAACATTTTGCCTTCCTAGTTTCATTGATTCACCAGGTCTCTATAGATCCATTAAAGCCTGCAATTGTTACCGTGAAACATGTCATGCCAAGAGAATATTTTCAATATTAACAACAGAATCTTCACATGATGTTAATTCAGTGAGAACTGCAGTGATAAACTTGAATAAAAGAAGGGGTGAATTTTGTCCAAACTAGCCATTGCTGAAACAAAGGTTCCATATTTATGAAGGGAGTTGTGGGTGGATTGAGAATGCAGTGGGAGTGAGACAAAAGTCCATTAAAAAACTCCAGCAATAGCAAGAAAACATTGGTCCTGCTGAAAGGCAGGACCGCAGTATATTTTATCTATTCCCCAACAGGCAAAATATGTAGCCAGAAGGGAAAGTTAGCATTGAGAACCATTTCATTTCATATAAAATCATGAAAGGAATAGATCGGGTAGATGCACAGAGTCTATCGCCCAGAGTAGGTGAATCAAGGACCATAGTTTAAGATGAAGGAGAAAATATTTAATCGGAATCTGAGGGGTAACTTTAACACACAAAGGGTAGTGGGAGAATGGAATGAGCTGCCAGAGGAGGCTGTTGAGGCCGGGGCTATCCCAACCTATAAGGAACAGTTAGACAGGTACATGGATATGACAGGTTTGGAGGGGTAACAGTCCATGAATCATGGATCATGGCGATTGTGCCTGACAAATGGGAGGGAAAGTGATCGACATTCACAATGTGGAATTGGGGGGTGGTAGTTGAAGTCAAGACAGGTGGAGAAGAGGGTAAAATGTGAAATCAGTGCTGAGGGAACCTTATTTAAAATTTAGCTTAGATAAGACATACCAAAGCATCCTAGTCATGACACTGGGCTAGAAATTTAGGAGCCTGCACAGCAATCCAGAGAAATGGATCTGTTGCCATCTTGGCAGGTTGAGAAATGAAATTCAATTAATTAATTGAATAAGTCCAGAAAAGGGTCTGAAGAAAAGATTGAATTATTGCAAAACGTTCTCAGGTTCACCAAATTTGTGATTGCAGACCATAGCAATGTGGTCGCCTCATAAATGCTCTCTGAAATTGCCTAGTAAGTCATTCTATTGCACTCAATACAATGGAGCCTAATTAGAAAAAACTTCATTCGTTCATTGGGAACAATCATTCGGAGTTCTCCGGAAATAGGTCAAAGTGACGTTTGGATAGGCACATGGATATGCAGAGAATGGAGGAATACGGATTACATGTGGGCTGATAGGAGTTATTGGCAATATATTTGGCACAGACATTGCGGGCCGAAGGGCCTGTTTCAGTGCTGTACTGTTCCATACAAAAGACCCAAAGTGCTAGCGTATCTCAGCGGGTCAGGGTAAATCTCTGGAGAACATGGATAAGCGACATTTGGGTCGGAACCCTTCTTCAGACTGATTGTAGAGGGGGTGAAGGGAAAGCTGGAAGAGCGACGGAAGTGGGGCAAAGCCAAGCAAGTAACAGGTGGCTACAGGTGAGTGTGGTTTGGTTGGCAGATGGTTGGACAAAGGCCAGAGAGGAAAAGACAAAACGTTGTGAGATAAATAGGTAAGAGGTGTGAAATATGAAGCCAGTAGAAGGAATATAGGTGGAAGGGGACTGCAGTTCCTCGTATCTACACTGTACCTTTCTATGTTCTACAGTCAATAAATAGGAGTCTGACATATGTGTCCTTGATCCAGTGATGAGTGTAGGGCCAGAATATGGTATCTACCCCTGAACCTGTTACGGTGGTAAGCAAATTGCACTGGAAGGGAAGCTAGAGTTGATGTGCCTTCTGAAGCACTTCATGATGATGGATGGTGGAGCCACTGGATGGTACCGATTACCTGTTTTTGTTTGACACTGGGGAAACAGAGGTCTTTTTAAAGCACAACCTCATTTTGGAGAAGGGAGAGGTTAAAGGTCCACAAATACTCCCACCTGACAATATAGCCAGTTACTTACAGTGTCTGCCAGTGTGACCATAAGTTGCACCCGAGGCCATCAGGGTGGGTGATTTATCTCACTGAGCTTCTGTGCAAAAGGAGCATAGAATGCATTGAGCTCGTCGGGAATGGATGAGTTGTTGCCAGTGATTGTGCCCAACTTTCTCTTGAAGCCCCTAATAGGATGCAAGCCTTGTCGCAATCATCTGCGTTGTTCCTGTCTGTGGATGTCTGTGCACCTATAACGGTGAAACACAACGACAGGGCAGAGTTAACAGAACGAGAAGGAATAACTGCTGAAGGAAGTAAATCAGTTGACAATAGAGAGGGGAAGAGACTGTGCCAATATCACTGACAGATAACCTAAATCAAAGCTTGGAGTGATATCGTTTCTTGGAATCCATGATGGCTTTGCTAAGGACTTAACTAGATTTCCGACATGTCAAATACACTTGACTTGCAGGACGAAGACTTAGACTTCAATAGAGATTTGATCTATGGTTTCCATTTGGGGAACACACGAATTGACCTCTTTTGCATGCAGTCTTCTACACATTTACAGATAAAGCCTGTGACAGCAGTGACTTAATTGTTTAGGATGGAAGCTGTGTTCTTGAATGTGGATCAGTCCTGCAGGATCTCATCTATTTCCTCAGACCTGCTCTCTGCAACTTTCTGTACCGGATCCTCACGTTTCTGCAGGGATAGCAGGGAGTAGAAATTCTGAATTCCTGTCGCTGGAATTTAGAAGATTGAGGGGTGATCTCATAGAGACTTACAAAATTCTTAAGGGGTTGGACAGGCTAGATGCAGGAAGATTGTTCCTGATGTTGGGGAAGTCCAGGACAAGGGGTCACAGTTTAAGGATAAGGGGGAAGTCTTTTAGGACCGAGATGAGAAAATCGTTTTTCACACAGAGAGTGGTGAATCTGTGGAATTCTCTGCCACAGAAGGTAGTTGAGGCCAGTTCGTTGGCCATATTTAAGAGGGAGTTGGATGTGGCCCTTGTGGCTGAAGGGATCAGGGGGTATGGAGAGAAGGCAGGTACAGGATACTGAGTTGGATGATCAGCCATGATCATATTGAATGGCGGTGCAGGCTCAAAGGGCCGAATGGCCTGCTCCTGCACCTAATTTCCATGTTTCTATGTTTCTATGTTTCCTGAATTCCAAACTCTGGTGTGAAAGCTGATAGCACTTCCTGCAGATGTGGTCATCCAGACTTCAAGAAGCACCCGAGAATTCCATTCTGCTGCAAGACCAACAACACACAGGACCAAGCATCCTTTAACCTAAAAAACAGCTAAAAAAGTAATCAAAGTAGAAAAGAATTACCTTTAAATTACCCTGCTAATTAAAGAATGCTAATCAAATTACCAATCGCCTTGTCTTTATTTCAGTTTAAACGATTAAACAATAAAAGATTGGAAATATTCAACTGTTCATATTTACAATTATATGGCTCTGATGAAATGCCAACATTGCAATCCAGATAGCACGATTTTCAAGGTACAAGTTTTGCAACCTGTCCTGGAATTGTCTCATCAGCAATTGTGCATGAGAGCACTTCGGCCAACACATTGACGAGCTGTGTTTCAGGTTGCCCAATTAAGTGTTGGCAAACCACTCAGCTGAAGTAAACAGAAGGCAGCTTAGATATCCCAATTGCAGAGCTACATGCCTGTAGGCATCAGACACACAAATATATAAAGAGTTCCATATCAATTAATGCAACCAATTCATGGTGCAGCTGGTAGAGTCGCTGCCTCATAATGCCAGAGACGTGGGTTCAATCATGATCTCAGATGCTATCTGTGGAGTTTACCCATTCTTGCTGTGACTGTGTGGGTTTTGTCAGGGTCCTCTGGTTTCCCCCCCACATACCTGAATGAGATCCATCCAGAATTTTGGAGAACTTTATGCCACCTTAAAACCACTCAGCTAAAGAGGGTGCACATATGTCACTCACAGCTTACCAGCCACATCTAAATGAGTCAGAAGAACCACTCGTAGATGTTCACACCGTACTCCCAGTTAATAGATCAAATTTCTTCCCAATTTTCCCCAGTCTTTTCAATAAACTTCGCAAACTGTTACTTAAATAATTAAAATCATGGTTCAAAGGAAAAAATAGCAGCACCTCATGTCACTACAAGCCTATTGTGTACCTACGAGTTACCATGTTGAGAATCCAGCCTCACAGCGACAGGTTGAGGGGGACTGGACCAATAGGGTCAGGGCCCTCTTCGAAAGAACAGGACAGTCCTTCACTTTCAGCCAAAACGTGACGAGCTCTTGTTCCATTAAGTCACCCTTGCGCTGCGCATCTTCACGAATTGGGTAAAATACAACCTTCGCTGATGGCACCGTCTTCCGCGGGAAAGGGTCGGATGATCCACTCGTCACGAGAGCGGTCGTCCAGTCCGGGGAAGTAACGTTCGATGGCTTCACTAATTGCCAGAAGGTGGTTTGAGATCTCCTCGTGGAAGTGGCATTCAGCATCTGGCGCAGCAGCCAGGAGAATCGTCATCTCAGGGAAGATTTATCAGAGAAGAGTCCAGATAAGCTCTCACCGATGCTGTGAGGTTTCTTAGTCTGTTCGATTCGATAAGCAATCCGGTATGAAGCCTCTAACACTGTTTCATTTTGATGAGCGCAGTGACCCGTCGAATTGTTGCGGGAACCCTTGAGTGTGGCTTCTTTTCATTTGAAATAGTCCTCCCCCTTCCCCACCAGGTCTCTGTGACAAGACTCCAAATGGATCTTCAGTTTGCTGGGCTTCATGCTCTTGTGGCTCAAAACCTCGGCACAGATAACACATTGCGGCTTGACCACGGATTTTTGAACAATGCTTGTGAAACCGAACTTGAGAAACGCTTCACTATACGTGCGCGTCTTGGAAGACACGGTTCACAACACACACAGTTCGTGTGTGTATACGCAGGGCCTCAGAGGAACTTTATCAGTGGGTACAACGTTTCTTTCGGGCCCCCATCCCATCTCCATTAGTCATCCTGTTTTTATCCACTACGCTACGGTTTTATGCCGTGAGCTGTAGCCTGCACGGCAAAAAGGGGAATGGAAGATGAGAGAGGGGTGGAATGGAGCGCTCTGTTGATTTTCTGCATTTGAGGCCCTTATGCTTCTCTACTCCCTCCATGATAAATATAAATAAAATAAAAGGATCAGAAAGCACATTTGTTTTGAACATCTTTGTTTATGCTGCAATACAGATAAGGAGAAAGAATTCACATTGAAACATCCTTTTATATTTCAATGCAGACCAGATCATCGGAAGACATAATTGTTAGTAAAACGTAAAAGACGGTAGATCGGCTTAATATTTTCTTTAAATTAAGAGATGTATTGTTCTGGCAATGTTTGATTCAATACTATAGATTTGATACGTTGACATCGTGGGGCTGTGGTCTGCAGAGCACCTAGCCACGGGCATGGCATGGGCTTACCATCCGGAGCCTGGGATCCCTCGCCGGGGATCGCCAGAGAAGAGCTCTGACCGCCGGCCTGCGGCCTATAACTCCCTGAAGCCGCGGTCTCCGGTAGGAAAGTGGCGGGTTGGGACCTCCAAGCCACGGAATGCGTTTGTCTGTCCCGACGTCGGAGTTTGGATCATCCCGACAAGAGGGCCTGTGCATCGGGTTGTCCGTACCGGCGACTACGGAGGGGTCGTGCATCTTTGCCCACAACATCCACCATGCAGACGGCTCGTGGTCTAACTCTGCTGGGTCCTAGTGCTCCCACCCTCCCTCCTACAGGGAAGGCCCATCAGTAGTGATGGGTTTTCCCCTCCCCCCTCCTTTAATCAGGTTACCCCGACCACACAGCCGCCAGTTAAAATTCCCCGCTTTATTATGGATCACAATTTCTACTAATTATGACATATAAAACTATGTAGGCTCACACAAAATGTGAATGCCAGTCTCTACAAACATTTTCCGAGATTTCAGGAAATTCCCGGCCCCCCTCCTTCGGCTCCCGGGCCCCCTTTTGGACTCCGGGCCCGGGTACGATGTACCCCCTGCACCCCCCTCTCATAGGCCCTGTGTATACGTACGCGCATATGCGAACAAAATACTGTGTGAGGTATGTACCTTTGTTATGTTCCTAAAAATGGGCTCAACATATTGATGTTATTTACAACCTCTTCATGACCCCCGAAAAACCCCCAAACGACCCCCATGGGGGTCACGATCCCCGGGTTAAGAACCACTGCCTTAATATGTAAAAATCAATTGATTACTGTCCTGAATTTACTTCACACCCTCCTTTGGTAGAGAATTCCAAAGATTCACAAGCCAGTGGATGAATAAATATCTTCTCATCACTGTCCTGAATGTTTGACACCAGGTCTCCCAGTGGTGGACACTGTGGACTGGTGAAAGATCCTTGCCTCTACCTATCAAGTTCAATATTTTTTGTATGTTTATCCCAATCATCTCACATTCTTCTGCTGAGGATGCACTCAAGAGAGAGCAGATTTATTTTGCTGAATCTCGCCTCACATGAAAAAAACCTTCCCGGGGTTCAATCTTATACAGTGAAAAACTGCTTAATTTATTGTTCCATTTTCTATCAATTTGTGTGAAGGATGAATTTGTTTTCTAGTACTTATCTTCTTATACAGCATCAGACATTCTAAGGTTCTTACTGTCTGACCTGAATTTTCTATGAGTTTCTTTACAGATTTCCACCATTAAATTCTGAATTTCTCTGACAGGCAATGTAATAAATATTAGAGGATGCAATTCACCCCATCCTACCTTTTAACGTATTCTCTCACTTTTAACGTATGCTCACTCAAAGAGCCAATTGCCAAAGGAGCATACAGGGTCCAATATTTTTGGTGAACATTCCTGCTGGTCCGGCAGATATTAGGTGCATAGTTTCAGATGCTGATTGAGAATGACAAAAATGAAGGACATCTCAGTTACCTGCAGCAAAAGACACATTTCTTCGCAGTGCTCCTAGCAGACTCACAAGATCATTTTTGATGAGCTAGCAGACATAAAAAGACCACCTGTGTGGTTGATCAGTTTTACTGCCGCTCTAATTAGGAGAAATCAAAGTCAATGCTTTCATCTACTGTGTGTTTTGTAGTAAAGTGGATTATTCTGTCAAGTTTGACACTTATCCATGCCTACATTTCATCATACACAGTGGGACACATGCTGCTGCTATAAATCGAATGGTTTCCAGAAAATGCTATAGAGAATTCTCAAACCATTGATGGGAGGATTACCTTCGGTCTGAATTGGCTTGATGTTTTAGAGATTTGGACTAAAGTTACAAAAGAATATTGTCAGCACTTTTAATCTAACACTTATTCCATCAGGGGATATGGGGAATTGCACTTGTTCAACCTTAAGTGAATGGTGTCAGCAACAAGATTTCCTAGGTCTAAAAGAAACGGACCTAGGAAATGGATTAAGATTAACCAAACTATTTGATCAAAAACCTTTACAGCCAGCTGCCTGGAAATTTTAAATCTCCGAGAACATTTTTAGTTCAAACCCAGTACCCAGAAGAGAAAGGACGATGCGTATTACCAAATCTGTCAAACTGAGAAATAGCTGTACACAGACTTGCAAGGTTCTTTTTTTTTAATTAGAATCCGATATTTACCATCTGCTGGAGGAACTCAGCAGATCAAACAGCATCTGCAAGTAGAAAGGAATGGTCGGGTCGAAACCCTAAGCATTCCTTTCCACCACAGATGCTGCTCGTCTCACTAGGTTCCTGCAGAAGATTGATTGAGGTAGGAGATTCTAACATCTGCAATTTCTTGTGTCTCGATTTACCATGATAATACATTGGCATTGTATTTTATTCCATATCTTCTTTTCGTGGCCTTCACCAAATATGTCTGCACTTAGTGAGAAATAGTTTGCTAATCCATGTTTGGAAGGGTAGATCTTGCATTTAAGAGGGACCTTTTATTCTGAAACTGAAAATACTTGATGACACGTTTGAAAGATCCAATATCATGGAAAAAAATATCGCAATTAGTTTGTTCCCAGCCACAGAGGGCAGTGAAGGCCAAATCATTGGATGGATTTAAGAGAGAGTTCGCTAGAGCTCTAGGGGCTAGGGGAATCAAGGGATATGGGGAGAAGGCAGGCACAGGTTATTGATTTGGGATGATCATCCATGATCACTATGAATGGCGGTGCTGGCTCGAAGGGCCAAATGGCCTCCTCCTGCACCTATTTTCTATGTTTCTATGTTTATAACAAACCGGAGCAGTGAGACTAATTGAGTAAATCCAACTAGAGTGTGAGAATGGGAAAAAGTCTTGTGAGCTGCAAAAGGGAATGTGACAAGCAGCGAATTATCTTATCATCCTATGCCAAATTGCAAGGTTAACTGACTAGCCAGGTCTATTTCCACTTACATTCTCTTACATTCATTGCAGAGTTTCCCCTCAAGGAGGGGCATGAGAAATGGCCAAGATTACCCTCATCATCACCTCATCATCAGACGTTAACCTGACTTTCATTTCAGATTTAATAAATATGATTGATGTTTAAGGGCAGCCTAACCCTTTGTTGCGAAGAGATTAATGAGGTCTTTGCTCCTTTTCCCAACTTGTGTTTTACCACGCTACACCAAAAGAACATTCATCGCACAAAAGCCAACAGAATAGAAAATATCCCAGACATGATTCACTTCTGTGATGCTGGGGTTTGCCCAGAGTCAGATGCACAGCTGATGATACCATAGGTCATGCTGTGCACATTCGCATCCTTGCCTGAAGGAATTGGAGAGTAGGGAAATAAAACATCTGATCATCTGAAATCAGTACCGTGTTCCTGCGTTTTCCCCTTATGCATTGATTCCGTTAGCCCTAAGAGCTAAATCTAACTCTCTCTTGAAAACATCCAGTGAATTGGCCTCTACTGCCTTCTGTAGCAGAGAATTCCACAGATTCACAACTCTCTGGGTGAAGAAGTGTTTCCTCATCTTAGTCCCAAATGGCCTACCCCTTAGTCTTAAACTGTGACCCCTGATTCTGGACTCCCCCAACATTGGGAACGTTTTTCAGCATGTAGCCTGTCCAATCCTTTAAGAATGTTATATGTTTCGATAAGATCCACTCTCATCCTTCTAAATTCCAGTGATTACAAGCCCAGTCGACCCATTCTTTCATCATACAGTATGTCAGCCCTGCCATCCCGGGAATTAAGCTGGTGAGCCTACACTGCACTCCCTCAATAGCAATAATGTCCTTCCTCAAATTAGGGGACCAAAATTGCACACAATACTCCAGGTGTGGTCTCACCAGGGCCCCGTACAACGGCAGTAGGACCTCCTTGCTCCTATACTCAAATTATCTCGCAATTAAGACCAATAAGCCATCAGCTTTCTTCACTGCCTGCTGTACCTGCATGCTTACTTTCAGTGACTGATGTACAAGCACACCGAGGTCTCGTTGCACCTCCCCTTTTCCTAATCTGACACCATTCAGATAATAATCTGCCTTCCTGTTCTTTCCACCAAAGTGGATAACCTCACATTTAGCCACATAATACTGCATCTGCCATGCTTCTGCCCACTCACCCAACCTATCTAAGTCACCCTGCAACCTTATAGCATCCTCATCGCAGCTCACACTGCCACCCAGATTTGTGTCATCCGCAAACTTGGAGATGTCACATTTAATTCCTTCGTCTAAATCGTTAATATATATTGTAAATAACTGGGGTCCCAGCACTGAGCCTGGCAGCATCCCACTAGTCACTGCCTGCCATTGGGAAAAGGACACGTTAATTCATGCTCTTTGCTTCCTGTCTGCCAACCAGTTCTCTGTGCATGTCATTGCCCTGCCCCAGTACCATGTGCTTTAATTTTGTACACTAATCTGGGACCTTGTCAAAGGCTTTTTGAAAGTCCAGATACACCACATCCACTGGCTCTCCCTTATCCATTCTACTTGATACATCCTCAAAAAAATTCCAGAAGATTAGTCAAGCGTGATTTCCCCCCCAAGCTGACTTTGACCGATCCTGTCACTGCTTTCCAAATGCGCTGCTATAACATCTTTAATAATCGACTCTTCCCCTCTACCGATGTAAGGCTAACTGGTCTATAATTCCCCGTTTTCTCTCTCCCTCCTTTCTTAAAAGGTGGTGTTACATTGGCTACCCAGTGCACAGGAACTGATCCAGAGTCGAGAGAACATTGGAGAGTCTAGGAGAAACACATAACCTTCATTGATGACAAGATACTAGTATATTGTCCAGGGCTCGGGGGCAAAATAGAAAGTAAATGTCTGCACTGTCACATTGACATTCTGCATACAGCAGTTCTCAGTTTGCTATTTGACTGATCAGAATATTGTTAAACAGTGCTCTGGATTTCCCTATGGTAATTGCAATCACTTGTGAAGCAGGTAGCAATTGTTGGCCCGTGAATCAGCCTGCAGCTTGCTGAGGCTTGTCGCTACACATTGCAGGGGATTAAACCAGTCCAATTGATTGCATGAAAGTGGTGGGTGGGTGTGGGTGTGGGTGGTACAGACACACTAGAGATTGCTGGGCCCACTCTCCTGCGCTTTCTTGTATTGCCAGGCCATCCTTTTCTGTCTATCCACAGTGGCAATCGTGGCGTTACTTCTTTTAGAGCTAACTCGCTTTCCATTGAACAGTGTGGCACTGATTCAACAGTCGTGTTCACTACGTAAAGGTTTTTTTTTTTAAATATATTTTTAAATTTTATAATACAACTTAGGAGATAGGTCCGTAGGTACAGAAAACAAAACTATTCGTCTAGTCCTGGGTTCAAGCTTCCGTCGAGCCTCAGCGCTGGCCCATTCTACCCCTTCAAATAGTCTATGAACGGGGACCATATTCTAATAAATAATTCAGGTTTGTCGATTAAGACAAATCTATTTTTTTCCAGATTTAAGGTCTCCGACATCTCCATAATCCACATTTTAATTGTAGGGAATGCAGGGTTTTTCCAAAATTTTAATATTAGTTTTTTTCCCAGTTATTATACTATAATCCAGGAAATATCTTTGGTTTATTGTTAGTTTTAGGTATTGTTCAGATATGCCCAATATTATTAATTTAGGATCGGGATCCAGTTGAATATTAACCACTACGGAAATAATTTTAATACGTAAAGGTTCTGATAGGAAACATCATTGGAATATTATTAACAGTATGAAAATATAATGAATATCATAAAAGTTTTACTAGTATTACGTATTTTTAATTATATAAAATTTGGTCCTACATTTCAAAATCAGTGACAATATAAATATTATCAACAGTACGAGTATATTACTAATATTATGAATGTATTACTAGTACCATGTATTCTCAATTATATAAAATATATAATCTTAAAATTTATAATTAATAATAATACAAATAATATTAATAGTACGAATATATCATTAATATCATGTATTTTCATCATTGTAAAATAATGTACTTTGTTATTATTTTGTTTCTATAATAAAAATATTTTTTTAAAAAAGGAAACATCATTGGTATTGGTTTATTATTGCCACCTGTACCGATATACAGTGAAACATCTTGTTTGTTTGCTATTAAATCCAATCATACTTTGCATAAGCATAATCCAGCCAATACACAAATTCAACAGGTAGTGCAAAGAAAATGATATAGTATAGAGTATAGGGTTACAATTTTAAATCATTACAGTTACAAACAAAGGGCAGATAAAAAATAATACGTGCCACAATGTGGTAGGTTGGGAGACGGGACTGTACGCATAGCTATGAGATGATTGTTCAGGCGTCTGACAATAGCGGTGAAGAAGCTGTTCCTGAATCTGGTAGTACATGCTTTCAAGCTATTGTTTCTTCTGCCCAAAGGGAGAGGGAAGACGAGGGAATGTCCTGGGCCTCCTCCACGGCCAGAGTGAGCAACACCGCAAATTGGAGGAACAGCACCTCATATTCCGCTTGGGGAGTCTGCATCCTCTGGGCATGAACATCAAATTCTCTCAATTCTGTTAACCCTTGCTGTCTCCTCCCCTTTCTATCTCTCCCTCAGCCCTCGGGCTCCTTCTCCTTCTTTTTCCTTTCTTCTCCCCGCCTCCCCCCACCTCCTATCGGTCTGAAGAAGGGTTTCGGCCCGAAACGTTGCCTATTTCCTTCGCCCCATAGATGCTGCTGCACCCACTGAGTTTCTCCAGCATTTTTGTGTAAGGTGTTGACTTCAGGTGATAAATGTGTCTCAAGGCAATGCTGTGGCATTTCTTGCGGTTGCGAGGGAAAGTGCCCGGGGAAGGGGTAGAGTGGGAGGGAAGGGAAGAATTGACAAGGGAGTTGCGGAGGGAGCGGTCTTTGCGGAAGGCAGACAGGGGGAGAGATGGGAAGATGTGGCGAGTGGAGGGGTCACGTTGGAGGTGGCGAAACTGGCGGAGGACTATTTGTTGTATGTGCCGGCTGGTGGGGTGAAGGGTGAGGACCAGGGGGACTCTGCCCTTGTTGCGAGTGGGGAGATGGGGAGAGAGAGCAGTGCATATCCAGAGCAAGAATTATCCCAGGAATGAGTAGGTTAACCTATGGTGAGCGTTTGTCGATACTGGGCCTGTACTCGCCTGAGTTTAGAAGAATGATGGGAACACATTGAAACATACAGAAAAGTGAAAGGCTTGGATAGAGTGGATGCGGAGAGGATGCTTCCACTTGTGGGAGAGTCTAGCACTAGAGGTCATAGCCTCAGAAATAAAGGCTTTTAGGAAGGACTTGAGGAGAAATTTCTTTAGTCAGCGGGAGGTGAATCTGTGGAATTCTTTGCCACAGAAGGCGGTGGGGGTCGTCAGTGGATATTTCTAAAGCAGAGATAGGTAGATTCTTGATTAGTACAGGTGTGAGGGATTATGGGGAGAAGGCAGGAGAATGGGGTTAGGAGCAGAGATAGATTGAATGGCGGAGTAGTCTAGATGGGTCGAATGACCTAATTCTACTCCTATCACTTATGACCTTATGCACTTTGGCCCACAATATCTGTACCAACTGTGATGCCAAGGTAAATAATCTCCTCTGCCTGCATGTGACCAATAGCCCTCCATTCTCTGCACATCCTCATACCTATCTAAAAGCCTTGTAAATGCCACTAGCGTATCTGACCCTACCACAACCCCAAGCAAAACGTTCCAAGCACCCACCATTTTCTGGGTGACAAAAATGCCCGGACATCTCCTTTAACTTTCTCCTACTGACCTTAAAGCTGTGCCACCTAGTCTTTGATCTTACCACCCTGGGCAAAAAGCCCTGACTTTTTACCCTAAGTATGCTATTATTATGAAATTAAAGTGACCTCTTAATATTGCCACTCTCTTGTTCTATAGAAACCAGCCCACGTTAATGGCTGCACCCTAGCCGGGAAGTAGTAGAGCTCACAACTCCCAGAAAGGTACAGCACAGGAACAGGCCTACGGCCCTCACCATCTGAGCCTAACATGATAAGGAATTAACACCTGTAAGACATGTTCTTCAATTCCAAACTCTTAGTGTTATAATGGCCGTTAGCAACAATTATAGAAACCCCATTCAATGTTTTAATTATATGCCATAAGGAAAGAAAAAATCAAGACTATTCAGTTACACACAGACACTGACATTTGTATTACTCGATTTGGCATTTTCACAAAGAACATATGCCCAATTATTTTGCAGCCTATTTAGATATGGATATTGTGAAAATAATTGCCAGTGTTCTGTGCACAATTTTGTGCTGCAATGATGATTTACATGGGCTATTTAATTTAATCTATCATAATGTATAGATAGTGAGTAATTTTGTTTGTGTACAATTGATGTCAGAGACTCGACTGTAAGTGAACAATACCACAGTAAAGGCAGCTCATTTTCAGAGACGTAATTGTCAGTGCATATTGGGTGAATTCACCCGAAAGGCTCGAGGATCATTCAGTGCTGAACTTTAGAGATCCTCTGTTGCAAGAACAAATTGCATCTATTAATGCTATTCCCGTGGCAGTGGTGGCCCCTTCTGCAATGTCCCTCTTATCAGTTCTGACCTGTAAATCAGGAAGAGTTAGAGGCTAAATTGGAAAAAATAATTAATAGAAATATCTTTTCAGTAAATGTTGCTTGTTCAGTCGCATAATCCCAGAACATCCTATTTTCAACCATGGTAAAAAAAAGAAATAGTTAATTTTATGTTGATGGAATCAATACTGGAGGCATGGATAGGGTAGAAATTGAAAGTATTTTTCACAGCATGGAAATGTCAAAGACTAGAGGGCACAGCTATATAGTGAGAGAGGAGAAGTTTAAAGGAGACTAGACTAAATGGGACACATTGGGTCCCAGCTTCACATGGGGTTGGTCACTCAACGCAATATTCCACCTCTCCACCAATTCCAATATACACACACACTCTCACACACACACACACATACACACGTATACACACACACTCACACACACACCCTCCACCTCACACACTCACACACGTACACTCATTCGCACACTAACGCTCACACACACACTCACATACACTCACTTGAGGGTTCACGCTATTGCATCACAGACATGCCCAGGAGCGCCCCAACGGTGGCACCCGCACGCACACGCGAAAGCGACGCTTCAAGCGACATGGACGACTACGTTCTCGCGTTGATATCGCACACAATGGCGAATCTAGAGACGCTGGAAGAGCTGAAAGTAGAGTTGACAACTGACGGCACACTGCAAATCGTCTGCCAGTATCTCCAGACAGACTGGCCCAAGGAGATAGCAGACAACTTAGTTCCGTATCACCTTGTACGCCACGAACTGGCAGTGGTTGACGATACATGTGTCACGCAGTGGTTATACCCAAATCACTGCAACACCGCACGTTACAACTGGCACACGAAGGACACCCGGGTGTTGTTAAGATGCAACAAAAGTGAGGCAGTGTGGTGCCCAGCAATAGATCCGCACGTAGAGGATTTCGTCAAAAATTGTGAAGCATGCACAATTAGCGAGGTCAACAAAACCACGTCCTGCCCCTCTTCAGCCAATCCCATGGCCCGACAAACCGTGGAGGCACTTGCAAGTCGCCATTTTCGGAGAGGTGCAAGCTGCGCCAAGAAGCCAGCCGTTTCTACTTGTAGTACACGATCTCCACAGCAAGTGGCCTGAGATCGCAACTACTTTCTCAGTCACGACAAGCTCGATTATTGCGATTCTCCAAAAGCTGTTCACTAAGTGGGGACTGCCGGAGGTCATAACGACTGACAACGGCCCACAGTTCATATCTGAACAGTTCTCCACTTTCCTCGCGCGTTATGACATTCAACATCAGCGGACGTCGCAGTACAACCCCCAATCGAACGGCGGGGTTGAACGAGTCAATCGCGTGATCAAGGAAAGCATAAAAGCGAGCATGTCGGAGGGGAAAACATTCCAACAGTCAATCCATATCCTCCTCCGATCCTACAGATACACACCGCACACGCCAGCAGAGCTGATGATAGGGCGAAATCTGCGAACGAAACGGAATGCTTTTCAACCACCATCGCACCCAAATCCAGACACAAAAGCGAGGGCGGAAATGATAGCACACAGCCAAGCAAAAGGGAAAGCGTACTGAGATGCCAAACGCAGAGTACGAGCGCCGCGGTTCAAGGACGAATCAGCCGCCCAAACAGACAGCATAAGCTCGCAAGCGCACTCTCACAAGCCGATACAGATCAAACGGAGACTTGGCAAGAACGAGTACCTCCTCCAGACGACACCAGATGGAACACGAGGTGTCTTATCGCAAACAGAGACAGGAAGAAGACGAACCGGATGCTTTTCCTTTCCCGATATCCAGTCAAGACAGCAATCGCGGTCAGTATACACCAGAGCAACCAAATCCCGCTCGACGCTCTCAGCGACAGAAGAGGAGACCTCAGTATCTGCAACATTTTCAGCTGTGAAGCCATAAGCCATTATATTCACTGAGCAGTTATTTTTAGGGCTTCCATTTACTAATGAAATTTGAAAGGACATTGAACTGATTTCATAACTGGACTTATATTTGATTTGATAACTGGACTTAAATGATCGCCTTCATTTACAAGGAGGGGAAAGAGGGGATCTCCCTTTGATCTGGTATTTTGTTGGTTCACGTGCTTGATCAATGGTGTTTTATCATTTGTTTCATTATTATTATTAATGTTTAGTGTTTTCTGAGTCATTCTTAACTGTGTATGTCATGTTGTTACTTGTGGGCGGAGCACCAAGGCAAATTCCTTGTATGTGAATACTTGGCCAATAAACTTACTTACTTACTAATATGTTGTGTCTATGAGACAGTCCTTACAGTCACCACAAGTGCGCTCTGCCCCTAGATGTATGTTTTCTGGGAGTCAGTTCGCAGCCATCTTGGCTGGAATAAAAACCGACTGACTGACACGGTATAACATGAGTCTGTATTGAGTTACTATCCATCAAACACTACACTGACCTGTCATGTACCCCCTTAGCCCCTTTCACTGTTGGGAAAACATACCCAGCCGTTCCAGTCACTCTCCATAACTAAAACCCTCCAAGCGAGGCAACATCTTGGTGGATCTCACCCCATCGCAACCACACCATTCATGTAGTGTTGTGATCAGAACAGCACACAACGCTGCAAGTACGATCTAACGAGTGTTTGTAACATCCCCGCTTTCATAATCTATGCCTTGACCGACAGTATGATGGCAGGCATGGCACCTGCCTTCTTTACTATCCCATCTATCTGTCTTTACGTTTTCAGGGAAATATGAATTTGAACCCACTGTTTATCAAACATTGCATAATGCCATATCATTTATTGTATTTCCTACCCCTAATTGACTTCCCAAAATACATCACCTCACATTGTCAAAATTAAATTCCATCTGCCAGCATTAAGCCCAACTTTCCACTTTATCAAGTTATAGCCTTGAACAACCATCCTCACTATCCCATCACCGCCACCAACATTTCAATTATCCACAAACTTACCAATCATACCTCCCATATTCACATCCAAATGGTTCATATATATCGCAAACAATGGTCCCAGCACTGGCTCCTGCAGAACCACACTGGTCACAGACGTTCATTCAGAAGAGCATTCTTCCATCACTGCACGCTGCCTCCAATTATCAGGCTAATTTTGAATCCAATTTGACAACTCGTCTTGGATTCCTAGAACCTTATGCCTGCCACGTGAACCTTGACATGCGCCTTACTAAGTAAGAGCCCATAGATGTCTGCCAATGATTATTTGATTACAAGGTGCAAAGATCATTATGAAATAATCAGGTAATTCTCCTCCTTAAATCTGTTCCTCACATAAGAATGGGATTGTGTCTCCACTTGGACCTCAGCATAATCATATCCCTGAGAACAACAATTTACCCTGTGCTGAACTGTGAGCGCAGACCCGTTTTGAATCTTTCCATTGCAGTGAAGTTCCACTCCAATATGAGATCAATCCACCTTGCTAAGAAATCTTATTAACCAAATAAACATGGTGCTTATTCTGTCATTTTCCTAGTGGCCTCGATTCTGGCTTTGCTGCATTATAGCTTTAATAATACAATCACCAGCCAAGGTGGTCCGAGTGCAGCTGAAGCAAAATGGAATCAACAGCAGGCTGGGATTGCCCTTTATGTCACTGACAAATGGAATCATCGTCTGCTTTGTTTTAATGAAAATAGTCTGGAGATTCTGCTTCTTTCCACCCGTAGATTGTTTGTTTGGCTTTACTCAGACATAAATCCATCAAATTAATCTGTGACCATTTCAATTACATTAACCAACAAATGCTATCAATGAAATGTTACTCCACAGTGACAATAAATTGGATTGAAATAAATCTAGTTAACACATTCAAAATATACAGTTAAGTCGTAAATCTAAATAAACACCTCTGGGCAGGACTTATCCTGGCTGATGCTTGGGAAACATTATTAAGTTTGCCCCGCTGTTTCTCGATATCTTTTAAAGTAATTTGCAAAATATTAATATGAACAAATTTAGAGCCATATTTCCTGTAATTGCTCAATGAAATTGAGTTATCAAAGTTGGCCCTTGTGGCTAAAGGGATCAGGGGGTATGGAGAGAAGGCAGGTACAGGATACTGAGTTGGATGATCAGCCATGATCATATTGAATGGCGGTGCAGGCTCGAAGGGCCGAATGGCCTACTCCTGCACCTAATTTCAATGTTTCTATGTTTCTATGTTAAACAGAAGCAAGAAACAAAAAGCTGAGTAACTCAGTGGGATAGGCGGCATCTCTGGAGAGAAGGAATGGGTGACGTTTCAGGTCGAGACCCTTCTTCAGAAGCCGTTGGGTCAATGATAACACTATGACACGGACCTGCAAGAATGTAATATATTCAAGCTAAACAAATAGGGGCAGCACAGTGGCAAGCGGCTAGAGTTGCTGCCTCACAGTGCCAGAGACTCGGGTTCGATCCTGACCTTGGGTGTTGTCTGTGTGGAGTTTGCACGATCCCCGTGTGACCGCATGGATTTTCTCTGGGTGCTCGGGTTAATTGCCCTCTGTAAATTGCCTCCAGTGTGTAGGGAGTGGATGAGAAAGTGGGATAGCTAGATATATAAAACGCGTGTGAATGGGTGATTGAAGCTCAGTGTGGACCTGGTGGACAGAGGGCCTGGTTCCATGCTGTATGTATCTTACAGTCAATCAATCAGTTGTATTCTCAGACCACGTGGGAGGCAGCAAACATATCAATGACTTGTGGAACCAACAGATATTCAGGTTGGTGACAACATTTGAAGTATTCCCATACATCATATAATCTCTGCCAGAGATGACTCGAGCCTGGACAACAAACCATTTGATCATGCAGTTGTGTCCCCATTAGATCCAGTGAAAACTTAAAGACATGAAGTACCAAATCCAAGCAAGACCAACATAGAAACAGGACCTTCCTTATGTTTAAATCCACAACAATGAAGCCCAGAGTCTTAAACCAGTTTAATGTATTCAAGAGAGAGTTAGATATAGCTCTTAGGGATAGCGGAATCAGGAGATATGGGGAGAAAGCAGATACAGGATACTGATTTTGGATGATCAGCCGTGATCATTTTGAATGGCGGTGCTGGCTCGAAGGGTGGAATGGCCTACTCCTGCGCCTAATTTCTATGTTAACTTCAAGTTCCTGTGCATATCTCTGAAGATCTGTCCTGGACCCAGCACATTGATACAATCACAAAGAAAGGTCAACAAAATCTCTACTTCCCTGGAAGATTGAGGAGATTCTGTGTCGACAACTACTCTCTTGAGCTTCAGTAGCAGCACACAGTACTGAGCATATTGGCTGGTTGCATCGCTACCTGGTTCTGCAACTTGATCACCCGGGTCTGAAGGAAAACGCAATGAATGGTAGACACTGCTCAGTCACCACCCTCGAAGACACTGCTCAGTCACCACTGCCTCAAAAAGGCAGCCAACA
This sequence comes from Okamejei kenojei, assembly GCA_035221665.1. NCBI lineage: Eukaryota > Metazoa > Chordata > Chondrichthyes > Rajiformes > Rajidae > Okamejei > Okamejei kenojei. The sequence continues at coordinate 141,911,890 of CM069133.1, forward strand.
TCATCAAGACTCTCATCACCCCGTATCTGGTGGTCTTTTCAGACTCCTATACTTTCTTCCCGATGGTAGGAATGAAATTAAATTCCCTTCGCTCCATAGATGCTGCCTCACCCGCTGAGTTTCTCCAGCATTTCTGTCTACCTTCGGTTTTCCAGCATCTGCAGTTCCTTCTTAAACATGTACATCTGTGGACTGCCTTTAGTTGCACTCAGTACTTAGTTCATTTATTGTACTAGTATTGTGGTTATTAACTTGTTGAATTTTTGTTTATATGTGTATTCTGTTTACAGGCCGGTTCTGCTGCTGCAAGGAAGAATTTCATTGTTCCATTGTTGGTGCATTTATACATTCTCCAGTGTGTAGGGAGTTATACAATTATACAATCTCTTGACTAAACCTGCAAGGAGATTAGGAAGACTGAAAACCGGTGATTAGATTTATTAAAAATACATCTTGATCAGTTATTTGTATTTCACTGTTGCCCTTTTAAAAGAAAATGATTTAGTGTATCTTTACGCATGGAACATGCTGCTCTCTCTGTATCGATGTGAGTGCTCACATTGTGACTGTTTGACAGGAGACTCCTGATTTGGCTGCTTCTCAATAACATAACCCTGTCATATACATTCCGTTTATGCTAACTGCTTTAAGACTCAACGTGTGTGCCAACTTACAAAATTAGCCTCTATTTATATATATAATTATATAAAATATCATATAAAACATGCCGTATTTCAATGCATTCATAAAAGCAGTACAGTTACCATGGCAACTGCTCTCAAGTGAAATTCCAAATGGAGTTAAAACCTATATTTTATGACCAATATGAAATTATACAGATACCTATATTATGTATTGGGTTATACATTATTTTTGAAAACTGTACTTTATATTACAAAGAGTATTCATTCCTCAGTATACTTTAGTAAAGGATATGTCTTAAATGATCGTATTTTTCAACCAGATTTATTTCTTACAAGGGGCCCTCAGGCCCTTCACAGATCTAATTTCCTTGGATGACCTGCTACATGAAGGTGCAATGGCTTGCTGCTAGTTAGGCTGAGATATTTGGTTACAGATGCTCAGGCTCGCAACTAAACAGCCAGCACTGGCATTCTCTGCCTCGCTGTTCCTTACATTTTGTGCTGTTGTGTTAATAAATAGCCATTCCATCTACCTGCAGCCTGCTCTAATTGCTCCACATTATTCATCTAAAACACGGTTAATTTCCTTTTGCATCCGTAAAACATAAGAGATTTTATTACAGCCAGAGTTTCCTTGGTATCACTTGACAAAATCTCTCCGGGCACTTCATTGCAACTCGGAAAGTCACCCAAGTTTAACCTTTGGTTCGTGTGAAGTCAGCATGGATCGCAAAACCGAGATACAGTTAGACTTGACATCCCTGCATTACAGCAGAGCAAAGGAGGTCATTCAATTTGTGATTTCCAGGTGGAAAGAGCTGAACAATGTGACAGTGCAAGGCTTGTCCAGTCAAGTTTTCTGTGATATTCGCTGGCCCAGTTTCATGTGAGAAGGATGGTACTTGTGTGAGGTATTAGTCCACATGAAACCATGTTCCTGAGCCACGAGTCATGCCTTCAGGGAAGAAACAGGCAAGAGCAGAAAGGTGAAAGAAAACTCCGGAGGGAGAACATCATTTTATTATACTAAAGTTAGTATTGTGAATATATTTCAGTTACTATATGTTTAAGAAGAGACTGCAGATGCTGGAAAATCGAAGGTACGCATAAATGCTGGAGAAACCCAGCGGGTGCAGCAGCATCTATGGAGCGAAGGAAATAGGCAATGTTTCGGGCTTCGGAAATAGTCAGTTACTATATGTTTGCTTAATAAGGTATCTGGGATAAGACAAATGGAATCACATCTAAATAGTACTGTATTTCTCTGATTTGCCACTAGCAGTTCAGAAGTCGTGATGGAAGTGTGGCTCACTGGTGCTTATTTCAGTGCTACTCCCAACCACTGGGGTCCTGGTATCCACTTTCCCTCTAAACGCCAAGGTTCTCTTCCATGCACCCTGTTACTGGGTTTGCAGGAAAATGTATTATACTACGCTGTAACCTCTTAAAAAAAAAGAATTAAAAATTATTAATTGGAATACAGTCCATGAAGCTGGAAAATCTAGAAACAAAGAAATACAGATGGAGGTTTGCAAAAATAATGATACACAATGCTGGAATGACACAGCGGATTAGACAGCATCACCGGAGAAGATGGATATACTTCCGACCTGCCAAAATATTCCAGCACATTGTGACCAGTCGGAAAGTCAGTCAGTTTGGCCTCAAACAAAACCAACAGAAAATAAGCCTAGATAGACATGAAATGCTGGAGTAACTCAGATGGACAGGCAGCATCTCTTGGAGAGAAGGAATGGGTGACGTTTCAGGTTGAGAGCCTTCTTCAGAAAGAAAATAAGCCTGCTGGATTAACGGTGTTTTATATAGTTCACAGAATATACAGGTTCATCATCGATTTTCCGGCAACTGGTGGTCAGCACCTCCTTTCATCCGAAAATGTGGTGCCTAGGCCCGGTGTGGTGACCGATTTTCCGATCAGAAGTTCCGCGCCGATTAGCAGGTCGAATTTTCCCCTTATGGCCAGAGCTCTGGAACTCCGGCCCTGCTGGAGCCGGCAGGTCCGTTCCCATAGCTGACTTCCGCAGCTGACCGACAAGCAAAATTTCCCCCCTGCGTCCGAGGCTCTGGAACTTCGGCCCGAAAGAAGCCTCAGGACCATTCCCATAACGGCCGATATGGACCTTTCCGGCACCAGTGACTCCTCTCGGAGGCCATGACTTCTATTGGTCCGGCAAAATAGATAATCCAGAAAAGTTCTAGAACTAAGGGTGCTGGAAAATCTGTGTTTGACCTGTATTGAACATGGTGAACTGAATTCAGTTATTATCACAATTTACCTCAGTGAAATGCATAAGAAATTGACATGCCAAGTAATAAAATAGCAATTTTATTATATATGTATATATTTCCCTCAGGTCCTAATTCTTAAACTATGATTCAATCGTATCTGGTGTAAACTTACGTGACTGTGACTATGATAAACTTTTCTTATCTGTCCTTTTTAATCTATCTATGGCCTTTGAAGCAATTGGCAACGTTATCCTCTTTAAACCCCTTTCTGCTGATAATTCTGCTCACCATCAATTCTCTTGACTCCTCTATATTTGATAACTCAACTGTGAAGCTCCATCGGGCACTTTATTGCATTAAAAACATTAAATGTGTATGTCACAGAGGCAGAAAAATTGTAAAAGTCTTATTGTTTTAACCTTGCTAAGATGTTTTATTTTGTACCCACTAAGGGCCTGTCCCACTTCACGAGTTCACCCAAGAGCTCTGCCGAGTTTAAAAAAAAAAATCAAACTCGTGGTGAGTACGTAGAATGTACGTAGCGGGTACGTCCGAGCTCGGGGGCGACTCTTAGCAGCTCGTAACGCTAACAGCAGGTACTCGGGAAACGGGGTAAGCTCTTGAAGCTTTTTCAACATGTTGAAAAATGTCCACGAGAGCCCCGAGTACCTACGAGCGGCTATTACCGTAATTCTCCGAGTTCGAATCAGGGGAAGCTCGGGAGAACTCTTGAATTACCTCGTGCAGTGGGACAGGCCTCAGACCAATAAATAGAACCAGCCCCGGTCACTCCCTCTTCCCCCCCTCTCTCATTAGACAAGAGTTTCAAGTATGAAAATGCATACCTCCATTTTCAGGGACAGTTTCTTCCCAGCTGTTATCAGGCAACTAAACCATTCTATCAACAACTGGAGAGCGGTCCTGAGCTACTATCTTCCTCATCCTTGGAGACATTCAGACTCCCTTTAATCGAACTTTACTGGACTTTATCTTGCACTAAACATTATTGACTTTATCATGTTTAATGTACACTGTGGATGGCTCGATTGTAATCATCTATAGTCTTTCCGCTGACTGGTTAGCACGCAACAAAAAGCTTTTCACTGGACCTCGGTACATATGACAATAAACTAAACTAAACTCCATCCCCCCTCTCTCTCCATCCCCTTCCCAGTTCTCCCACTAGTCTCACCGTTTCCGCCAACATTCTATCTTTGTCCCGCACTCTCTGCCTCAGAGGGCAGTGGAGGAAGGTTCTCTGGATGCTTTCAAGAGAGAGCTAGATAGGGCTCTCAAAAATAGCGGAGTCAGGGGATATGGGGAGAAGGCAGGAACGGGGTACTGATTGGGGATGATCAGCCATGATCACATTGAATGGCGGTGCTGGCTCGAAGGGCCGGATGGCCTACTCCTGCGTGAGACCAAGCGTAGGCTTGGCGATCGTTTCGCCGAACACCTCCGCTCGGTTCGCATTAACCAACCCGACCTCCCGGTGGCTCAGCACTTCAACTCCCCCTCCCATTCCGTATCCGACCTCTCTGTCCTGGGCCTCCTCCACGGCCAGAGTGAGCAACACCGCAAGTTGGAGGAACAGCACCTCATGTTCCGCTTGGGGAGTCTGCATCCTGGTGGCATGAACATCGATTTCTCACAATTCTGTTAACCCTTACTGTCTCCTCCCTTTCCTACCTCTTCCTCAACCCTCGGGCTCATCCTCCTCCTTCTTTTTCCTTTCTTCTCCCCGCCTCCCCCCACCCCCTATCAGTCTGAAGAAGGGTTTTGGCCCGAAACTTTGCCTATTTCCTTCGCTCCATAGATGCTGCTGCACCCGCTGAGTTCTCCAGTATTTTTGTGTACCTTCAAACTAAATTAAACACAGAATTAAGCCAAAGACACAATAGACTGCAGATGACGGAGTCACGAGCAAAGAACAAAGTGCTGAAGGAACTCAGCGGGTCAGGCAGCATCTCAGGAGGGAATGGATAGGTGACGTTTCAAATCAGGACCCTTCGTTCGACTGATCAAACTTTTTCAGACATCGGTCTGAAGAAGGAACCTGACTGAACACATTGGTTAACAATTCCCACCCCAGATGCTGCCTGACCCACTGAGTTCCACCAACATTTTGTGTTTTGTTACAGAGGTAGGCCCCATTTAGCCTATTGTAGAAAACCTGGGGCCTTGATAGAAACGTCCAATTAATTCCATTCTCCATAAATCCGTGATATTTTTTCTTTATAAATATTTATCTGAATCTTGTTTGCATATCATCACTGAATCTCCCTGCTCTGCATGTACAAGCAGTGCATTCCTGTTCATGGCCGCCTGTTATGTAAGAAAAGGTTTCCTCCTGCTCTCCCTGGTTCTTTTGCCAATCATCTTAAATCTAACGGCAAGGATCTTAAAGTTCTCAACAATTTCTCAGCAATGGTTCTCAGCACTATTGGCGCTGATTGGGGCATTTGCTCCACCACACTTCCTGAAGTCAATAACTAGCTCCTTCATCTTGCCGACATTGAGAGAGAGGTCATTGTCCTGACACCATCTTACTCCGTTCTCGATCTCCTTCCTGGACTCCATCTCATCATGATTCATGATCCAGCCCACTACTGTTGTGCCATCTTGTAGATGAAGTTTGAGCTAAATTTGGCTGCACAGTCATGAACGTATAGGGAGTGGAGTAAGGAACTGATAATGCATCCTTGCAGAGCACCAGTGTTGAGAATTATTCTGGAGGAGGTGTTGTTACCTATTCACACTGATTGTGATCTGTGGTTAGAAAGTTGAGGATCTAGTGGCAGATGGAAGTGCTGATTCCTAGGTCCAGGAGTTTGGAGATATGTTTAGTGAAGATTATAGTGTTGCCTGGCTTACACACTGGCTGACTGACTCACCCACTGGCTTACTCGCTGATTCTGTGTTGCCTCTCCTGCGTGAGCATTTATATCATTTCCTACTTTCAGGAGGGAGAGATGATTGAATGGCGGAGTAGACGATGGGCCAAATGGCCTAGTTCTACTATCACATGACCTTATGACCTTACAACCTTTTATTTCACTTAGAAAGATAGAAACATAGAAACTAGGTGCAGGAGGAGGCCATTCGGCCCTTCGAGCCAGCACCGCCATTCATTGTGATCATGGCTGATCGTCTCCTATCAATAACCCGTGCCTGCCTTCTCCCCATATCCCTTGACTCCACTAGCCCCTAGAGCTCTATCTAACTCTCTCTTAAATCCATCCAGTGATTTGGCCTCCACTGCCCTCTGTGGCAGGGAATTCCATAAATTCACAACTCTCTGGGTAAAACAGTTTTTTCTCACCTCAGTCTTAAATGACCTCCCCTTTATTCTAAGACTGTGGCCCCTGGTTCTGGACTCACCCAACATTGGGAACATTTTTCCTGCATCTAGCTTGTCCAGTCCTTTTATAATTTTATGTGTTTCTATAAGATTCCCCCTCGTCCTTCTAAACTCCAGTGAATACAAGCCTAGTCTTTTCAATCTTTCCTCATTTGACAGTCCCGCCATCCCAGGGATCAATCTCGTGAACCTACGCTGCACTGCCTCAATCACAAGGATGTCCTTCCCAAAATTAGGAGACCAAACATCTTCTTCAGCATCTGCAATTCTTTCCTTATCAATCACTGACAAAGATTATTTGTCTATCATCGCACTGAAGTTCATGAATGTTGGACAAAAATTAGTTGCCATGTTATTTACATTAGCATTGTACGAAGCTTCAAATGTAATTCATTGCTGGGAGAAATTCTGAAATCATGAATCATGTCATCCTGACCTGAAACGTCACGTCCATTCGGCAATACTTGTCCATTCCCTTGATAGATACAACCCGACCTGCTGAGTTCCTCCTACTCTTTGTGTTTTGCTCAGATTGAAGCATCTGCAGTTTCTTTTGTCTCCAAACAAATGTAATTGCGTATTTTGGTGTACAAGCTTAAAACTCATCAAATTAAACAATAGTTTCCAATCAGTTTGTAGCAGGCCAGGCTCCGTAAATAGTTAGTAATCTGATACTCTCTTCAAAATCATATTTGGGTGGAAAGCGAATAAGGAGCTACCCTGGTGACAAAGCTGAAATGGACAGCACATATTGTTAAAGAGAAAGCAGTTGATTATTGTGGTCATAGTTGACCTGGCCATGAAGATCCGTTGTCATGATGGCGATGCAGGGTCCGCCTGGCCAAGAGTAGCCGTTTACCGGCCCTCTGTCCCGACTCCCACCTCTCCGGTATTCGGGCAAGCAGGGGCCAGGCTCAGCGGCTTCCCTCACCAGGAGGCTCCCGGTTCCACGGCGAGCGAGGCCAGGCCTGAAATGGTACGTGTTTGCCAGTCCCTATTTAAGACCCTGTTCAGGAGTCATAGGTCATAAGGTCAAAAGTGATAGTAGAATTAGACTATTCAGCCAATCTAGTCTACTCCGCCATTCAATCACGGCTGATCCACCTCTCTCCCCTAACCCCATTCGCCTCCCCATGACATCTGACGGCTCTGCTAATCATGAATCTATCTATCTCTGCCTTAAAAATATCCACAGACTTGGCCTCCACAGCCATCTGTGGCAAAGAATTCCAGATTCACCACCCTCTGACTGAAGACATTTCTCCTCATCTCCTTCCTGAATGAATGTTCTTCTAAACTCCAGCGAGTATAGGCCCAGTGCCGACAAGCGCTCATCGTAGGCTAACCTACTCATTCCTGGGATCTTTCTTATAAACATCCTCTGGACCCTCTCCGGAGACAGTACATCCTTCCCCAGATACGGTGCACAAAATTGCTCACAATATGTCATGGTGACCTACAGCACAGGAACAGAATTATCTGCCACAGAAGGTTGTTGAGGCCAGTTCATTGGCTATATTTAAGAGGGAGTTAGATGTGGCCCTTGTGGCTAAAGGGATCAGGGGGTATGGAGAGAAGGCAGGTAGAGGATACTGAGCCATGATCATCTTGAATGGCGGTGCAGGCTCAAAGGGCCGAATGGCCTACTCCTGCACCTATTTTCTATGTTAACAGAGCCTTTGCCCCACTGAGTCTGACCAACCATCTCAACCACCTATTTATACTTACTCCCAAATAATCCATTTTTTTAAATCTCCAACTCATTCACATCTCCAACTCCCCCATGATTCTACCACTCTACCCAACAGGGACAATTTACACTGGCACACCTGAATGTAACCCATGCGGCCACTGGGAGAATGTGCAAAGTCTACACTGACAGCACCCGAGATCAAGAATGAACCCAGTCCTCCGACGCTGTGAAACAGTGATTCCACTAGTTAGAGTCATAGAGTGAAACAGTGCAGAAACAGGCCCTTCAGCCCAACTTGCCCACACCGGCCAATATGTCCCAGCTACACTAGACCCGCCTGCCAGCAGTTGGTCCACATCCCTCTAAACCTGTCCTGTCCATAATACCGCTGGGTCACTCACCTTGATGAAGAAATAAAATCTGAAAAATTAGTCTTGCTGAAGCGTTTTGTAAGAGTCTGTTCAACAGGAGAATCCAACTGCAACAAAAATATTCCGTAGTAGATGAAACTCTCAGGACGAGTTTCTAAAGAAATTAACTATTCAGAAAAAATGGAGCTTATCTAGAGGCAATTTTTATTCTTGGTTAACTAGCTCGTACTGTCACAGAGCAGTTGCATTGCAGAATAAATGGAAGAACTGGAATGTTAATTTCTTGTTTTGAACCTTAATTTATAGCTTCCTGACAAACCATGTCAGCAAAATGGAAAACCCCTTGCCAGCAAGGCGCTCGATCATTGAGTGGCCCAAACTCACTTCAAAATGAGACGGGCTCAGTAAGAAATAACTCCCCCGATAAAGTGAATCAAATAAACAAAACTTAAATAGCTCATACAATAGAACCTGAATATTTCATTAGATGCGGCATTCAACCAGGGAAATACTAGATATTAAAACACTTCAGGAACAACGTTTGGTATGTCTGTTGATGGCAAACATTTGCATCCTGCTTGTCATATAATAATCCTTACCCCAGTTTGGCCTGATGTGACTTCAGATGCCTCAACATGATTGGTTCTTAAGTGCCCTCTGAGATAGTCCAGCAAACCATTCAGTTCAAGGGTCCAATTAAGGACAGACAATGAATCCTGGCCTTGCCAGTGATATATGTTCCCCATGAATAAATCTTTAAGAAATGTGTGTGTTCCTTTTAAAATGGTAATGTGACTTTTGTACCCAGAGGCTTGCACAGAGATTCAAATCGTTAAAGGTAGCTTACAAATCTGTAGCCAGAAGTTAAAATATCTTTGCTATTACGTCCAGGTTATCTTAAAATATCTTACATTCTGCTCCTTATACAAGGTGGCTAATGTGTTATGAACATCTTTTTAATCAACTCCTGGTCTTTGGTTATAAGTCTTATTCATAGGGTGATCAATCACTTTGCCAATAAACGGACAGATTAATAGTTAAATGCATTTCATTGCCAATTCTCATCAAAATATTTCATTTGCGATTTCATGATAGGGATCTCTAAATCTTTATACTTAGAGTTTATTTAGTCATTGAGTCATACAGTGATGTAGTGTGAAAACAGGCCCTTCGGCCCAATTTGCCCACACCGGTCAACATGTCCCAGCTACACTAGTCCCACCTGCCCGTGTTTGGTCCATATCAATCCAAACCTGTCCTATCCTTGAATCTGTCTAACTGTTTATTAAATGTTGGGATAGTTAATGCAACAACTACTTCCTCTGGCAGCTTGTTCCATACATTCACCACCCTTTGTGTGATAAAGTTACCCCTCAGATTCCTATTAAATCTTTTCTCCTTCATCTTAAACCTATTGTCCTTGATTCACCTACCATCAGTCTCAATTCCAATAATCATTAGTACAGATACCTTCTGCCCTATTCCATATCTCTTTTGGCTACACCACTTAACTCCACCTTGATAATCTTCCATTCACCAGTCACTTTAACAAATGTCACAACCTGCACTCATATATTTCTAATCCCCAACTTTCCCATCACTACAAGAAGCCATCGTAGAGACCAGAGGAAACTCTGCAGCCTTGTAGATGGTAGAATATGCAAGTCTGTGGTTTAGGAGCCAAGCTAAGCCAAGCTCTGCATCGATATTTGGTTGAGGGCCAGCGCCTGGACATTCCTGTTCTATAGTTTATCCTTGCGGTAAAACTGCAGAAAGTAGCAAATAGTTTGAAGAGCTCAGACGTGCATACAAGTGCTCATAGGAGCAAAGTGTTATGGGTGATATTACATAAATTGAAAAGTAACAGACAGAAAAGAATGTGGAATACTTGCTCAAATTCTTTGTATGTATTCCCATAGGCTAAGTATGCATGCCAGAAGAAGAATCTATAAAACTGCCCATAAAGAGTAAAGAAAAGTTGTTACTGGTAATGGATAGGGTCACTTTATCTCAAGCTTTCTTTGGATGTTTACATCACAGGAAGAATTTGGGCATGATTCCCTGAAATAACATTGTGCACTATTGCATAAAATAACATTAGTGCATTCATATCAAATAGAATTTGCGATGGATCTTGCACATTTGTAAGATAGGGCTACTTCAGGCAAATGTATCATATTAATACGATAAAGAGGTGTGTAATTTTCAGGCTTGGATCTCTACGTGAACAGGTTAGGGAACAATGGGGTCGAGAACTGAATTTGTGTCAGGTCTGAGGTCTTGGGCTCCAGGTGTCTTTTTCTTCAGTTGACTAAATGCTGGCGCGTAAGGGGTAATGGTGAATTTGATCACTCATACCAGCATCTATGGAGTAGACAAAAATGCTGGAGAAACTCAGAGTGAGGCAGCATCTATGGAGAGAAGGAATAGGTGACGTTTTGGGTCGAGACCCTTCTTCAGTACTCAATACTGATGAAGGCCAAAGTGTCAAAAGCCTTTTTGACCACCTTATCTACCTGTGACTCGCCCTTCAAGGAACCATGCACCTATACTCCTAGATCCCTCTGTTCTACAACACTACCCAGAGGCCTACCATTTACTGTGCAGGTCCTGCCCTTTGATGTCCCAAACTGCAACCATCTTCACTATCTGCAAAACCACTAACTATTGTATCATCAGTAAACTTGCCAATCTTGCCCTGTATGTTCTCATCCAAATCATTGGTGTGGATGACAAACAGTAACGGGTCAAAAAACACAGTCAGAGAAGCAATCTTCCACCATCATCCTCTGCTTCCTTCCGTGGAGCCAATTTGCTATCCATACAGCTATTGCTCCTTGGATTCCATGCAATCTAACCTTCCAGAGCAGACTACCATGCGGAACCTTGTCGAATGCTTTACTGAAGTCCACGTACACAACATCTACAGCTCTGCCCTCATCAACCTTTATGGTCAAAAATCATTCAGATTTATGAGACACGACCTTCCATGTACAAAACCACTACCAATGTTAAGCTCACCGGCCTATAGTTCGCAGCATTTTCCCTGCAGCCCTTCATGAAAATAGTCAGAACATCTGGCATCTCTACTATATTTAAGGCCGACTCTCTCTAACTTCTACAGGTGCACAGTAGAGAGCTTGCTGACTGGTTGCATCGTGGCTTGGTTCGGCAACTTGAGCGCCCTGGAGAGGAAAAGACTACAAAAAGTAGTAAACACTGCCCAGTCCATCATCGGCTCTGACCTCCCTTCCATCGAGGGGATCTACCTCAGTCGCTGCCTCAAAAAGGCTGGCAGCATCATCAAGGACCCACACCATCCTGGCCACACACTCATCTCCCTGCTACCTTCGGGTAGAAGGTACAGGAGCCCGAGGACTGCACTGACCCGGTTCAGGAATAGCTACTTCCCCACAGCCATCAGGCTATTAAACTTGGCTCGGACAAAACTCTGATGGATAGAGAACTGGCTGGCATGGATAGAGAACTGGCTGGCAGACAGGAAGCAAAGAGTAGGAGTGAACGGGTCCTTTTCAGGATGGCAGACAGTGACTAGTGGGGTGCCGCAAGGCTCAGTGCTGGGACCCCAGCTATTTACAATATACATTAATGATTTGGACGAGGGAATTAAATGCAACATCTCGAAGTTTGCGGATGACACGAAGCTGGGGGGCAGTGTTAGCTGTGAGGAGGATGCTAGGAGGCTGCAGGATGAGTTGGATAGGCTGGGTGAGTGGGCAAATGCATGGCGGATGCAGTATAATATGGATAAATGTGAGGTTATCCACTTTGGTGGCAAAAACAGGAAGGTAGACTATTATTTGAATGGTGACCGATTAGGAAAAGGGGAGATGCAGCGAGACCTGGGTGTCATGGTACACCAGTCATTGAAAGTAGGCATGCAGGTGCAGCAGGCTGTGAAGAGAGCGAATGGTATGTTGGCATTCATAGCAAAAGGATTTGAGTACAAGAGCAGGGAGGTTCTACTGTTGGATGATCAGCCATGATCATATTGAATGGCGGTGCAGGCTCGAAGGGCCGAATGGCCTGCTCCTGCACCTAATTTCTATGTTTTCTATGTTTAATACCTCTCCATCTGTTATTTGCACTTTATCAATTTATTCATTCATGTGTGTATTTGAGTATATAACTGTAGTCAATGCCTACTATGTTCTGTTGTGCTATGCAAAGAAAGAATTTCATTGTCCTGTCAGGGACACATGACAATAACTCTTTTGACTTGACTCGTAAATTTCAACCAGGGCTCACACAATTTCCACTCTAGTTTCTGGATATATCTGATCAGGCTCTGGAGATTTGTCCACCTTCCAACACGACAGTACCTTCAATACTTCTTCGACGGTAACCCGGGCTGCTCTCATGACACTTGCAGCGACTGTTCAAATTTCCACCGTCCTACTGTCTTTCTCCTCAGAAAATACAGAGGAGAAATACTCATTCAGGACCTTGCCCATCTCCTGTGGGTCCACGCAGAGATGACCGCTTTGATTCCTGAGAGGTTCCACTCTCTCTCTAGTTACACTTTTCTCCCTTATGTATTTATAAAATATTTTGGGGTTGCCCCTAATGCTACCTGCCACAGCTATCTCCTGGCCCCTTTTTGCCCTTCTGATTTCTTTTATTAGTTTACTCCTTTGTTCCCGAAACTCCTCCAGGGATATACTTGAACCCAGCTGCCTCTACCTGTCCCATGCATCCTTCTTGTTTTTGACTAATGTCTTAATTTCCCTCGTCAGCCAAGCTTCCTTACGTTTGCCTGCTTTTCCCTTCACTCTAACTAGGTATGTTACAAAACTTACCTTCAGCAGCGCCGCAGTTCTGTCACTGGCCGGGTGCACGACTTTGGCGCCTTTGAGAGGGGGGCGGGTTTAAAATGCCGTTTTTCTTCAGCCTGTTCAAATCGATTTTGAACAGGCTGTTTAGTTGCTGAAGGAAAATCGTTTTGACTACCGTTTTATTAAGTTTATTAAAATTAGCACTGGATAGTTTAATAGCAGGAGTAAAATTAAAATAATCTTCTAATGGCGTCAACGCCAATAATGGGACAGATCTCACGTAGGGGACAAGGAATGGTACTTTTTCATATAAACTTGCATCTTAGGATGCCTTTAATCAAAATTTCACGTTTTGAAAAGATGACTTAGGACCCATAAGAACCGGCAGTATTTTTCCTGCTGGTATGGGGTTTAAATTCACCGCAAATGCAACGTTCGAAACGATCGCGTTCCACAAAATCCCACTCGCAAGATGATTTAAATGGCCATTCATTTACGGGAATTAAACACTAAATTCCTTCCATTTGGCCTATAAATTCATGACAATGACATTTTAAAATCATGTTATATTGTGAATTCTTGTGTGAATGTTATTTGGACACTTAGGCTTTTTAAAAATGTTAACCTTTTCGTAAGAAATGGATAGATGTTTAGATCTAGTATTTGAATATTGTAATTAGCTATAATTAGGTAACTAACTAATTATATGCTTTAATTTCAGGTCATCCAAGTAAAATTGGTTCATAATTGTTTCAGAATGCTTCAGTCTATAATAACTGAAAATTTCATTCAGTTCCCTTAATTTTTAAGAAAGTTATGGGCTTTTGACTGTCCTTGATCACAGCTTTTGTGTTAAGTCAATGGAAAAGCAATAGGGAACAAGATGCTAATTTCCGAGTATGAAAATGACCATAACTTTTTTAATACCGAAGATATGAAAGTCAATTAGGTGTCAAATTAAACTTCCTTTTATGCTTTATCTGGTAGGATAAATTGCAGACTTGATTTTTATAATCATAAAATTTTGTAACATTGCTACTCTAACGGGGAGGTACACTTTCTTCAGTGCACTTTTAAAATCATCTCACTTGGCCGATGTTCCTTTTCCCTCAAATAAACTGCTGCAGTCAACTTGAGCGAGACATTCTCTCATATGTTCAAAGTTGGCCTTAACCCGGTAGAGCATTTTAACATGTGGACCCTCTCCGTCCCTATCTATAACTATCTTAAACCAAATCGAACTGTGGTCACTGGCCCCAAAAGGGTCGTCCACACACATTTCATTAACTTGCCCTTCCCAATTTCCCTCTCACGTGTGGGGGCCTCCACATACTGCTTAAGAAAACTCTCCTGAACACTTTTGAGGAGTTGCACCCCATGTAAACCCTTCACGCTATGATTTTCCCAATCTATATTGGGAAAGTTAAAATCCCCCGCTACAACAACCTTATTTGACCTGCAGCTGTCTGCAATCTCACGGCACATTTGTTCTTCTAATTCCTCATTCATATTCATTGCTGCCTCTTACCTACCTTTATCATTTCAATAGAGCATACACATGTCTGCTGTTGTTTGGAGAGTCTGGAATGATGAGTTGATAGCCCGGCATAACAGCAAAATGCATCATTTGATGATAACTATGCAATGCCTTTGAACACAGAGCAGTTAAATTCATTCATAATTGGAAATCAGAGTGCACAGCATAAAATATAATATTCCAATTGAATTAAGAATTGGTTAATGGGCAGTAAACAGAGATGGAAACATAGAAAATAGGTGCAGGAGGAGGCCATTTGGCCCTTCGAACCATCACCGCCATTCATTGTGATCATGGCTGATCATCCACAATCAGTAACCCATGCCTGCCTTCTCCCCATATCCCTTGATTCCGCTAGCCCCTAGAGATCTATCTAACTCTGTTTTAAATTCATTTAGTGAATTGGCCTCTCCTGCCCTCTGTGGCAGATAATTCCACAAATTCACAATTCTCTGGGTTAAAGGTTCTTTCTCATCTCAGTTTAAAAATGTCCTCCCCTTTATTCTTGGAGTATGGCCCCTGGTTCTGGAATCGCCCAACATTTTCCCTGCATCTAGCTTGTCCAGTCCTTTCATAATTTTATATGTTTCTATAAGATTCCTTCTCATCCTTCTAAATTCCAGTGAATACAAGCCCAGTTTTTCAATTTGTTCCTCATATGACAGTCCTGCCATCCCGGGGATTAACCTTGTGAACCTACTCCGCACTGCGTCAATAGCAAGAATGTCCTTCCTCAAATTAGGAAACCAAAACTGCACACAATATTCCAGATGTGGTCTCACCAGGGCCCTGTACAACTGCTGGAGGACCTCTTTACACCTATACTCAAATCCTCTCGTTATGAAGGCCAACGTGCCATTAGCTTTCTTTACTGCCTGCTCTACCTGCATGTTTACTTTCAGTGACTGGTGTACAAGGGCACCCAGATCTTGTTGCACTTGCCTTTTCCCTAATCTGACACCATTGAGATAATAATCTGCCTCCTTGTTCTTGCTGCCAAAGTGGATAACCTCACATATATCTCCATTATACTGCATCTGCCATCCATTTGCCCACTCACTCAACCTGCCCAGGTCACCCTGCAACCTCCTAGCATCCTCCTCACAGTTCACACTGCCACCCAGCTTTGCGTCATCTGCAAATTTGCTAGTGTTACTATAATCCCATCACCTAAATCATTAATATATATTGTAAATAGTTGCAGCCCCAGCACCGAGCCTAGCGACATTCCACTCGCCACTGTCTGCCATTCTGACAGGGACCTGTTTATTCCTACTCTTTGTTTCCTGAATGCCAATCAATTCTCTGTCTTAGTCAATACCTAACCCCCAATACGATGTGCTCTAATTTTGCCCACTAATCGCCTGTGTGGGACCTTATCAAACGCTTTCTGAAAGTCCAGATGCACTACATCCACTGGCTCTCCTTCATCCATTTTACTTGACACAGCCTCAAAAAATTCCAGAAGATTAGTGAAGCAGGATTTCCCCTTCATAAATCCATGCCGACATGGACCAATCCTTTTATTGCTATCCAAATGCGGCGTTATTACTTCTTTAATAATTGACTCCAGCAGCTTCCCCACCACCGATGTCAGGCTAACAGGTCTATAATTCCCCGTTTTCTCTCTCGCTCTTCAAAAGTGGGATAATATTAGCTACCCTCCAATCCACAGGAACAGATCCTGCATCTATAGAACATTGGAAAATGATCACCAATGCGTCCACAATTTCTAGAGCCACCTCCTTGAGTACCCTGGGATGCAGACCATCAGGCCCTGGGGATTTATCAGCCTTCAGTCCAATCAGTCTACTCAATATTATTTCTCGCCGAATGCACATTTCTTTAAGTTCCTCTGTCTCCCTAGATCCTCTGTCCTCCAGTACATCTGGGAGATTGCTTGTCTCTTCCTTAGTGAAGACAGATCCAAAGTACCTGTTCAACTCTTCTGCCAATTCCTTGTCCCCCATAATAATTTCACCTGTTTCTGCCTTCAAGGGACCCACATTTGTCTTTACTAATCTTTTTCTCTTAACATACCTAAACAATGCTTTTACTCTCCTGCTTTATATTCTTGGCCAGCTTACCCTCGTACTTCATCTTTGCACCCCGTATTGCCCTTTTTGTTACCTTCTGTTGTCATTTGAACGTTTCCCAATCCTCTGGCTTCCTGCTACTCTTTGCTATGTTATACACAGTTTTATTCCATCGCTAACTTCTCTTGTCAGCCACAGTTGCCTCTTACTCCCCTTAGAATCTTTCTTCCTCTTTGGAATAAAATGATCCTTCATCTTCTGGATTATGAACAGATATTCCTGCCATTGCTGTTCCACCGTCATTCCTGCTCGGATCCTTTTCCAGTTGACCTTGGCCAGCTCCTCTCTCATGCCTTCATGGTCCCCTTTGTTTAACTGCAACACTGACACTTCTGATTTAACCTTCTCCCTCACAAATTGCAGATTAAAACTTATCATATTATGGTCACTACCCCCTAGCCGCCCCTTTACCTTGCGTTCCCTTATTAAATCTGGTTCACTAGACAACACTAAATCCAGAATTGTCTTCTCTCTGATAGGCTCCAATACAAGCTGCTCTAAGAATCTATCTCGGAGGCACTCTACAAACTCCCTTTCTTGGGGTCCAGAACCAACCTGTTTCTCCAAGTCCACCTGCATATTGAAATCTCCCATAACCACAGTGGCATTACCTTTGTTACATGCCAATTTTCACTCCTGCTGCAACTTGCACCCTACATCCAGGCTACTGTTTGGGGCCCTGTAGATAACTCCCATTAGTGTCTTCTTACCTTTACAATTCCTCATTTAGGAATAAATTAGACATTTTTAGGTAGGAAGGCTGTAACTAATGGGGTGCACATATATGAGTGTTGGAGCACCAGCAAAGTTAGATACATTACAAGAATTTAGATGAGAGGTTCAAATGTAATGTAGATGAGTTTTTTTTAAATGGTGAGATTTTGAAATGTGCTCAGGGGAACCTGTGGATCCTTATATACAAATCACTGAAACATTATTTAAAGGTACAGCAAGCAATTAGGAAAGCAAATTGCATGTTAGCCTTAATTGCAAAAGGATTTGAAAGCTCGAGTAGTGATATCTCGCTCTAATTATACGCAACCATGGTGTGACTTTTCCTGGAATACTGTGTGTAAGTCTCGCTATCCAAGGAATGGTATTCTTGCAATTCATAGAATTCAGCCAAAATCTTGTGACAAGTTGTATTACAGACAATCTGGCTGGTTTATCTTCTCTTGTGTTTAGAAGACATTGACATTTACAAAATGTCACATTCACATTTACAAAATCTTCACAGTATTTGATGTGGTAGACGCAGGAATAATATTTCCTTTTACTGCTGTGTCTGATGCCTAGGGTAACAGACTCAAAATAAGTTGATGGCCATTCAGGATAGAGATGAGCAGCAACTTATTTGCCCGGAAAGTATTGGATCTTGGGTATTATCTATCCAAGTGGGCTATGAAGACTCACTCTCACCCCAAATGTAAATCAAAGATTTATAGATTTTTTTGATATTAAGAAAATCATGATATATAGAGAAACGTGAAGCTGAAATAAAAGATTAGTTGGGGGGCAGGGAGGGCGTTGGAGTTGACCAGCTCATGCTTACTTATTTTTCTTATGTTCTTAGCTCCGTGATCTGCCGCACTTTACGATAACACTCTGCCTTTGACAAAGAAACACCTCCTGCAGACATGAGAATTTACCAGCAAGCATATGGAGAAATGAATAGCCAATTGCACAATATCCTTGAGGGGGCACAGTGCTGCAAACATTGACACTGCAGTTTAGTTGGAATGCCGTGTAGGGAGTTAAACCTTCAGCAGAGTGAAATGTGCTATTCAGTGCTGAACCTTGGACTCAAATCAAGACAAACCATTAAATTACATTTTTTTTACACTATCTGCTTTCCAAGGGGAGCAGTGAAATGTTACATGCCTATTTTATTCCGGCAGGAAATGCATATTGGAAGGAATCGATTTTCAAGAACAATCTCTTCCACTTGACCCACACAAAAATAAATGGTTGCCGATATAAGTCTTACCAGGTTCCTTCCAAAAATATATGTGAATCATCCTGAAAATGTTAAGCAGATGCCAACTGTCTGTTTCATAGAAACATAGAAACATAGAAATTAGGTGCAGGAGCAGGCCATTCGGCCCTTCGAGCCTGCACCGCCATTCAATATGATCATGGCTGATCATCCAACTCAGTATCCTGTACCTGCCTTAAAGTGTAAATTTCTGAAAGTGTTTCAAAGTGTAAATGCTAAACTCTAGAAGTAAAGTGTGCAATAGTCATGTCCCTCCTGCTCCCGCTCCCTCTCATACCTAGGCTGGTTGAAAACGGAATCAGTGGCAAAAGGATATTGTTTCAGCCTGGAAGGTTGCTGACAGTAATGTTGCCCAGGACTTAGTTATGGGGCCTTTGCTTGTTGTTGTTATGTATGAATTACACGGAAGCAGCAAAAATTCAAAATGCCAGATGATCTATATCGGTGAGACCAAGCGGAGGCTTGGCGATCGTTTCGCCGAACACCTCCGCTCGGTCCGCATTAACCAATTCGACTTCCCGGTGGCTCAGCACTTCAACTCCCCCTCCCATTCCATATCAGTCCTCTCGGTCCTGGGCCTCCTCCTCGGCCAGAGTGAGCAACACCGCAAGTTGGAGGAACAGCACCTCATATTCCGCCTGGGGAGTCTGCATCCTCTGGGCTTGAACA
Source organism: Okamejei kenojei (assembly GCA_035221665.1). Lineage (NCBI taxonomy): Eukaryota > Metazoa > Chordata > Chondrichthyes > Rajiformes > Rajidae > Okamejei > Okamejei kenojei. Next base: position 141,931,303 of record CM069133.1, read on the forward strand.
TTGAATTTTCTCAATTCTGTTAACCCTTGTTGTCTCCTCCCCTTCCCACCTCTCCCTCAGCCCTCGGGCCCTGGCATTCCCTCTCTCTCTATCTCTCTCCCTCACCCTAGTCGCACTAGCTTCTCATTTTCACACTACAAACAGCTTACAATGGCTTGTTCCCTTTATCATCGATACTTTTTTGCATATCTTTCATTCATTGTTCTTTATCTCTCCACATCACCATCTATATCTCTCGTTTCCCTGATCCCTGACCAGTCTGAAGAAGGGTCTCGACCCGAAACGTCGCCTATCTCCTTCGCTCCTTAGATGCTGCTGCACCCGCTGAGTTTCTCCAGCCTTTTGTGTCCCCTCGATTCTCCAGCATCTGCAGTTCCTTCTTTAACAACATCGATCAGCCATAATTAATGGCAGGGGAGACTTGATGGGCCGTATGGCCTAATTCTCCTCCTAGAACTTATGAGCTTATAAATTCCTCGAGGATGGAGATAGGTTTCAAGAACAGACAAGTACCAGATGGTATTAAATTACGAGAAGTGTGTAGTGATATACTCCAGCAGAAACAAAGAGAGAAACAACAACCTAAAGAGCACAGTTTTAAGGGCATGCATATCCAGAGGGACCGAGTGTGAAACATTATAAATCATTAAAAGTAGCGGAACATTTTGAGAAAGTAGCTCATAAAGTGTAAGGAATCTTGGAATTCATAGAAACCATGGAGTGCAGAAGTACAAAATATGATGTTGGACCTACATAAAGCATTGGCTAGGCCACAGCTGAAGTATTTTGCCCAAATCTGGTTTCCTAACTTTAGGAAAGATAAAAAGTTCTTAAGGGGAGTGCAAATAAATTTTATGATAGTTGTTGCATGGATGGCAAACGTTAACTAAAAGGTCACATCAGGGAAGCTTGGTTTACTGCCTGTGAACCATCAAGAGTGAGAGCTGAGTCCTGTAAATAGATTAAAGGTGTTTCCCACAGTGAATAGTGCAAAAACAAGTGTGTCGGGAGGAACTGTAGATGCTGGTTTAAACCAAAGACAGGCACTGAAAGCTGGAGTAACTCAGTGGGTCAGGCAGCATCTCTGGACAAACGGAATAGGTGCTGTTTCTGGTCAAGACCCTTTGTCAGACCAAAGACTTAAGTCTAAAGAAGGATCTCGACCCGAAAAGCTACCTATTCCTTTTCTCCAGAGATGCTGCCTGACCAGCTGAGTTACTCCAGCTTTCTGCGCCTGCCTTCAGTGCAAAAAAACAGGTTTACATTTCTAATATAATGATATCAGAAGCTGAGAGGGTTTCATGTCTATGGAATGTGTAGAACAGTTATGATTGGAATGGATTACCTGTTTCGACTGTTGAAACAAGAGTCAACAAGCCTTTCAAAAAGGCACTATGGACACAAGGGAAACCAATTTGCAGGCATATGAGGAAATGGTGTGAGAATAAAGTATTCTACAAGGAACCTACAATGACTTGAATAGCAAAATTGACTTTTAATCCATAATGATTTTATGATTCCAATGCGATGCTGCACCAAAACCTCCAGTTGGAACTCATATTGGTCCTTAGTGCTATGGAGGTTAAATTTATGGTCCAATTTAAGGTCAAGTCTATAGCCTCCATCTTCCAGCCCAGAGTTGCTTGCAATTTATGGCTGGAAATGGGAAATATTTTCTCTATTTTACTCAGCAAAATCTCACACATCTATGAACATAAAATAAAAAATCTTTCATCAGTGCACCCCTCGGTGCGCAATCTTTTATCGTAATAAAAGTATTCTCTGGATACTTTGAAGAGAGAGCTAGATAGGGCTCTTAAAGATAGCAGAGTCAGGGGATATGAGGAGAAGGCAGGAACGGGGTACTGATTGGGGATGATCAACCATGAATACTGAATGGTGGTGCTGGCTCGAAGGGCTGAATGGCCTACTCCTGCACCTATTGTCTATTGTCTATTGTCTATAACACAATTTTACAAATATTATTTTTAAATGACATGCAAATTTTTATAATTATCTTTCCAAAGTTTAGCGAACAAGCAGGGCCATTTTAGTATTTTAGCACAGATACTGGATGCACAGATAAACCGCACAGTTTAACTGCAACAAATATAAATCGTCCATAGGCTTGTAACCAAAACACAGTTTTCATCAATTTTAACAAAGATTGATCTGCAGAAACAAATTCTTCAGATGCTTAGCCTAATAAGTCCATCAGTTTATTCAGTAACTTCTGTTGATGTCTAATGTGCTAGACATTCTCTTTAATTACTGCAATGATAATACTACATTATGTATAAGAGTGTCCTTATTTGATATATCTTTCTTACCTCCCACATCGTTTGGACATGTTAATGGGCCACTTACCCAACTTAAAATGATCGCAACCCTTTTCATGAAGTCAACAGATATATTTTAATGCATAGGCAATGTTAGAGTCATAGAGTGATGCAGTGTGGAAACAGGCCCTTCGGCCCAACCTGCGCACACCGGCCAACATGTCCCGACTACACTAGTCCCACTTGCCTGCGCTTGGTCCATATCCCTCCAAACCTGTCCTATCCATATACCGGTCTAACTGTTTCTGTGCACCTACCCGAACTATTCCTCTCATGATTTTATATGTTGTATTCTTATATATCCAACTGCAGATATTGATATTGGCAGATTTGAAAATGTCCATTGTCATCCTGGGGGGATATGATTAATGTGTTGTGCAGTTCTTTTACTCAATGTTCACAATACGTTTTAGTCAATTGTCTGCTACTTTATGTGGTACCAACTTCTCACTAAATAGTGACCGATGATAGCCTTTGAAGCAATTCCCCATTTCACCAGCAAAAAATAAAGTCGAACCATTCAGTTGTGGTGCGCTATTAAAGACTGAAACGGTGTTTGGGAAAAAAAACATTCAAATTATTTTCCTGGAAATGAGTTGAAAATATAAAATGTGCCGCTGCATTTAGTTTCAGCACATCTGGCAAATACGTTTTACTGTGCTATATTGATATATTGCGACCCAGCATAATTTGGCGTACTTTCTTTCATTTTAATGGAAATGTGTCATTAAATGGAAGATATATTTTCATGCACCTTCAATCTTCCTACCTGAAAGCAGAAAGCTTACTTTATGTTCCTTGGTGACCATGTGCATTTTATCTTTACTGGCAAGGTTTATCAATATAGCCAGTGAAGTGAAAAATACCTTGCATTTAGAAGTGATTTGAAGAAATTAGCCCATCTGTTTTATGGCTTCAAATGTTGTTGGGTGCCCACCATTACAACGAATGTTTGAGCCTCCGTGAGCCAGCTCCTACAGTTTTTATAGAGAATCATTCGACTTCAAGAAAAAAAACCAAATTGACACTAATTGGTCATATTTCACAAAGTAGTGTCAAAATATAAAGTTACTCAGGTAACTGAAAAATGTGCTTATCGTTTTAATACTGGTTGGATGAAATTATAATCAGATACCTTTTAGACATTCAGACTAGCTATATCTGCAGGTGCTCTGCCTTTTCTGGACTCTATTCCACTTGTTTAACTCCCAAGGCATAATTCTGTGCTGAAATATCCCTGCTTCTCAAGGGTAATGAAGCAAAAAAAAACCAACATGTACCCATCTCACGTCTTGATGAGTCCATCACAGATGGTTACTTTCCAAAAAATGTATTCTCTTTGTCATTACACCTGAAAAATAATCATTAGTCCAGGTGGTCCCTTAACACTTCATCATGGTGCCCCTTCACTATGGCAACAAACCATCCACATATCTACTTGAAATACATAATGTAAAGTATTGTTATAGTAACACAACAGGACATTAGTGGTGAGCAATTCCAGTCTGAGCACTTTCCACATCACACCTTAGAAACTAAATTTATCTTGTGCAACCTATTACACTGAAGGTTAGGTACCATCCTTTAAAATGTACCCTATTACATTGAAGAAGAATTACTGCTTTAATGCTACTAAACTTTCTGGCCCGAGAACACTGATGCAATTATCAAGAAAGCACATCAGCGCCTCTACTTCCTGAGAAGATTACAGAGAGTCGGTCTGTCAAGGAGGACTCTCTCTAACATCTACAGGTGCACAGTAGAGAGCTTGCTGACCGGTTGCATCGTGGCTTGGTTCGGCAACTTGAGCACCCTGGTGAGGAAAAGACTACAAAAAGTAGTAAACACTGCCCAGTCCATCATTGGCTCTGACCTCCCATCGAGGGGATCTATCACAGTCGCTGCCTCAAAAAGGCTGGCAGCATCATCAAGGACCCACACCATCCTGGCCACACACTCATGTCCCTGCTACCTTCAGGTAGAAGGTACAGGAGCCTGAGAACTGCAACGACCCGGTTCAGGAACAGCTACTTCCCCACAGCCATCAGGCTATTAAACCTGGCTCGGACAAAACTCTGAACATTAATAATCCATTGTCTGTTATTCACACTTTTTCAGTTTATTCATTCATGTGTACATTTACGTATATAATGGTATATGGACACACTGATCTGTTCTGTAGTCAATGCCTACTATGTCCTGTTGTGCTGAAGCAAAGCAAGTTTCATTGTCCTATCAGGGACACACGACAATAAACTCACAAATAAACTTGAACGAACAAAGCATATCTGGCCATGGGTGTATTTTATAGGGGCCTTGCAGTAAAAAGCAGCTGAATAATAGCTGTTTACACCACTGAAATGAATGTCATCTTGACCTGAAATGTCACCCTTTCCTTCTCTCCAGAGATGCTGCCTGTCCCGCTGAGTTACTCCAGATTTCTGTGCCATTTACATCAAACAGCCGAACTATCTTTTCACCACTTTGTTGACTGTAAACTTGGAAACTTGGAACTTGGAAAACTTTATTGTCATTCAGACCTTGCGGTCTGAACGAAATTTCATTGCCTGCAGTCATACATATAGTAAATAACAAAAACAAAACACACAATAAAACACATATTTAACATCCACCACAGTGAGTTCACCAGGCACCTCCTCACTGTGGTAGAAGGCAAAAATCCTGTCTTTATCTCTCTTCCCTTCTTCCTCTTTCTCTTCCTCTGCCCTGAGGCGAACCGGGCCTCCGATGTTGTGCCCGCACCGGGTGATGTAAATAAGTCCCGCGGGTGAACCGCGCTCCGCGAGCGGGCCGGTTCCACTCCGCAGCCCGGGGCGGTCGAAGCTGCCGAAGCTGCCGCCCTCCAGTCCAGCGGACGCAGCTGTTGCCGCGGGAGCTCCGGAAAAACAGGTCACCAACCTGTGACCTGCGAGCTCCCGACGATGTCGTCCACTGGGCCCGCGGCCGGGCCTCCGAAGTCGCTGCCACCGCCACCGGAAAGCCGCCACAGCTCCGAATCGGGCCGCCGGAACTCCTGAACCCGCCACAGCCCCGAAGTCAGCCAGCCTCCAAACACATATCAGTATATTTTGTGATACTCCATCTCACTGAGATTTTGGTTTTGCACTTAGATTCAAAATCCCACTGGAACGATAGACTTGCAGAAGCGAACCTACTAAATTTGCTCTCAACGTTGGGAAAATGTTAGCAAGAAGACGGAAAAAACAGCAAAGGTAGCGCGACATATCAGAGAGTAAAAGAGAAAATAATGTAATCTTTTAACGAAGGATGTAGTAAAACAGAATACCTTGAAAAGAATAATAAGATTGAGCAGAGCTTGTATGGCTTTATGAATTGAAAGTCATGTTTAACCCATCTACTGGAGTTTGAGAATATGACAAGAAAGAATGAATAAAGAGGAACCAGTAAATGTGGTGCATTTGAATTTGCTGAAAGATTTCAGTAAAGTCCTACAAAGGGGGTTGGTCAACAAGGTTGGAACATCCTGAATAGTGGGCAAGATGCTGACATGGATTGAAGATTGGCTACCAAACAGAAAGCCAAGACCGTGACTAGCTGGGCCTATCTCAGGTCGGCAGACTGTGATTAGTGGGGTATTAATTGCCATTAGGACATTATTGCCATAGAGGGAGTGCAGAGAAGGTTCACCAGACTGATTCCTGGGATGTCAGGACTGTCTTATGAAGAAAGACTGGATAGACTCGGTTTATACTCTCTGGAATTTAGGAGATTGAGAGGGGATCTTATAGAAACTTACAAAATTCTTAAGGGGTTGGACAGGCTAGATGCAGGAAGATTGTTCCCGATGTTGGGGAAGTCCAGGACAAGGGGTCACAGCTTAAGGATAAGGGGGAAATCCTTTAAGACCGAGATGAGAAAGACTTTTTTCACACAGAGAGTGGTGAGTCTCTGGAACTCTCTGCCACAGAGGGTAGTTGAGGCCAGTTCATTGGCTATATTTAAGAGTGAGTTGGATGTGGCCCTTGTGGCTAAGGGGATCAGAGGGTATGGAGAGAAGGCAGGTACGGGATACTGAGTTGGATGATCAGCCATGATCATATTGAATGGCGGTGCAGGCTCGAAGGGCTGAATGGCCTACTCCTGCACCTAATTTCTATGTTTCTATGTTTCTATGTTAATGTGACGAGGGCCCCAGCTATTCACTATCTATTTCAACAATGTAGCTGAGAATTTGGCTTAATTAACCATATGTCATATTTCCAAGATTGTTCAAGATACAAACTAGTTGGGATTGTAAATAAGAAGGAAGATGTAAAGTGTATTCAAGCGCATGTACATGGCGAATGAAATTTGATATGAAAAAAATGTGAAGTTATCCCCTTTGTTGCTCAGAGCTGCTGGGTTTCTTCAGATGGTGAAGGCAATGGTTAAATTTTGAAAGGGCTTCGAGTGTCATTGTACACGTCTACAAGTAATTGAAAACTATCATTCAGATGTAGCAAGTGATCAGGAAGACATTTGGTGTTTTGTCCATTATGAAGGGAAGACTACGAGAGTAAAGATGTTTCACTGCACTTACATTGATCCTTGGTGAGACTGTAGTTGGAATATTGTTCAGTTTTGAAGGACTATAATGAAGGTTCTCTAGACTCTTTCCAGGGACAGATGTCTGATGGGTGGAGAGATGTGGAACAGTCTAGGCCTGTATTCACTAGAATTTGGAAGAATGACAGGAGATTGATACATAAAATTCTGACAAGATGTAAGAAGCTGTTTTTGTAATGGCAGCTGGTAAAACTTGCTATCAAAGGATAAATATACCAGAGATAAACATGGAGGGCTTAATTAACCAAATGCCGCCAAATAGGATGTTCACTACGACATCCTAATGCAATGCTTTCTCCTGTAGAAATGCAGGAAGAGATTGTGGCATTTGGGAATACCTTGTATACTAAATTGTGATACCCAAGGGTTACCAATAGTAAACAAATGGATAAAACTAATCTTTGATGAGGTGAGACTAATTGGTTAATTGGATCAAGGGGTGCTTTATTATGATCAGGATGCTGACTGATATGCGGAACTCTGGCTGAACAAATGGTAATAATTAAATATTTATAGATTGTTGAAGAAACTGCTTGTCTATAATATGCAATAGTGGGATTTGATAATAGAAATCACACATACCAAGCCACACCAGCTTCTCGATTTCACCCAACAAACAGTTAACAATGGCCTGTTTCCTTTATCATTGTGTTAAAGAAGGAACTGCAGATGCTGGAGAATCGAGGGTACACAAAAGGCTGGAGAAACTCAGCGGGTGCAGCAGCATCTAAGGAGCGAAGGAGATAGGCGACGTTTCGGGTCGAGACCCTTCTTCAGACTGGTCAGGGATCAGGGAAACGAGAGATATAGACGGTGATGTGGAGAGATAAAGAAACAATGAATGAAAGATATGCAAAAAAGTATCGATGATAAAGGGAACAAGCCATTGTAAGCTGTTTGTGGTGTGAAAATGAGAAGCTAGTGCAACTAGGGTGGGGGAGAGATAGAGAGAGAGGGAATGCCAGGGCCCGAGGGCTGAGGGAGAGGTGGGAAGGGGAGGAGACAACAAGGGTTAACAGAATTGAGAAAATTCAATGTTCAAGCCCAGAGGATGCAGACTCCCCAAGCGGAATATGAGGTGCTGTTCCTCCAACTTGCGGTGTGTTGCTCACTCTGGCCGTGGAGGAGGCCCAGGACCGAGGGGTCGGATGCGGAATGGGAGGGGGAGTTGAAGTGCTGAGCCACCGGGAGGTTGGGTTGGTTAATGCGGGACGAACGGAGGTGTTCGGCGAAACGATCGCCAAGCCTCCGCTTGGTCTCACCGATATAGATCATCTGGCTTCTGGAGCAGCGGATGCAGTAGATGAGGTTGGAGGAGGTGCAGGTGAACCTCTGTCGGACCTGGAAGGACTGCTTGGGTCCCTGAAAGGAGTGGAGGGGGGAGGTGAAGGGATAAGTGTAGCATTTCTTGCGGTTGCAAGGGAAAGTGCCCGGGGAAGGGGTAGAGTGGGAGGGAAGGGAAGAATTGACAAGGGAGTTGCGGAGGGAGCGGTCTTTGCGGAAGGCAGACGGGGGGGGGAGATGGGAAGATGTGGCGGGTGGAGGGGTCACGTTGGAGGTGGCGAAACTGGCGGAGGACTATATGTTGTATTTGCCGGCTGGTGGGGTGAAAGGTGAGGATCAGGGGGACTCTGCCCTGTTTGTGAGTGGGGGAATGTGGCTTGGGTGGGGGAGAGAGAGAGAGGGAATGCCGGGGTTACTTAGAGAAATCAATATTCATACCACTGGGCTGTAAACTGCCCAAGTGAAATATGAGATGCTGTTCCTCCAATTTGAGTTTAGCCTTGCTCTGACAATGGAAGAGACCTAGGACAGAAGGTCAGTGTGGGAATTGGAAGGAGAATTAAAGAGCTTAGCAACCGAGAGATCAGGTAGGTCCAGGCGGACAGAGCGAAGGTGTTCAGTAAATCAATCACGCAGTCTACGTTTAGTCTCCCCGATGTATACAAGTCCATATCAAGAACAATGGAATACAATAAATGAGGTTGGATGAGGTGCAAGTGAACCTCTGCCTAATGTGAAAGGACTGTCGGGGGCCCTGGACAGAGTCGGGGCAGGAGGTTTAGGGACAGGTGTGGCATCTTCTGCGGTTCCAAGGGAAGGGGGGTGGGACAAATAAATTTGTGTTTGACTGATTATTGGAAGGATGGGGAGAATTGTGCACAGATAATACAGCTCCACAAGCTAGTTTCTCCACAGGAATGTTTCTCCTGGTGGAAGAATCTGGAAACAAAGGAATGTCTCGTTATGATCAGGATACTGACGATAAGTCTTTAACAAATGGGGTTGGCCTTTTAGGTAGAAGATGAGGTGAGATTTCTCCACAAAGAGGATGGTGCGAAGGCTCAGCCATTGAATTTATTCCAAACAGATATCGATAGATTCCTGGAAATTCATGGAATCAAGGGATATGAAGATGTTGCAGGAAAATGGTATTAGTCAGAATCAATGTCAGTTATATGGTGAAAGTTAGTCAGCAAGGAAAAAGACACTAACTGCTGGAGTTATTATCAATTATCAAGAAAGCACATCAGTGCCACTACTTCCTGAGAAGATTACGGAGAGTCGGTCTGTCAAGGAGGACTCTCTCTAACTTCTACAGGTGCACAGTAGAGAGCTTGTTGACCAGTTGCAACATGGCTTGGTTCGGCAACTTGAGCGCCCTGGAGAGGAAAAGACTACAAAAAGTAGTAAACACTGCCCAGTCCATCATCGGCTCTGACCTTCCTTCCATCGAGGGGATTTACCACAGTCGTTTACTACTCATCTCCCTGCTACCTTCAGGTAGAAGGTACAGGAGCCTGAAGACTGCAACGACCAGGTTCAGGAATAGCTACTTCCCCACAGCCATCAGGCTACTAAACCTGGCTCGGACAAAACTCTGAACATTAATAACCCATTATCTGTTATTTGCACTTTATCAGTTTATTTATTCATGTGTGTATATATTTATGTAATGGCATATGGACACACTGATCTGTTCTGTAGTCAATGCCTACTATGTTCTGTTGTGCTGAAGCAAAGCAAGAATGTCATTGTCCTATCAGGGACACATGACAATAAACTCACTTGAACTATTCAGCATGCCCTCTAGTTCTTGATTCTCTTACCCTCGGTAAAAGATTCTCAAGTCACCCTACCTATTCCCCTCATGATTTTATAAACCTCTAAAAGATCACATGTTAGCCTCCTGCATTCCAAGGAATAATGTCCTGGCCTACCCAACCTCCTTCTGTAGCTCAGGCCCTCGAGTCCTGGCAACATCCTCATAAATATTCTCTGCACTCTTTCCAGCTTAATGCCATCTTACTTCCAATAGTGTGACCAAAATAGGGTGAACACAATAATCTGAGTACAGCCTCACCAGCGTCTTGTGCAACTGTAACATAACATTTGAAGAAGGGTCTCTCGACCTGAAACGTCACCCATTCCTTCTCTCCAGAGATGCTGCCTGGCCCGCTGAGTTACTCCAGCTTTTTGTGTCTATCTTCGGTTTAAACCAGCATCTGCAGTTCCTTCCAACACATCCCAACTTCTACACTCTGTTCCCTAACTGATGAAGGCCAGCGTGCCAAAAGCCTTCCTCACTGCCCCATGTATCCACAATGCCACTTTCAGGGAAGAAGCGTTTAAAATATTTATATTTTACTTCACTTAACACAAATGGTCATTGCTGTCACTTTCAACATTAGAATTAAATATCTTTAGAGAAATAATTACCATTTTTTCTTAATGTAATTTATTACAGTTGCCATTGCACTTTACACCAATTCTGCTGCCCCATACTGTTGTTCTTTTATATTCTTTTATTGCTTTTACACAAGAAAATTAATTTATCATTCTGTGAGTTTAAATAAATGCATATGTTTATTACATTTGTTACTCCACAGAGAGTCTGAGTAACAAATGGATGTTAATGCCAGTGTACAAATTATTTCATATTCAAATTATCTTTTTAAAAGATGGGATTTTTTTTTTTTCAGGGTGTGGATATCACTGGCCGTTGTATAAGACGTTGGTGAGGCCACATTTAGAGTATTGTGTTCAGTTTTGGGCACCATGTTATAGGAAAGATGTTATCAAACTGGAAAAGGTTCAGAGAAGATTTACGAGGATGTTGCCAGGACTATAGGGAGAGATTGAGTAGGCTGGGTCTCTATTCCTTGGAGCGCAGGAGGATAAGTGGTGATCTTGCAGAGGTGTATAAAATCATGAGAGGAATAGATCGGGTGGATGCAGTCTCTTGCCCAGAGTAGGTGAATCGAGGACCAGAGGAAATAGGTTTAAGGTGGAGGGGAAAGATTTCATAGGAATCTGAGGGGTACAATTTTTACACAAAGGGTGGTGGGTGTATTGAACAAGCTGTCAGAGGAGCTAGGCCTATCCCAACGTTTAATAAACAGGCACATGGACGGGACAGGTTTGGAGGGATATGGACCAATCATAGGCAGGTGGGACCAGTGTAGCTGGGACAAGTTGGGCCGAATGGCCTGTTTCCACACTGTATCACTCTATGACTGTGACTGGCAAAGCCAATTCCCATTGGTTTGCTAGGCCATTTCAGAAGAATCAGCCACATTGCTGTGAGTGGACCCAAATATGAGCCAACCAACCAAGGCAAGGATGGAGGATTCCCCTCCCTAAAAACATTGTGGAACCACGTGAGTCTTTTTACTACAATCGGTGGTTTCTTTCGATTTTGAAATTTGAAATTCCAAATTATTAATTAAGGTTTTAATTCCACAGCTGCCAGAGAAGGGTTTCAATTTATGTCTCTGGATTACCAGATGAGGTTAGAATGTACAGATACAGAGTCATACGCCAGTCAAAATGCAGCAAAAATATGTAGGATAATTTTCAAAAATGAATCAACTGTATATAAGTGGACCAAGTCTAAATCATCCAGCATTTAATTGGCCTGTAGTTTAATATTTGTCATAATGCACTGTTTGTAAAAGAGATTACCATTAAAACTGTGTTGAAAGTAAATATAGCTGTCTGGCAGCTTTATTGATAGAATAGTTCTTGTGTTAACATATATGTTATCATCCACATACAGTGCTAATTATTTGACCCATTTCCTTCGGAATATGAAATAACTCCCACTACAATTTATCATCGCCGTTTTAATTTCATGATTAATGAATGTATCAATAGAACAATGTTACAAAATTTTGAGATTTTCAAATTTATCAGATAAAGCATAAAAAGCATAAAAAGAAGTTTAATTTGACACCTAATTCACTTTCATATCTTCAGTATTAAAAATGTTATGGCTATTTTCATGTTTGGAAAGCAGCTGATTGGTGGGAAGTGGACTAGGGAAAGCAGCTGATTTACAGTCAGATCCCAGCAGTTTGTACTGATTTATATTGTGTTGCTATTGTATCCTGTGTAAGGGGGGAGTATGAAGGCCAGGGCAGTGTACTGTTCTGGATGTCATATGAGGGAGGTCAGGGAATCTGATAGCCCTCCAGATGTACACATCTGCGCCAGGTGTGTCGAGATGGGGCTCCTAAAGGATCGTGTTAGGAACCTGGAGCAGCAGCTCGACGACCTCCGTCTCCTCAGGGAGAGTGAGGAGGTAATAGAGAGGAGCTACAGGGAGGTAGTCACTCCCAGACCACAGGAGGCAGACAAGTGGGTCACAGTTTGGAAGGGCAAGGGACAGAGGCAGGGGCTAGAGAGTACCCCTGTGACCGTACACCTGGAAAATAGGTACTCGGGTTTGAGTACGATTGGAGGGGACAGCCTAGCTGGGGGCAACAACAGCGGCCGGGCCTCCGGCACAGAGACCGGCCCTGATGCTCAGAAGGGTAGCAAAAAGAGGAGGGCAATTGTAATAGGGGACTCTATAGTTAGGGGGGTCGGATAGGCGATTCTGTGGACGCAGTCGGGAGACCCGGATGGTAGTTTGCCTCCCTGGTGCCAGGGTCTCGCATGTGTCAGAACGTGTCCAAAAGATTCTGATAAGGGAGGGAGAGGAGCCTGATGTTGTGTACACATAGGTACCAATGACATAGGCAGAAAAAGTGACGAGGTCCTGAAGGGAGAATTTAGGGAGTTGGGGGGAAAGTTAAAGAGAAGGACCAAAAGGGTAACGATTTCAGGATTACTGCCTGTGCCGCGTGACAGTGAGAGTAGGAATGAAATGAGGTGGAGGCTAAATGCGTGGCTGAGGGACTGGTGCAGTGGACAGCGATTCAAGTTTCTTGATCACTGGGACCTCTTTTGGGGAAGGCATGATCTGTACGCAGAGGACGGGTTGCACTTGAACCCGAAGGGGACCAATATCCTGGCAGGGAGATTTGCAAAGGCTACTGGGGAGACTTTAAACTAGAAAGGCTGGGGGGAGGGACTCGGGTAGAGGGGGCTAGGGGACAGGGTGTGGGGCAAGAGGCAGAGAAGGGAAGCACTCGGACACAAAATGTAGGCGAGAAAGATGAAAAAGATAATAGACAGAGAATAAAGGATGGTGGGTTTATAAAATGTGTATATTTTAATGCTAGGAGCATTGTAAGTAAGGTGGATGAACTTAGAGCCTGGATTGACACCTGGAAATATGATGTTGTGGCAATCAGTGAAACATGGTTGCAGGAGGGCTGTGATTGGAAACTAAATATTCCAGGATTTCGTTGCTTCCGGGGGTGATAGAATTGGAGGGACCAGAGGGGGAGGTGTTGCATTGCTTGTCAGAGAGGATATTACAGCAGTGCTTTTGGCAGGATAGATTAGAGGGTTCGTCTAGGGAGGCTATTTGGGTGGAACTGAGAAGTGGGAACGGTGTAGCAACACTTTTAGGGGTGTACTATAGACCGCCAAATGGGGAGCGAGAATTGGAAGAGCAAATATGTAAGGAGATAGCAGATATTAGTAGTAAGCACAAGGTAGTGATTGTGGGAGATTTCAATTTTCCAAAAATAGACTGGGAAACACATTCTGTAAATGGGCTGGATGGTTTGGAGTTTGTAAAATGTGTGCAGGATAGTTTCTTGCAGCAGTACATAGAGGTACCGACCAGAGAAGGGGCAGTGCTGGACGTCCTGTTAGGAAATGAGGCAGGACAGGTGACGGAGGTATGTGCTGGTGAGCACTTCGGGACCAGTGATCACAATACCATTAGTTTCAATATAATTATGGAGCGAGTCAGAACAGGACCTAGAGTGGAGATTTTTGATTGGAGAAAGGCTAACTTTGAGGGAATGCGTGAGGATTTTAAAGGAGTGAATTGGGACACTTTGTTTCATGGGAAGGATGTAGAAGAGAAATGGAGGACATTTAAAGGGAAAATTGTAAGAGTACAGAATCTTTATGTCCTGTTAGGTTGAAAGGAAAGAGTAAAAATTGGAAAAAGAGCCATGGTTTTCAAGGGAAATTAGACACTTGTTTCGAAAAAAGAGAGATATCTACAATAATTATAGGAGGCATGGAGTAAATGAGGTGCTAGAGGAGTATAAACAATGTAAAAATAATCTTAAGAAAGAAATTAGGAAGGCTAAAAGAAGATATGAGGTTGCTTTGGCAAGAAAGGTGAAAATAAATCCAAAGGGTTTCTACAGCTATATTAATAGCAAAAGGATAACGAGGGATAAAATTGGACCATTAGAGAACCAGAATGGACAGCTATTACAGAGCCAAATGAGATGGGGGAGATATTGAACAATTTCTTTTCTTCGGTATTCACCAAGGAGAAGGATATTAAACTCTGTGAGGTAAGGGAAAAAAAGTAGAGTAGCTATGGAAACTATGAGATTCAGAGAGGAGGAAGTACTGACACTTTTGAAAAATATAAAGGTGGAATAAGTCTCCAGGTCCTGACCGGATATTCCCTAGGACATTGAGGGAAGTTAGTGTAGAAATAGCAGGAGCTATGACAGAAATATTTCAAATGTCATTAGAAACGGGAATAGTGCCGGAGGATTGGCGTTACTGCGCATGTTGTTCCATTGTTTAAAAAGGGTTCAAAGAATAAACCTAGCAATTATAGACCTATTAGTTTGACGTCAGTGGTGGGCAAATTAATGGAAAGGATACTTAGAGATAATATATATAAGCATCTGGATAAACAGGGTCTGATCAGGAACAGTCAACATGGATTTGTGCTGGAAGGTCATGTTTGACAAACCTTCTTGAATTTTTTGAAGCGGTAACTAGGCAAATTGATGAGGGTAAAGCAGTGGATGTTGTCTATATGGATTTCAGTAAGGCCTTTGACAAGGTTCCCCATGGAAGGTTGGTTCAGAAGGTTCAATCTTTGGGTGTTAATGGCGGAGTAGCAAGATGGATTCAACAGTGGCTGAATGGGAGATGTCAGAGAGTAATGGTGGATGGCTGTTTGTCAGGTTGGAAGCCGGTGACCAGTGGGGTGCCTCAGGGATCTGTGTTGGGTCCACTGTTGTTTGTCATGTACATCAATGATCTGGATGATGGGGTGGAAAATTGGATAAGTAAGTATGCAGATGATACTAAGATAGGTGGTATTGTGGATAATGAAGTAGATTTTCAAAGTCTACAGAGAGATTTGGGCCATTTGGAAAAGTGGGCTGAAAGATGGCAGATGGAGTTTAATGCTGATAAGTGTGAAGTGCTACATCTTGGCAGGACAAATCAAAATAGGACGTACATGGTAAATGGTAGGGAATTGAGGAATGCTGTGGAACCGAGGGATCTAGGAATAACTGTGCATAGTTCCCTGAAGGTGGAATCGCATGTAGATAGGGTGGTAAAGAAAGCCTTTGGTGTGCTGGCCTTTATAAATCAGAGCATTGAATATAGGAGTAGGGAAGTAATGTTAAAAATTGTACAAGGCATTGATAAGACCAATTCTGGAGTATGGTGTACAATTTTGGTCGCCCTAGTTATAGGAAGGATGTCAACAAAATAGAGAGAGTACAGAGGAGATTTACTAGAATGTTGCCAGGGTTCCAGCAACTATGTTACAGAGAAAGGTTGAAACAAGTTAGGTCTTTATTCTTTGGAGCGCAGAAGGTTAAGGGGGGACTTGATTGAGGTCTTTAAAATGATGAAAGGGATAGAGTTGACGTGGATAAGCTTTTCCCATTGAGGGTAGGGAAGATTCAAACAAGAGGGCATGACATGAGAATTAAGGGACAGAAGTTTTAGGGGTAACGTGAGGGGGAACTTCTTTACTCAGAGGGTGGTGGCTGTGTGGAATCAGCTTCCATCAGAAGTGGTGGAGGCAGGATCGATCTTAACATTTAAAAGTAAAGTGGATAGGTATATGGACATGAAGGGAATGGAGGGGTAGGTCCTGAGTGCAGGTAGATGGGGACTAGGGGAAAACAAATGGTCGGCACGGACTGGAAGGGCCGAGAGGGCCTGTCTCCGTGCTGTATTGTTATATGGTTATTTTCATACTCGGAAATTGGCATCTTGTTCCCTATTGCTTTCCATTGACTTCACACAAAAGCTGTGATCGAGGACAGTCAAAAGCCCATAACTTTCTTAAAAATTAAGAGAACTGAAAGAAATTTTCAGTTATTATAGATTGAAGCATTCTGAAACAAATATGAAACAATCTTACTTGGATGACCTGAAATTAAAGCATATAATTAGTTAGTTACCCAATTGTAGCCTATTACAAAATTCAATTACTAGATCTAAAGATCTATCCATTTCTTAAGAAAAGATTAACATTTTTAAATAGCCTAAGTGTCGAATTGACATTCACACAGTAATTCACAATATAACATGATTTTAAAATCTCATTGTCATGAATTTATAGGCCAAATGGAAGGAATTTAGTGTTTAATTCCTGTAAATTAATGGCCATTTAAATTATCTTGCGAGTGGGATTTTGTGGAATGCGATCGATTGGAATGTTGCGGTTGCAGTGAATTTAAACCCCATATCGGCAGGAAAAATACTGCCGGTTCGTATCTTTTCTAAGTCACCTTTTCGCAACATGAAACTTTGATTAAAGGCATCCTAAGAAGCAAGTTTATATGAAAAAATAAACGGCGTACCTTGCCTTGTCCCCTACGTGAGGTCTGTCTCGTTGTCGACGTTCACGGCTTTACAAGATGATTTTTAATTTACTCCTGCTAATACATTATCCAGCGTAGTTTAAAAATAACTTCATAAAACAAATGTCGGAGCGATTTCTCTTCAGCAACTAAACACCCTGAGAAAAATCGATTTGAATAGTCTGGAGAAAACGGCATTTTAAACCCCCCCCCCCCCCTCTCAAGGGCGCCAAAGTCGCGCACACGGCCAGTGGCAGAACTGCAGCGCCGCTCAAGGTAAGTTTTGTAACATACCTATCTAAGGTGTACATGTACTTCAGGTAATGCAATAACTTTGCTGATTAAAGTCCTCTTGGAAGATATTGAAAATAGATTGTGCATGAAATATAGTATAAACAGTGAATTTAAAAATAAGGCAGGCACCCTGTCAGAATTCATCAGAAATACAGAGGTGAACATTCTTGTGGAAAAGTAATATGTATTTAATGGTGTACCTCTTGGAAATGTCTTTCATTGAGAATAATCTGTAAAATGCTTTAACGCACTTACTTAGTCTTCTGTATAAAGTCTGAAACCCAAAGCTGATGTGAAAAATATAAAATTCTAGATGCGCTGAGATGCATCCTCAGTGATGTGACCTGGGGTCATCGGGTGTTTCGGGTCTCATATTACACACCCTCACCCAGGCGACCCACCCGGGGTTGATCAGGCCCCGACTTGTGTCCCAGCAGCAACCGCCCACGCATCAACTACTCTGCAGGGGTTGGGAGACTCTAGTGCGTGGAGGGACTGGGCTCTGTCGGGCAAGTCCTGGCCGGGCTCCCCCTGTGTCTCACCAGGTTCAAGACCTGTGCGCTGGACCTCTTTCTCCTTCTCCGAGCATTTCACTCTCGCCTAATAAATGAATGCACCAAAGGCTCTAAAAGCTGATGTGGTCATTTAATTTTACTTTAGTTCTGCCTTTGAATCCCTAACCAGTTATAAATAGTGATATTTCCACAAACCAATATGGCCCTCAACTGCATCTTCTCTGACAGATGCCATTAACTTACCCCAGCCTTGAAAAACTCTTTGAATTGTAAAAGTTTCAGAATTAAATCTGCCCAACCTCAAATCTTCATGAGCAAACAAATACCAAAATGAACTACTGACGAAGACGTTGAAACTGTTATACTCCAGGAATATTCAAGATTTGCAGGTGATACTAACTCACAACCAAACATTAGAACAACGATGCAGTCTTGCCACTAAACACCGAGCACAGCTGTTCAATAGACGTTGCTAGTACCTGCAGCCAAGTGGTCAGTACTGTGTGATAAGCAAAGGTCATCAAGCTATGCATCTTTGACCATGCATCACACTATGTTTTAAATCTATATATTGTGATCTATTTGGAGCAGAGTCTTGTGGAATTCCAGCTTTGAAAAATATAATAATTTCATAAACAATATGGAACATTAATTTTGGAGAAAAATCTTATAAAGTGAGCATGTAAATGTGTGTAATTGTGTGTTGTCTTGCAAAAAGTGTGCAGATGCTGTGTTACAATTAATTCCAAAATAATTTCAGCCAGAAACTACAATATTTATTTTTAATGATCCTTACTGACGATTAAAAGTCTAAGATTGAATTGCCCAAGATGAAAGTTAACACGCTAACATGCTGACCTATAAATGGAATAGGTTTATAGAATCCAGATTGGGATTGTGGCATTGAACAAAGTTAAAATAAAATGTCTGACAATAGTTTTAAATGTTGAAAGTTGCAATTTTGTGACGAGAGGAACATTCACAAGACATTGCGGAAATTACTTATTGGGATTCTGCAGCGTGACTTCAGAGAGCTCGGAAGAAGGCTGAAAATTAAGTCCTCCAGGGTGGTTATCTCTTTATTTCTTCCAGTTCCTCGTGCTGGTGAGGGCAGGAACAGGGAGATAGGGGATCTGAATGTGTGGCTGGGGAGCTGGTGCTGGGGGCAGGGATTTAGATTCTTAGACCACTGGGATCTGTTTTGGGGAAAGGGTGAATTCTACAAAAGGGACGGGTTGCACCTTTAAGGGGAGAGACCAGCATTCTGGCAGGAAGGTTTTTTTTTGTAAGGTTTATTTAAATAGGGACAGATACAAAAACATAGATACACTTGAAACAGTCATCTGATGTACGCATCATAGTGTTTTTAGCCAAAGCTAATTCGCAGCACTTGTCCCTAGTAGGGCTTTTGGTTAAAAATGATAATACAGATTAACATTATTAAAAATAGGAAAATGGAAATGGAAATGAGATTAAAAAATGGAAAAGAGAAAAAGACATACAGAGAGAGCACAGTGTAAAAACTAAATATGAGAACAAGATTGGGGGTTACACAAAAAGCTGGAGAAACTCAGCGGGTGCAGCAGCATCTAAGGAGCGAAGGAGATAGGCGACGTTTCGGGTCGAGACCCTTCTTCAGACTCAGTTGAATTAGCCACAATTTTGTGTTTCTTTTGGATGTGACATATGTAGGGATACATTTCATGTGGTCTGGCAGTGAGTTCCATAATTTTGTCCCTTTTACTGAAAAGGCAGTTTGAGCAAAAGATGTTCTGCAGAAGGGGATACTACAATTGCCTTTTGACGCTGCTCGGGTGGTGGATCTGGTACCACTTTGCAGTCTTGTTATTGTTTTGCACAGCAGCTGGGGAGCAGCGCCATTTAGGCACCTGAACACCAATTTAACTAAATGTAAGGAAATAAAGTTAGCAAAACTTAGGATCTTATATTTGCTTAGAATTTGACAGTGATGATACCCTTATTCTTTTTTTGTCCAGGACGTTCAAGGCTCAGTTATAGAGACACTCTTAATTGATGACTGGTGAGCCTGGGACCATGTGGTTAAGCCATAGGATATATGTGAGAGAATCATAGAATTCATGAAAAGAAAAGCACAGTTAAAAGTCAAACAGTTTCTTATAATCATAAAACAGCCCAAGTTTGCCTAAATGGTTTTACACATTTTCTTAATGTGACTTTTAAAGTTCAAATGATTGTCTATAATTATTCCCAGATACTTTACTTCAGGTACTTGTTCAATGAGCTCACCGTTGATTTTTATATTGAGGAGGTTTGTTAGGGGTAGTTTTTTGACGGAGAAGCAGACAGAGTTTGTCTTTTTAGTGTTTAAAGTTAAACAAGATGAGGCCAGCCTAGATGATATTTTGTCTAAGTTGGCATTTAGTTTCTCAGCCACAAAAGTACAGGTTTTACCAGTTGCATATACAACTGTGTCATCTGCATACATCTGTAGACCTATATCTGGGCAGACATCTGGCAAATCATTGATGTAGAGGCTGAGGAGTATGGGTCCCAAGAGGGTGCCCTGAGGGATCCCTGTTTCAATTTTGAGAAAAGTGGATCTCACACTATTAATTGTAACACATTGTTCACGGCCCTTTAAGGACAATGACTGTTTTGAAAAATTGAACTTAGTTAGTTTTGAAATTAAGATGTCATGATTTACTGTATCAAACGCCTTTTTTAGATCTAAAAATACTGCACCAACCACTGAATAGTTGCGTCTGAATCCGAATTGCAGGGGATGCAAATAATGGTTTGTCTCAAGGTGGTGCATCAGTTGTTCTGAGACAATCTTCTCCAGGACTTTAGAGAAAACTGGAAGAAGACTAATGGGTCTATAGTTAGAGGTCATTTCAGCATCTCCAGATTTAAAAAGTGGTATTACTTGAGCAGTTTTCCACCCATCTGGGAATTGCCCAGATTTAATGGAGATATTAATACGATGGGTGAGAGTTCTGGATTAGAATGCTACTATATTTCTTAAGAAAAGCTGAGTCTAGATTATAAATATCTTTTGAGTAAGTGGTGTTTAGGTCATGTATAGCTTTGAGGACAGCTGTCTACCCAACCTCCCTGAGCTGAAATGAGCTATCTTGATCGTCAGGCATGTCTATTGCTGTTAGGGCAATATCATTCTGCAGGAGAAACCTGAGGCAAGTTTTTCACAGATTCTATGAAGAAATTATTGAACTCGTTTGAGATGTGTACTATCAGTGATTATGTTTTCTCGAATTTTAAGTTTATATTGGCTTTGGGTGGTGTTAACCTTTGGATTTAATAGGCTATTTAATTGCTTCCAGATAATTTTGCCATTTCCTTTGGCCTCTGATAGAGCGTGGATGTAATAATTTGATTTGGACATTCTGAGTTGTTTAACCACTTGATTACACAAGCCTTTAAATAGTTTCAGATCAATGTCACTACGAGTTTTGATAAAAGTGTTCAGGGTATAGTCCCTCCGTTTTATTAATTTTCGAATATCATCATTCATCCATGGTAGATGGAATTTTCTTTGGGATTTTTTTCGCTTTTTAATAAATTTATCAACAATACATCCAATGGTAGACGTTAGCTGATTACAGCAGTCGTTTACTTGGTCAAGTTGTTGGAGCTTATCCCAGTTAACACTGCTCATCCCAGTTTGCCACTGGGTTTAAACTAAATAGTGGGGGAGAGTAAAACAAATTGGAAATACAATGATGGAGTTAAAGGGAAAGAGAGTATAGGAAAAGTTAACAAAGGCACCAGAATTAATGGGGCAGAAAGCTCACGAAGGGATAGGAGAGTATGGCGAAGTGAAATAGGAATCAATGTGAAAGGTGAGGTGAGTAATGGATTAAAAGTATTATATTTGAATGCACCAAGTATAAGTAGATGAGCTTGAGGCTCAGTTAGAGGTTTGGGAGATATGACATTGTGGGGATTACTGAGACGTAGCTGCAGGAGGTTCGGGACTGGGAACTGAATATTCAAGGTTATACATCCTATAGAAAGGACAGGCAGGTGGGCAGAGGAGGTGGGGAAGCTCTGCTGGTGAGGGATGAAATTCAGTTCCTTGCGAGGGGTGACATAGGGACTGACGATGTAGAGTCACTGTGGATACAATTGAGGAATTGTAAAAGTAAGAAGACACTAATGGGAGTTATCTACAGGCCCCCAAACAGTAGCCTGGATATAGGGTGAAAGTTGCAGCAGGAGTTAAAATTGGCATGTAACAAAGGTAATGCCACTGTGGTTATGTGAGATTTCAATATGTAGATGGACTGGGCAAATCAGGTTGTTTCTGGACCCCAAGAAAGGGAGTTTGTAGAGTTCCTCTGAGATGGATTTTTAGAGCAGCTTGTAATGCAGCTTATCTGGATTTAATGTTGTCTAATGAACCAGATTTAATGAGGGAACTCAAGGTAAAGGAACTGCTAGGAGGTAGCGACCATAATATTATGTTTTAATCTGCAATTTGAGAGGGAGAAGGTGAAATCAGAACTGCCTGTGTTGCAGTTGAACAAAGGGGACTATGAGAGGAGCTGTCCAAGGTCGACTGGAAAAGGATCTGAGCAGGAATGACGGTGCAACAGCAATGGCAGAATTTCTGGGCATAATCGGAAGATGCAGGATCGTACAAAATAGAAACATAGAAAGTAGGTGCAGGAGGAGGCCATTCGGCCCTTCAAACCAGCACCGCCATTCATTGTGATCATGGCTGATCGTCCGCTATCAATAACCTGTGCCTGCCTTCTCCCCATATCCCTCGACTCCACTAGCCCCTAGAGCTCTATCCAACTCTCTTAAATCCATCCAGTGATTTGGCCTCCACTGCCCTCTGTGGCAGGGAATTCCACAAATTCACAACTCTCTGGGTAAAAAAGTTTTTTTCTCAGCTCAGTCCTAAATGACCTCCCCTTTATTCTAAGACTGTGGCGCCTGGTTCTGGACTCACCCAACATTGGGAACATTTTTCCTGCATCTAGCTTGTCCAGCCCTTTTATAATTTTGTATGTTTCTATAACATCCCCCCTCATCCTTCTAAACTCCAGTGAATACAAGCCTAGTATTTTCAATCTTTCCTCATATGACAGTCCCGCCATCCCAGGGATCAATCTCGTGAACCTACGCTGCACTGCCTCAATCACAAGGATGTCCTTCCTCAAATTAGGAGACCAAAACTGTACACAATACTCCAGATGTGGTCTCACCAGGGCCCTATACAACTGGATCATTTTATTCCAGAGAGGAAGAAAGATTCTAAGGGGAGTAAGAGGCAACCGTGGCTGCCAAAGAAAGTTAGGGATGGAATAAAACAAAAAAAGGTGTATCACACAGCAAAGAGTAGCGGGAAGCCAGAGGATCGGGAATCTTTCAAAGGCCAACAGAAGGCAACAAAAAGGGCAATACGGGGTGAAAAGATAAAGTATGAGGGTATGCTGGCCAAGAATATAAATAAGGATAGTAAAAGCTTCTTTAGGTATGTTAAGAGAAAAAGATTAGTAACGACAAATGTGGGTCCCTTGAAGGCAGAAATTTGCATTAGGCGAGAAATGGTGTTGGGTAAACTGATGGGACTGAAGGCTGATAAATCCCCAGGGCCTGATGGTCTGCATCCGAGGGTACTCAAGGAGGTGGCTCTAGAAATTGTGGACGCATTGGTGATCATTTTCCAATGTTCTATAGATTGAGGATCAGTTCCTGTGGATTGGAGAGTAGCTAATGTTTCAAGAAAGGAGTGAGAGAAAAAAACGGGAATTATAGAGCAGTTAGCCTGACATCGGTGGTGGGGAAGATGCTGGTCAATTATTAAAGAAGCAATAATAATGGCGCATTTGGATAGCAGTAAAAGGATTGGTCCAAGCCAGCATGGATTTATGAAGGGGAAATCCTGACTAATCTTCTGGAATTTTTTTAGGATATGACAAGTAAAATGGATGAAGGCGACCCAGTGGATGTAGTGTATCTGGACTTTCAGAAAGCCTTTGATAAGGTCCCGCACAGGAGATTAGTGGGCAAAATTAGAGCACATGGTATTGGGGTATGGTATTGACATGGATAGAGAATTTGTTGGCTGACAGGAAACAACGAGTAGGAATAAACGGGTCCCTGTCAGAATGGCAGGTAGTGGCACGTGGAGTGCTGGGGCCGCAACTATTTACAATATATATTAATGATTTGGATGATGGGATTAAAAGTAACACCAGCTATTTTGCTGATGACACAAAACAGGGTGGCAGTGTAAACTGCGAAGAGGAAGTTAAGAGGTTACAGGGTGACTTGGACAGTTTGAGTGAGTGGGCAGATGCATGGCAGATGCAGTATCATGTAGATAAATATGAGGTTATCCACTTTGGCGGCAAGAACAAGGAAGCAGATTATTTTTCTCAATGGTGTCAGATTCGAAAAAAGGGAAATGCAACGAGACCTGGGTGTCCTTGTACACCAGTCACTGAAAGCAAACATGCAGGTGCAGCAGGCAGTGAAGAAAGCTAATGGTATGTCGACCTGCATAACAAGAGGTTATACAATGCCCTGGTGAGGTCAGTTTTGGTCTCCTAATTTGAGGAAGGACATCCTTGCTATTGAAGTAATGCAGCGTTGATTCACAAAGTTAGTCCCCGGGATGGCAGGACTGTCATATGAGGAAAGTTTGGAAAGACTGGACTGGTATTTACTGGCATTTAGAAGGATGAGAGGGGATCTTATAGAAATATATACAATTATAAAAGGACTGGGCAAGTTAGATGCAGGAAAAATGTTCCCAATGTTGGGGCCGCAGTCTGAGAATAAAGGGGAGGTCATTTAAAACTGAGATGAGAAAAACCTTTTTCACCCAGAGAGTTGTGAATTTGTAGAATTCCCTGCCACAGAAGGCAATGGAGGCCAATTCACTGGAAGAATTTAAAAGAGTTAGGTAGAGCTCAAGGGTGAGCAGAATCAAGGGATATGGGGAGAAGGCAGGCACGGGTTACTGTGGATGATCAGCCATGATTACAATGAATGGCGGTGCTGGCTCGAAGGCCCAAATGGGCTCCACCTGCACCTATTTTCTATGTTTCGATCTATGTTTCTATGATTCCAGTGCCACATGAACCATCCCGTTAACATACATCTTTTGAAATGCAGCTACCTCCCACATTGGTGCAGGTACTCCTCATTGGCATGGAAAATAGGGAACCTCCTAACTCACTGAACTTTAGAGTTAGCAATGGGAAAACACTGGACAATTCCGTCCCAACAGTAATGCTGTTGGGACGGAATCCCTCCTCTAGTCATTTTCAACTGTTAACTATAAAACCATTAATTCCAAAGTCATGTTACTTGTTGCTCACAATGAATGTACAATGTCTCATTTTTGCCACCAGCAAACCATGGATAATGATGAAACACAGGAATAAAAGTCAGCAAAGCAACTGGGACAGGTCGAACAAGAGAGAATAATTAAGGTTCTGGGCCAAACATTAAGGCTCTGGGTAATAACAATCTCAAAGATCTGTTTAATGGCAAGGCTACAGATGACAGGTGCAGAATGCCAAATGACATCTTCATATTGAAAAATGGATTGAACCATGAAGGGAAATGTGGCATTCTGGAAAGAAAGGATATTTTAAGTGATGCTGCTATAATAGTGGCAAAATAATAAACAACCAGACACATTTTCTCAATCACAAGAGTTGCCGTGATCATGGAAGCTGGCATTTCGCAATACAATTAAGGATGACTCGTGAATGCTAGTGAATGCAGGCAAATGCTAGCCTGGTCAATGAGGCTCACGTCCCAGAAATAAATACAAATTAATATTAGCACAAGCATTTTCTGGAAATAGCTCAGGATATGAAGAAAGGGGTTCAATCTCATGTCAGCCATACTTTAAGCTCGATCCCAAGACTGTCCCGCAGTGAAGTGAAAATATTTAATTTCTGCATGATATATGGTTGATATATAAAAATGATGATTCCTTCTCTTCCAGCCGAGCCTCCCACATAATGCCACCCATGCAAGCTCCGTGCTCTGCTCATTCAGTGATTAATTTACAAGACAACGGAGACCATCCAGAGAACGGGGTTGCCCAGGAACAGCACATTGGAAAATTGGCTGTGAGCTGTGCAAAAAATAAAGCTCCAATCTGTGGCAGTGCCTTCATGAGATAAGAAGCACGAGCAAAAAATTGATGAGGAAAGAAAATAATGGGATCAAGCAAATGGTATCTTATCACAGAAAAGGTGGAAGACCAGATATGAAGACTGTACCGGGCATTTACTTTATTTTTCCACTGAGGATCAGCAGAAAATGACGGCTGAAGAGAAGCAAAATCTACTTAACTGGAAAATGCCTAATAAATCTTCCATCTCATAGTTTATTCAGTCATGTCCCAAACCATTCTATAACTGAAATAAATAGCTGAATATGTATTTATATCCAAAATAGCTGCAAGCACCATATACCATTACAATAAGTATCTCATAATACAAAACGTTTTGCAAAGTATATGTATCTATTCCCCTAAAGCTGTTCTAAAACCAGGAATCAAAGGAAGAATTTCAAAATACCAGATTCACGGAGCAGGTCTGTCAGTATTATATAAATAAAATGGGTTGCAAAACCAAAGCAATAACACCATCCATAGAGAATGAAGATTGTAGGTCCAGTATGATAAATCATAGCTAATGTGAAGATTTAGGAAGAGATCTAATACCCCACAAACTGAACTTCTCTGCTTAACAATATTGTCTGACCCTACTCTCATCTGACAAAGCCACTGATTATTCTGGGGATATCACACAATACAAAGAAAAGACCTGGGTTATTTTCATTTTTGGTATTTGCCTTCTCCTTCTCTTCCATTGTCACACCTGACAAGAATGCAAAGACCATGAATGTATTTCTTGTTCGGTTTGAGGTCACCCAATCAACTCCCCCTGCCATTTCCACCAGTGCTTTTATAGACTATCAGCCCAGGTTCTCTATTTCCTTCCCTTGTTTCATCCCCATTAACACTGTTGGCACAGCTCCATGGCTCTACCCAGACCTCCAGTGCTGCCTGGCTGGAGCCTGCATGTTCTTGTGACAGTATGGTTATCTCCTGGATGCTCAGGTTTCTTCCCACATCCCAATGAAGTGTTGGTTAATTTGGCCATTGTAGGTAATCCTTACTTTAGGGGGGGAGGGGCATATCAGCTGGAATAGGCTACGAGGAAGGAAGAGGGATGCAATAATGCAAGCAGGTTTCGGATCAATGAAAGGACACTTGAACCATTTAAAATTCTAAATTAAACATTTATTAAAACAACGATAAAACAGAAGTCGTATGTCTTTCTATTGCACACTGGGAATTCCTTTACAGTGACCTGGCCAAGAGAACTTGAGGGTCCACACACCACTTCACATCCCAGTCCAAGGTGAAGTATAATGAGCTCAGTCAGAGCATGCACTTACTCAATAAATCCGCACTTCTTCCCTAATCTACAAACAACAGTCCACAATGTTTTCTTGAACTAGGTATGCGAACAAGGGTCATTTAGTCAAGCTAAATCTTGGATGTCCCTGGGTAGAAAAGTTTGTTTTTACTACCGTGTGTCCAGAGGCCTCTAAATTTACTGGTCTTTCCAAGTGAGCAAGATTATTTTCCTAAGCAGCTAATTGTTTTGCTGAGCAACCCTGCTAGCTCGATGAGTGCTAAAAGTAGACAACATTTTAGCTGAGAAGCCTGTTTTAACGCTTACATTATAAGGGAGAACATAGTACTTTTCAGAAAGCTGTCATACGCTCAATGATCCAACAGGCCCCCAATGACATTAAAAAGTGTTCTCCAAGTTTAACTTGCTCTTTATAGAAACATAGAAACATAGAAATTAGGTGCAGGAGTAGGCCATTCAGCCCTTCGAGCCTGCACCGCCATTCAATATGATCATGGCTGATCATCCAACTCAGTATCCCGTACCTGCCTTCTCTCCATACCCTCTGATCCCCTTAGCCACAAGGGCCACATCCAACTCACTCTTAAATATAGCCAATGAACTGGCCTCAACTACCCTCTGTGGCAGAGAGTTCCAGAGACTCACCACTCTCTGTGTGAAGAAAGTCTTTCTCATCTCGGTCTTTAAAGGATTTCCCCCTTATCCTTAAGCTGTGACCCCTTGTCCTGGACTTCCCCAACATCGGAACAATCTTCCTGCATCTAGCCTGTCCAACCCCTTAAGAATTTTGTAAGTTTCTATAAGATCCCCTCTTAATCTCCTAAATTCCAGAGAGTATAAACCGAGTCTATCCAGTCTTTCTTCATAAGACAGTCCTGACATCCCAGGAATCAGTCTGGTGAACCTTCTCTGCACTCCCTCTATGGCAATAATGTCCTTCCTCAGATTTGGAGACCAAAACTGCACGCAATACTCCAGGTGTGGTCTCACCAAGACCCTGTACAACTGAAGTAGAACCTCCCTGCTCCTGTACTCAAATCCTTTTGCTATGAAAGCTAATCTTATCTCTTATCATTATTCCTAGTAAACTCTAGATCACCCAAAAAAAAGACCTGGAGTAACTCAGCAGGTCAGGCGGCTTCTCTGGAGAATATGGATAGGTGATGTCTTGGGTCAGAACCATTCTTCAACCTGACATGGATAGGTAATGTTTTGGGTTGGGATCCTTCTTCTGTGATGTATATAGGGGAGGGGGTGTGGGGAGGGGGGGGGGGGGGGGCGAGGGGATGGTAGGGGAGAGGGGGTGTGGGGGAGGGTGGGGTGTTGTGGAGGGTGGGATGTAGTGGAGGGGGGTGGAGGAGAGGTGGATGTAGGGGAGGTGGGGTGTGGGGGAGTGGGGGAGTGTAGGGGAGGGGATGTAGTGGAGGTGGGTTTGTGGGGGGGGGGTTGTGGGGGAGGGGTTGTGGGGGAGGGGGGGATGGGTGGGCTCACCGGTTCCCAGCCCCGGCCCCGGCTCCGACCACACTCCTGGCTCCGACTCATTCAGCTGCTCCCGTCCCGAGCCCCTGTCGCGCTCACAGCCCCCGCCCACAAACACAGCCCGCCCACGAACACATTGCGCCCCCATCCGTGAACACAGCCCCCACTCCACTGCTTCAGCTTTATTCTCGGCGGCTTCTGGACGGGCGGCTCCCGGACGGGTGGCTTCTGGACGTGCTCACGGACTCAGCCCCGCCTCCGGGATTTTATTCACCAGTGGGTGCCGGAAGGGACATTACCTTCATGGTGACTGACAGGCGAGAAGACCAATCTGCTCATCTCACAATTTTTTAAACCTTCAAAACTGTTATAATCTTCCACCGATCGGAACAAAACTATGTGCCTTGGAGTGGAGGAGAATAGTGAGTAAGGTGGCGAAAAAACCCTAGTGATATATGGTACAGTTTTTGTGCAAATTTAATAACAACACAGACTGTGTGGAGGGTTATGTTAATGAGCGGGGATAGCTGGTCGGTGCAGACTCTGTGCATCGAAGGGCTTGTTTCCACGCTGTATCTCTAAATTAACTAAACTAATTATCCTGAGCCAGATACTGAGGATCAGCAAACTCACCCTCTCTCTCCAAGAGTCCTTTCATAAAGTGGAAAAGGCTGCAGGCAGCAGATCCTGAAGTCACGCTAAAATATCCTTATGGCCTTTTGATAGCTCGTTGCTGCAAAGGCCTTTGAACTATTTTTAAATATCCCTGATAATCAATTAAATTGAAAAGTTATAATATTTTAAAATAAATCTTAAAGTTACCCAATAGAATCATTTAATTAAAATAATTCTAAGTATTAGGCATTCATTAAAATTATCAAGATAAATTAAAATGAGTGATTATTTAAAATATTATTGCACTTTTTTTTATCAAACGCCACAACGTAATTGAAGTGAAAGGGATTACAGGGCATATTCTGTAATGATGGATATAGACCTGAGGGAAATGTTATCTCACTACTTAGTAAGCTTCCCATTGAGATGGACGCAATCTTCAGAAATAATGGGAAACAGTAATAACAGTCGAAAACCAAGGTCACCTGGAACCAGAAAAGGCTAGTTTTTGCAGCAAACAGAGGCCAACTTATCTAGGTCCCATTTTTCAATGCACAGGCATAATATTTGAAACAAGGGCTCGACAGAACCAACAGTCAGAGGTGAGTATAATGTTATCATCCAAATATACTTGGCTTTATCCCCTCTGATATAGCTCCCTGCCCTTTAAATCTGTCATCATCCAAGAAGGGTCCTGACCCGAAACATCACCTGTCCATGTTCTCGAGGGATGCTGCTTGACCGGCTGAGTTCCTTCAGCACTTTGTGCCATTGTTTTGGTAAATTAACATCCGCAGTTCCTTTTTTCTTAAAAATTGCAGAGATGTGAATATAGGTGTGAATAAAATTCTTAAAGGATTGGACAGGATAGATGCAGGAAAAATGTTCCTGATGTTGGGGGAGTCCAGAGCCAGGGGGTCACAGTTTCACAGTTTAAGAATAAAGGGTAGGCCATTTGGGACTGAGATGAGGAAAAAAAAAATTACCCAACCTGCTCACACCAACCAACATGTCCCAGCTTCACTAGTCCCACCTGCCTATGCTTGGTCCATATCCCTCCAAACATGTCCTATCCATGTACCTGTCTATCTGTTTCTTAAACAGTTGGATAGTCCCAGCCACAACTATCTCATCTGGTAGCTTGTTCCATACACCCGCCACCCTTTGTGTGAACATGTTACCCCTCAGAATCCTATTAAATCTTTTCCCCTTCACCTTAAACCTATGTCCTCTGGTCCTAGATTCCCCTACTCTGGGCAAGAAACCCGAACTATTCATCTCATGCTTTTGTACACGTCTATAAGATCACCCCTCATCCTCCTGTGCTCCAAGGAATAGAGACCCAGTCTACTCAACCTCTCCCTATAGCTCACACCCTCTAGTCCTGGCAACATACTCGTAAATCTTCTCTGAACCCTTTCAAGCTTGACAACATCTTTCCTATAACATGATGCCCAGAACTGAGGGTTGTGAATCTGTGGAATTGTCTGCCACAGAAGGCAGTGGAGGCCAATTCACTGGATTTTTTCAAGAGAGTGTTAGATTTAGCGATAAGTGCTAGAGGAATCAAGGGATATGGGGAAAAAGCAGGAACGGGGTACTGATTTTAGATGATCAGCCATGATCATATTGAATGGTGGTACTGGCTCGAAGGGCAGAATGTCCTACTACTGCACCTATTTTCTATGTTCCTCAGTTTCTGTTTCTAGCCCTGTCCATTTCACAAACCAGACTCCCCACACATTGACTCCATCTATACTTCATGCTACCAACAAAACAAAGACCTATCCCATCCCAGTCATTATTTCTTCCAGCTGCCAGTAAACATTTGCAGGATAGAGTCAATGGGAAAGGCTACACCGGCCATATATATTTTCTTTGGAGCATAGGAGGCTCAGGGATGACCTTAATGAAGAGTATAATACCATGAGGGGTAAAGATGAATATGATCACAGTCTTTTACCTATGGTAGAGGATTCTAAAACTACAGAGCATGGGGATGAAGTGAGAGGGTTCGAGATTTAATAGAGACTTTGGGGGCAACTTTTGCAGTCAGAAGGCACAACCTGTCAGATGTGGAACAAGTGGAAACATTTATGACTTTTTCAAGATATTTAGAAACATTGAAATATAGAAAATAGTTGCAGGAGTAGGCGATTTGGCCCTTCGACCCTAAAGTAAGCATGCAGGTACAGCAGGAAGTGAAGAAAGCGAATGGCATGTTGGCCTTTATAACAAGAGGAATCGAATATAGGAGCAAAGAGGTCCTTCTCCAGTTGTACAGAGCCCTAGAGAGACCACACCTGGAGTATTGTGTGCAGTTTCGGTCCCCTAATTTGAGGAAGGACATTCTTGCTATTGAGGGAGTGCAGCGTGGGTTTACAAGGTTAATTCCCGGGATGGCGGGACTGTCATCTGCTGAGAGAATGGAGCGGCTGGGCTTGTACACTCTGGATATTTAGAAGGATGAGAGGGCATCTCATTGAAACATATAAGATTGTTAGGGGCTTGGACACACTAGAGGCAGAAAACATGTTCCCGATCTTGGGTGAGTCCAGAACCAGGGGCCACAGTTTAAGAATAAGGAGTAAGCCATTTAGAACGGAGACGAGGAAACACTTTTTCTCACAGAGAGTGGTGAGTCTGTGGAACTCTCTGCCTCAGAGGGCGGTGGAGGCAGGAGGAGGTGGGACGTATCACTGATGGGGATGAGTCGGAGTACAGAAGAGAGATCGAGCGACTGTCCATATGGTGCCAGCACAATAACCTGGCCCTCAACACCAGCAAAACCAAGGAACTGATTGTGGACTTTGGAAGGAGTAGGATGGGGACCCACAGTCCCGTTTATATCAACGGGTCGATGGTTGAAAGGGTCAAGAGCTTCAAATTCCTGGGCGTGCACATCTCTGAAGATCTTTCCTGGTCCGAGAACACTGATGCAATTATCAAGAAAGCTCATCAAGTAGCGCCTCTACTTCCTGAGAAGATTACGGAGAGTCGGTTTGTCAAGGAGGACTCTCTCTAACTTTTACAGGTGCACAGTAGAGAGCTTGCTGACCGGTTGCATCGTGGCTTGGTTCGGCAACTTGAACGCCCTGGAGAGGAAAAGACTACAAAAAGTAGTAAACACTGCCCAGTCCATCATCGGCTCTGACCTTCCTTCCATCGGGGGGATTTACCACAGTCGCTGCCTCAAAAAGGCTGGCAGCATCATCAATTATTCTAACATTTCTCCTATTTGTGATAAATGTCAGAACTTGGAAGCTAATTTAACGCATAGTTTTGTAACATGTATAAAACTTAATTATTATTGGATAGAAATCTTTAGAGTTATTTCTGAAGTTCTTAAAATTAAACTAGACCCAGATCCAAAATTAATAATATTAGGAGTTCCGGATTCAAATCTAACATTAACAGTAAACCAAAGAAATTTCTTGGATTACTGTTTGATAATAGGGAAAAAATTAATATTGAAATTTTGGAAGGGAACATTATCCCCCACAATTAAAATGTGGACAGTGGAAATGTTGGAGACGTTGCATTTGGAAAGAATCAGATTTGTCCTAATGGACAAACACGAACTCTTTGAAACAGATATGGTCTCCATATACAGAATATTTGAAGGCGTAGCTGTTCTTGGCATCACAACTCAATGGATACCCGGCAGGATTAGGTGAAAATAACTCTTTGTTTCTCTTTTTGATTTGTATACATGTCTCCATTAATATTGTATTTGAAATAGTTATTCACTATTAAGATGTATAGTATAATCTCTCTCTTTTTTCTATATAATACTTTATTTTAATTAAATATAAATAACAAGAATATATACATATACATATATATTTTTTCTCCTCTTTTTTCTTTTCCACTTTTTTTATAATCAAAATTATTATTTAATCACCACTTTTATTGATTAAAATCTATTCTTTTCTTTTTCTACTTTAAAAAAAATAGAAGTTTATGTACTATTCGTAACATTCGTATACTTGAAATAAGTTGGTTGTGTATTGTAAAAGTTGTAATAACCGTTGTTATGATGGATTCCTTTTAATAAAAATATTATTACGAGAAAGTAAAAAAAAAAGAAAAAAAAAAAGTAGTAAACACTGCCCAGTCCATCATCGGCTCTGACCTTCCTTCCATCGAGGGGATTTACCACAGTCGCTGCCTCAAAAAGGCTGGCAGCATCATCAAGGACCCACACCACCCTGGCCACACACTCATCTCCCCGCTACCTTCAGGTAGAAGGTACAGGAGCCTGAGAACTGCAACGACCAGGTTCAGGAATAGCTACTTCCCCACAGCCATCAGGCTATTAAACCTGGCTCGGACAAGACTCTGATAACTAATAACCCATTATCTGTTATTTGCACTTTATTAGTTTATTTATTCATGTGTGTATATATTTATATAACGGTATATGGACACACTGATCTGTTTTGTAGTAAATGCCTTCTATGTTCTGTGTGCTGATGCAAAGCAAGAATTTCATTGTCCTATCAGGGACACATGACAATAAACTCACTTGACTTGAACTTGAACTTCTCTGGATGCTTTCAAGAGAGAGCTAGATCTTAAAAATAGCAGATTCAGGGGATATGGGGAGAAGGCAGGAACGGGGTACTGATTGGGGATGATCAGCCATGATAGAAACATAGAAACATAGAAATTAGGTGCAGGAGCAGGCCATTCGGCCCTTCGAGCCTGCACCGCCATTCAATATGATCATGGCTGATCATCCAACTCAGTATCCTGTACCTGCCTTCTCTCCATACCCCCTGATCCCTTCAGCCACAAGGGCCACATCCAACTCCCTCTTAAATATGGCCAATGAACTGGCCTCAACTACCTTCTGTGGCAGAGAATTCCACAGATTCACCACTCTCTGTGTGAAAAACGATTTTCTCATCTCGGTCCTAAAAGACTTCCCCCTTATCCTTAAACTGTGACCCCTTGTCCTGGACTTCCCCAACATCGGGAACAATCTTCCTGCATCTAGCCTGTCCAACCCCTTAAGAATTTTGTAAGTCTCTATGAGATCCCCCCTCAGTCTTCTAAATTCCAGCGAGTACAAGCCGAGTCTATCCAGTCTTTCTTCATATGGAAGTCCTGCCATCCCAGGAATCAGTCTGGTGAACCTTCTCTGTACTCCCTCTATGGCAAGAATGTCTTTCCTCAGATTAGGAGACCAAAACTGTACGCAATACTCGGTGTGGCCTCACCAAGACCCTGTACAACTGCCTGCTCTTGTATTCAAATCCTCTTGCTATGAATGCCAACATACCATTCGCTTTCTTCACAGCCTGCTGCACCTGCATGCCTACTTTCAATGACTGGTGTACCATGACACCCAGGTCTCATTGCATCTCCCCTTTTCCTAATCGGTCACCATTCAAATAATAGTCTACTTTCCTGTTTTTGCCACCAAAGTGGATAACCTCACATTTATCCACATTATAGTGCATCTGCCATGCATTTGCCCACTCACCCAGTCTATCCAAGTCATCCTGCAGCCTCCTAGCATCCTATTCACAGGTAATACTGCCCCCCAGCTTCGTGTCATCGGCAAACTTCGAGATGTTGCATTTAATTCCCTCGTCCAAATCATTAATGTATATTGTAAATAGCTGGGGTCCCAGCACTGAGCCTTGCGGCACCCCACTAGTCACTGCCTGCCATCCTGAAAAGGAACGTTCACTCCTACTCTTTGCTTCCTGTCTGCCAGCCATTTCTCTATCCACATCAATACTGAACCACCAATACCGTGTGCTTTAAGTTTGTATACCAATCTCTTGTGTGGGTCTTTGTCGAAAACCTTCTGAAAGTCCAGATATAACACATCCACTGCTTCTCCCTTATCCACTCTACTAGTTACATCCTCAAAAAATTCAATAAGATTCGTCAGAAATGATTTACCTTCGTAGATCACATTGAATGGCGGTGCTGGCTCGAAGGGCCAAATGGCCTACTCCTGCACCTATTGTCTATTGTCTATTGACCCAACACCACCTATCAATATGATCATGGCTGATCATCCAAAATCAGTACCCCGTTCCTGCTTTCTCCCCTTATCCCTTGATTCCATTAGCCCTAAGAGCTATATCTAACTCTCTCTCGAATACATATGAATACATTTGGACAAATATGTGGAGAAGAAGGGTTTAGAGGGATATGGGCCAAATCCAGACAAATGGCATGAGCCCAGGATGCCAATTAGGACGGCATGAACAAGGTAGGCTGAAGGGCTTGTTTCCATACTGCATCGCTCTGTGACTCTGTGAATGAAGGATTACTGCACATAGATGATAATGCAAAGTTGAGGATATAATCATGTCAGCCATCATTCAACATCACAATAGAATGAATAAGTGAATGCCACCTTGCAAATAATACCAACTAGAAAATCTTATGGCACAAGTTCAAATTTTAACTTTTTTCTTGAAGTTTAATAATGCCATTAGAAACTCAACCACATCTCAAGAGATTAGATCCAGGGCATCTTAGACCTCATGATATCTTGACTACCAGGTATCTACCCATTGTTCTGATTGAGTCTGGGTAGGGTGGGGGTTATGTCATTAGTATGGAAAACTGCAATGCACAACACTAAGTTAAATGTATGATTGTGTTCTGATCGTGTCAAAGCTCAGAATAAGTGTGTGTAAAAGGACTCTTCCAACGAATGTACATATCTTTTTTTTATCTGGTGAATTGTATTGATTTAAGTCAATTCTTGGTTAGCACAGGTGTCAGAGGTAATGGGCAGAAGGGAGGAGAATAGAATTAGGAGGGAGAGATAGATCAGCCATAATTGAATGGCGGAGTAGACTTGATGGACCGAATGGCCAAATTCCACTCCTAGCACTCATGATCTTATGAAGATGGCCACTAGCCATGCCTTCCATTTTAGTTGCCATTTGCCAGATTTCCTTTAGATGAAAAGAGTAAAATCACAATTTCACCCGCACAGAATTCTTTGCTGTGACCAGATGGTTATTCGTTTGATTAATAAAGCCATTGTCTTTCAGTCATGTGTCTTTGTTTGAAGTTCATTATTATCTCTTGGCTTAATGGCTAAAATAAAACTCTTGTGACTATATTTCAATGACCTTGTTCCAATAAATAAGGGAACATCAAAAATTAAATTCCAAATTAACATTCATTTATATCATTTGGCTTGTGTATCATCATTACCTGTAGTAAAGATTAGTTAAAAGCAAGTACTCAGATGTTACTCCGTGAGACATGATTAGTGGTTGGGAAAACCATATGGAGTTTTATGATTACACCATCTGCCAATAAATCATTGGCCTGTTAAGTTGGTGCAATTCATAACAGTAAAACTGCAAATTAAATTACTTTATTGCATGAATCTATGAAGATTGTAATACAGTCCAGTAAAACTGGTGGATGTCAAATTATTTCCCTTATTAAACCTGTCAATTCCCTCTGTGTTGAGGGACTCATCCCCTCCAAGCTGGTTACCAAACTCACAGAACTAGGTCTCTGCGCATCCCTCTGCAATTGGATCCTCGACTTCCTCATTCACAGAACACAGACTGTTCGTATTGGTGGAAATGTGTCAGACTCGATAACAATCAGCACGGGAGCACCTCAAGGCTGCGTGCTCAGCCCCCTGCTGTACTCACTCTATACTCATGACTGCGTAGCCGGTCATAGTGCGAACTCCATCATCAAGTTCGCTGACGACACCACTGTTGTGGGATGTATCACTGATAGAGATGAGTCGGAATACAGAAGAGAGATCGAGCAACTGTCCATATGGTGCCAGCACAATAACCTGGCCCTCAACACCAGCAAAACCAAGGAACTGATTGTGGACTTTGGAAGGAGTAGGATGGGGACACACAGTCCTGTTTATATCAACGGGTCGATGGTTGAAAGGGTCAAGAGCTTCAAATTCTTGGGCGTGCACATCTCTGAAGATCTTTCCTGGTCCGAGAACACTGATGCAATTATCAAGAAAGCACATCAGCGCCTCTACTTCCTGAGAAGATTACGGAGAGTCGGTTTGTCAAGGAGGACTCTTTCTAACTTCTACAGGTGCACAGTAGAGAGCTTGCTGACTGGTTGCATCATGGCTTGGTTCGGCAACTTGAGCGCCCTGGAGAGGAAAAGACTACAAAAAGTAGTAAACACTGCCCAGTCCATCATCGGCTCTGACCTCCCTTCCATCGAGGGGATCTATCGCAGTCGCTGCCTCAAAAAGGCTGGCAGCATCATCAAGGACCCACACCATCCTGGCCACACACTCATCTCCCCGCTGCCTTCAGGTAGAAGGTACAGGAGCCTGAAGACTGCAACGACCAGGTTCAGGAATAGCTACTTCCCCACAGCCATCAGGCTATTAAACCTGGCTCGGACAAAACTCTGAACATTAATAACCCATTTTACTTCGGAGTCACGTGAGTGACTACGTGAAGAAGGCCGTCAGTCGTCATGCGCGTTATTACGTCTGAAGCATGCGCCAACGACGGACTGGCAGGCACGATTGCGTCTCTCCAGCGGTAAGTTTTAAAAACCGAGGTAAGTGTTTAAACTAGTTACTTACGGTCGTTGCTTGGTGGGTTTCGGTTGTAAGTTTTCTTTCAACAGTACGGACCTACCATGTCGAAGGTACAGAGACAGTTTGCGAAGCCGGCCACAGAAGACCGCGGTGCTGCGGGTAGCGACGGCTGTCCGAGTCACCTTCAAGGCCGCCGGTGTTGGAACCAGCGGTAGCAGACTTGGTGCTACAGGAGAACACCGTGGCACAAAGCCACACACAAGACCCGTAGACTCCATTGAGTCCGGGCCGGAGGAATCACCTCCCACAATGGGAAGCGTCTGCGAACGTCTCTCCCAGATGGAGCACCTTTTGGAGAGGTGCCTCCAGACTGATCTGCTCCAGAGGAGGGAGTAGTATCACGGCGGGTCTCCACGGGAGCTCGCGTTAGCAGCACCTTATACAGGGCTGCAAAGTGTCTCCCTATCCATAGAGGGGAGTACACGGAGTCAGCAATACCCTGACTCGGAGCAGGGAGGCACATCAGGGGTACACCCTGGGGACCTAGGGGCAACAGTGCCGTTGTTGGCGTCCAAGTTTGCAATACCCACCCATACCGGAGCGGCTCTGGATGAAGAACTGGCCACCACCATTAACTATCTGGCCTCGCACCAGCTAAAGGACCAGGTAATGGAGGAGACAACGGGCTGATATAGCACCCCTGACAACTGTGCCTCCCTCAGTGTGCCTGCTGTAAACCATGCCATCTGGGGCCATATTGGGCCAGGGGTAAGAGTCCAGGAAGTAAAGCTTCAGAAAATTCTGAAAATACTGGCCTCAGGGGTAATGGCTTTTGCCAGGTCTATTGATGGCGGGCCACTAACGGAGACACAACAGGGTGCAGTGGGGCTCCTCTGCAATGCCTTGTTTGAAATTAACTGTCTGCGGAAGAGTGCCATATAACCATATAACCATATAACAATTACAGCACGGAGCCAGGCCCTCTCGGCCCTTCCAGTCCGTGCCGACCATTTGTTTTCCCCTAGTCCCATCTACCTGCACTCAGACCATACCCCTCCATTCCCTTCACGTCCATATACCTATCCACTTTACTTTTAAATGTTAAAATCGATCCTGCCTCCACCACCTCTGCTGGAAGCTGATTCCACACAGCCACCACCCTCTGAGTAAAGAAGTTCCCCCTCACGTTACCCCTAAACTTCTGTCCCTTAATTCTCATGTCATGCCCTCTTGTTTGAATCTTCCCTACCCTCAATGGGAAAAGCTTATCCACGTCAACTCTGTCTATCCCTTTCATCATTTTAAAGACCTCAATCAAGTCCCCCCTTAACCTTCTGCGCTCCAAAGAATAAAGATCTAACTTGTTCAACCTTTCTCTGTAACATAGTTGCTGGAACCCTGGCAACATTCTAGTAAATCTCCTCTGTACTCTCTCTATTTTGTTGACATCCTTCCTATAACTAGGCGACCAAAATTGTACACCATACTCCAGAATTGGTCTTACCAATGCCTTGTACAATTTTAACATTACTTCCCTACTCCTATATTCAATGCTCTGATTTATAAAGGCCAGCACACCAAAGGCTTTCTTTACCACCCTATCTACATGCGATTCCACCTTCAGGGAACTATGCAGTTATTCCTAGATCCCTCTGTTCCACAGCATTCCTCAATTCCTTACCATTTACCATGTACGTCCTATTTTGATTTGTCCTGCCAAGATGTAGCACTTCACACTTATCAGCATTAAACTCCATCCGCCATCTTTCAGCCCACTTTTCCAAATGGCCCAAATCTCTCTGTAGACTTTGAGAATCTACTTCATTATCCACAATACCACCTATCTTAGTATCATCTGCATACTTACTTATCCAATTTTCCACCCCATCATCCAGATCATTGATGTACATGACAAACAACAGTGGACCCAACACAGATCCCTGAGGCACCCCACTGGTCACCGGCTTCCAACCTGACGAACAGCCATCCACCATTACTCTCTGACATCTCCCATTCAGCCACTGTTGAATCCATCTTGCTACTCCGCCATTAACACCCAAAGAGTGTTACCATGGGGAACCTTGTCAAAGGCCTTACTGAAATCCATATAGACAACATCCACTGCTTTACCCTCATCAATTTCCCTAGTTACCGCTTCAAAAAATTCAAGAAGGTTTGTCAAACATGACCTTCCAGGCACAAATCCATGTTGACTGTTCCTGATCAGACCCTGTTTATCCAGATGCTTATATATATTATCTCTAAGTATCCTTTCCATTAATTTGCCCACCACTGACGTCAAACTAATAGGTCTATAATTGCTAGGTTTATTCTTTGAACCCTTTTTAAACAATGGAACAACATGCGCAGTACGCCAATCCTCCGGCACTATTCCCGTTTCTAATGACATTTGAAATATTTCTGTCATAGCTCCTGCTATTTCTACACTAACTTCCCTCAATGTCCTAGGGAATATCCTGTCAGGACCTGGAGACTTATCCACCTTTATATGACCGGCACTGAACCCAAAGTTTGCCGTGCTTTGCAAAGCCAGCAATGTACAGCTGGCAAACTATTTGTTTGGGGCAGACCTGTCGAAGCAGGTACTAGAGCTGGATGACGAGGCCAAGACTCTCCGCCTCATGAGCCAAACTCCAACTCCACCCAGGGGCTCATCACTACGAGACCATCCTTATGTCACCTTCCACAACAGGCACAACCAGCCTAGGGGCTCATGGACAGGAGGCAGAGTCCAGCAGTCCCAGGGAGGGAGGCAGGAGGCCAGGACCACACAGGCAGTAACACCAAAGGTGGGACTTTCTAGTCCCTTGTGGGACAAATCGCACACCTCTAATTTACAAGTTGGGGGAAGGTTAAAACATTTTTT
This sequence comes from Okamejei kenojei, assembly GCA_035221665.1. NCBI lineage: Eukaryota > Metazoa > Chordata > Chondrichthyes > Rajiformes > Rajidae > Okamejei > Okamejei kenojei. Next base: position 141,971,960 of record CM069133.1, read on the forward strand.
GAATGAATGGACTTGGATTACAGCAGACCCGTTCATACTGCACAGTGTAGAAGGGTTTAAAATTGAGTTCCTTCTTGGCTCAGGACCACCCACTCAAAATGTACCAAACCGCACATCTCTGTTCCTTCCACAGGAATGGTTTGAGATACAGGCTGAAATTCGGGCTTTAAAAGCAAAAGGGGTCACACCAATTCGTATCGAATATATTCCCTAAGCCAAAGAAAGATGGAGGGAGTCGTATTATCCTAGACGTGACGGAATTCAAAACCCATGTGCAGCATAAACATTTTAAAATGGACAACTTTGGTACAGCTATTCAGCTGGTCTCCAAAGGATGTTATATGGCTTGCATTAACCTCAAAGATGCTTATTACTCCATATCTATACACATGGAACACAGGAGATATTTGAAATTTTATTGGATGGGGCAGATGTGGCAATTCAAGGCATTGCCAAATGGACTGACTTCAGCACCCAGGCTTTATACAACATTACTAAAACCAGTTCTGGGACTGCTACGAGCTCAGAGCCACATTGTGATGGCTTATTTGCATGATATACTAATAATTGGCAACACAAAGGAATCAGCAATAGCATCTGTTTCAGTCACCAAACACATGTTTGTAAGGTTGGGATTTGTGATCCATCCAGTTAAGTCGAAATTGACTCCAATCAAGGTAATTGATTACCTAGGGTTTACTATCAACTCAAATCAAATGTCAGTGACTCTGCCAGCTGACAAGCAATCAACATTGAAGGAAGCCTGCAATAAGCTAATTGCTAATCAGAGACCAACAATCAGACAAGTAGCAAGCATAATTGGCAAGTTTGTTGCAGTTTTTCCAAGTGTACGCTATGGACCTTTATATTACCAAAATTTACAAAGAGCAAAGGAACGAGCCCTCAAAGCTCACGCAGGAAAATTCGGTGAACATATGGATTTACCCCCTGACGCTATTGCGGAGTTACACTGGTGGGCTACCAATGTACATCATTGTTCTAAGGAAATTCAAATTGACACACCATTGGTCATAATACAAACCGATGCAAGTGGCCTGGGCTGGGGGGCAACAGATACCAACACCAGCTGCGGGGGCAGATGGAATGTGCAGGAATCATCAATACTACAACAATATGGCATTAACTACTTAAAATTGTTGGGAGCGCTCTATGGTTTAAAGGCTTATTGCAGCAGTATGCATCATGTGCATGTTCAACTACAGATTGACAACACCACGGCAGTGGCGTATGTCAATCACATAGGTGGAATAAAATCTGAGTCCTGTGATAAATTTGCAAACCTCCTTTGGCATTGGTGTATTGCAAGGAACATTTGGGTCTCGGCTATCTACCTGCCAGGTAGATATAATATGGTGGCGGACACTAGGTCACGAAAATTTAATGGTAACACAGAATGGATGTTGAATCATGAAGTGTTTACAGACATTGTTGGCCGGACATTGACTTGTTTGCCTCCAGGTTAAATCACCAGTTACCCAACTATGTCTCATGGGAGCCCGATCCAGGGGCAGTAGCAGTGGATGCTTTCACACTGCATTGGGGAGGAATGTTCTTGTATGTCTTCCCTCCGGTTTCCCTCATCAGCCGATGTTTGGTCAAAATAAACAGGACAATGCCACGGGCATTTTGGTATTGCCAGATTGGCCTACGCAATCTTGGTTCCCACTTGTCCTGGGAATCATGACACAGCCGTTGATGGCTGTCCCCAACAGCAGGGAGCGGCTGGTACACCTGCTAAAGGGGGACCATCATCCGCTACATGACCAAATCAATTGGTTGGTTTACAGATTCTGAGGACACCTTTCCTGGGACTCGGACTGGCTGATCGAACGGTGGATGTTAATTACAGCGGCCTGGAGGGACAGCACACAAAAGCAGTATGTCTCCCACATCAAGAAGTGGGAGACGTATTGCCGGGCTTCCAACATCACATATGGCACAGTGGGCATCACGGACATTTTAGAATTCCTATCTACTCTATATCATGACCAAAAATTAGGCTACAGTGCCATCAACAGTGCCAGGAGTGCACTGTCCTCATATTTAGTACTGGGAACGGGGGCCTTACCAGTGGGGAAGCATCCCCTTATCACCAGATTCATGAAAGGCATATATAACACTACAATCCCAGGCCTCGATATACCAATACATGGGATGTAAGTGTGGTGCTGACGGTACTCTGACAGTGGGGCCCAGCCACCACATTACACTTACGAAAGCTCACACTCAAGGTGCTCATGCTAATGGTGCTTGTTACGGCGCAACGAGTCCAGGCCCTACAAACTGCGGCTCGACAACATGCACAACACTGCCAACACCATAACCTTTATCATTAATGAATTAGTAAAACAGAGCAGGGCCGGGGTGCCAGGACCCAGGCTTGAGTTCTGGCATACCCCGAAGATCCGCGACTGTGTGTGGTAGATCACTTGCACCTCTACATTACAGTCACCAGCAGCCTCAGAGGCACAGAGTTAGCTGTCCTAATCAGCCACAAAAAACCACACCATAGGGGGTCCACACAAGCCATCTCCAGATGGCTAAAAGAGGTACTGGCACTTGCAGGAGTAGATACTGATGATTACAAATCTCACTCCACCAGGGCAGCATCAACGTCGGCAGCAAGGGCTATGGATGTGCCCCTCGACAACATCCTAGCGGCGGCAGGATGGGCCAATGAGAGGATGTTCTGCCGGTTTTATAACAACCATTGCCGGACCGGGGGTGTTTGCAGGTACCATTTTGATTTCTGTTTATAGTTTCCCCGCAGGTTGAGCGGGGTCATTATTGCTTTTCATTTTGCATTAAAGCATCAGTTTTGTTACTTAACCATGTTATGTCTGAATGCTTTAACAATTTTCTCACTCATCCATGGTCAATCCATTCAGTGTGTGACGCCTGGATTCGAACCGGCGTGAAATCACAAAGCTTCACATAGTCACTCACGTGACTCCGAAGTAAAATAGTAAGATTAAACGAGAACTTACCAGTTGGAAGTTTGATCTTGATTTTATGAGGTGTTACGGTGAGCGATTACGTGCCCACCGCTCCCAACCCTCATATTTTCAGGTCATCTGGTAGTTCTAGTTCTTCTAATCTTACTATCTTTAGGTCAACTTCTTTTTATCTGTGATTCCACACCGCTGCTTTGAAGATTGACGCGCATGACGACTGACGGCCTTCTTCACGTAAACGCTCATCGTAACTCCTCATAAAATCAAGATCAAACTTCAAACTGGTAAGATGTCATTTAATCTTACTATTATCTGTTATTTGCACTTCATCAGTTTATTTATTCATGTGTATATATGTTTATATAATGGTATATGGACACACTGATCTGTTTTGTAGTAAATGCCTACTATGTTCTGTTGTGCTGAAGCAAAGCAAGAATGTCATTGTCCTATCAGGGACACATGACAATAAACGCACTTGAACTTGAACTAGCGTTATGTAAATATTGATGTGCCATCAATAATCTGACAAAACTGTTCTCACATCAACATTTGAAGTAGTTTTGGTCCCAATTCATATTAGCACCTAATCTATGAAGCAAATTCATGATTAATTGTGATTGCTTTGTTGATTTTGGGTTTTTTTTTCCACATACTAGATTCTTTCATAGACAAACTTGTTTGTTTCATAAACAAATAGATTGAGCCTTTTTATTCAAAAGAAGGTATGATGAACTGCATAATATAAATATAAATTCTTGCCATAGAGGGGGTACAGAGAAGGTTCACCAGACTGATTCCTGGGATGTCAGGACTTTCATATGAAGAAAGACTGGATAGACTTGGCTTGCACTCGCTAGAATTTAGAAGTCTGAGGGGGGATCTTATAGAAACTTACAAAATTCTTAAGGGGTTGGATAGGCTAGATGCAGGAAGATTGTTCCCGATGTTGGGGAGGTCCAGAACAAGGGGTCACAGTCTAAGGATAAGGGGGAATTCCTTTAGGACCGAGATGAGGAAAACATTTTTCACACAGAGAGTGGTGAGTCTCTGGAATTCTCTGCCACAGAAGGTAGTTGAGGCCAGGTCATTGGCTATATTTAAGAGGGAGTTAGATGTGGCCCTTGTGGCTAAAGGGATCAGAGGGTATGGAGAGAAGGCAGGTACAGGATACTGAGTTGGATGATCAGCCATGATCATATTGAATGGCGGTGCGGCTCAAAGGGCCGAATGGCCTGCTCCTGCACCTATTTTCTATGTTTCTATGTTTCTAAATGCATATTATATTAAAATCCTTTCATTTGTTGTCATCTGACTGAAAAATTAAACCTAATCATAAAAGTAACCAAATACAATTCTCAGCTTCTATAGCAGCGATGCTTTGTGATGTGCCTCACATGTTGAACGTATTTTGTATTGTATCATGTTTCATCTTCTTTTACGTAGGTTCCTAAGGCTCTAAATATTGTATATAATGCAGCACAGGCTATTTGACGATCACTGCATAATCCAAATGGTGTCTGGAAGTCAGGGACACAAAAGGCTGGAGAAACTCAGCGGGTGCAGCAGCATCTAAGGAGCGAAGGGGATAGGCGACGTTTCGGGTCGAGACCCTTCTTCAGACCCTGTAAGATACAGTGAAATATGAGTTACCATACAGCCATACTAAGTAAAAAGCAAAAATATAAATAGATGAGGTTGGAGGAGGTGCAGGTGAACCTCTGTCGGACCTGGAAGGACTGCTTGGGTCCCTGAAAGGAGTGGAGGGGGGAGGTGAAGGGACAAGTGTTGCATTTCTTGCGGTTGCAAGGGAAAGTGCCCGGGGAAGGGGTAGAGTGGGAGGGAAGGGAAGAATTGACAAGGGAGTTGCGGAGGGAGCGGTCTTTGCAGAAGGCAGACAGGGGGGAAGATGGAAAGATGTGGCGAATGGAGGGGTCACGTTGGAGGTGGCGAAACTGGCGGAGGATTATGTGTTGTATTTGCCGGCTGGTGGGGTGAAAGGTGAGGACCAGGGGGACTCTGCCCTTGTTGCGAGTGGGGGAATGGGGAGAGAGGGCAGTGTTGCGGGGTATGGAGGAGACCCTGGTGCGAGCCTCATCTATAGTAGGGGAGGGGAATCCCCGTTCTCTGAAGAATGAGGCCATTTGTGATGACCTGGTGTGGAACACCTCATCCTGGGAGCAGATGCGGCGTAGACGGAGGAATTGGGAATAGCGGATGGAGTCCTTACAGGAAAGATTTGCGACTACTGGCAAAGCCAGTATGGTAGATTAGGAATGTAATTTGTTCAGCGGTTTCCCTGAATAAGAATGTATTACACAGTGCTATTCCATTCAGGCTCAACTTTTTTCAATGAAAACTTTTTACATTTTAATGAATTTAAGTTAGCATCATTTAGTAATACTGAATTGGAAGGGCTTGATTCAAACCTCACGTCACTACATCATCTATTCTAAGGTAACATACAAAACAATACTAAAAACATGTGACATTGTTTAGGTATCCTCCTTTGGAAGAATGAAGAAAGTGATATTCCAAGTTCTAAGGGACAACCAGGGTTCAAGCCTTTATCGGCTTTGCGTATTTAACATGATAATACTAATTTTGAAGAAAGGCCACTTTCTGGGCCTTGGTGTGGTTTTACAAGCTGTAACACTAGTGCAAACTTTGTGATGCTGGATAGCAATGCAAGTTACAGAGAGGTCATATCTCTGGGTCTTTAATTCACTTCTAGCCCAGTTTGATGGGATGAAAATTTCCACGCAGGAAGGTTGGTAGCATTCAACTCTACCTCCCAGCCATCTTTAGACTGTCTGTTCACTGCTAGCTTCCTGGTCCAATTTACAGTCCCAAGATAAATTGTAATTTCTTTCAGTTAAGCTGAATGGCTGTCATCATTGTCTGCCCCACACAGACCACTGTTCAATGGCAGGTGCAGCATTTATTTGAGCCTTTGGTGGCCTTCTGACGCACATACTCACCTTCACAATTCATACTTCCTTCATTGTGGTTTATTCAAAAGTGCTTCCTGAAGTGCGAACCTTTTGAGAATACCCACTGGTGTATAGCATAAAGCATGTCAGGAGTTTATTGTGAAGGGAGATCTACTGCGGTGAGCCACAACTTAACTCCGATAAGAGCATTCTTAACTACACCAGTAAAAAAATACTTCACTGCTATATCTTTATGATTTTTTTATGTCTGAAGCTATCAAATAGGCCCATAGATCCAGAATTCAGATCCCAAAAAAGGGAGTTTGTAGAGTGCCTCCGAGATGGGTTCTTAGAGCGGTTGTACTGGAGCCTACCAGAGAGAAGGAAATTCTGGAGTTGTAATGAACCAGATTTAAAAAGGGAACTCAAGGTAATGGAATCACTCGGAGGTAAGGTCCATAATATGATGTTTTAATCTGCAATTTGAGAGGGAGAAGGTTAAATCAGAATCGTCAGTGTTACAGTTGAACAAAGTAGACTATGAAGGCATGAGAGGGGAGCTGGCCAAAGTAGACTGGAAACGGATCCTAGCAGGAATGATGTTGGAACGGCAATGGCAGGAATTTCTGGGCATAATCCAGAAGATGCAGGATCATTTAATTCCAAAGAGGAAGAAAGATTCTAAGGGGAGTAAGAGGCAACCGTGGCTGACAAGGGAAGTTAGGGATGGAATAAAACTAAAAGAAAAGGTGGATAACATAACAAAGTAGTGGGAAGCCAGAGGATTGAGAAACTTTCAAAGGACATCAAAAGGTAACAAAAAGCGCAATCCGGGGTGAAAAGATGAAGTGTGAGTGTAAGCTGGCCAAAAATATGAAAAAAGATAGTAAAAGCTTATTTATGAATGTTAAGAGAAAAAGATTAGTAAAGACAGATATGGATCCCTTAAAGGCAGAAACAGGTGAAATTATTATGGGGAACAAGGAAATGGCAGAAGAGTTGAACAGGTAGTTTGGTCCTGTGTTTACTCAGCGTAATTACCGGACTCGTACACATTTGTAGATACAACACATCTTTATTTAACTTACGATATTGGATATGCAGTACATTACACGTCCAAGCTGCTCCATCTACTGCCTGACGTAGGCGAGTTCCTAATATTATAAAGCATGTACTAGGTGGGGCTACTACTAACAAACACTCTAATTGGCTAGTATGCAATAGCCATTCTACATCTCTTGTTGTAGAAAATAAAAAGTAACTACGGTACCTTAAACAATATACCAAGGGGATGCTAACAACATGCTAGCAAGATTATACAAAATCTCCATATCTAATGGGTGACCTGCAAACCCACCCGGCCCTCGTGCGGTAGGAGACCACCTCACCTTCTTTCGCGGGAGAAGAAGTGGGAATCGGGAGTGGGGACACGACCGATGACCCGGCGGGCCTGGTGGGAGAAGTCGCCACAGGCGAGCCAGGTGTAAACCAGCGCGGGGAACACGCGGCAACAACAACGGCTGGTGGTGGAGTAGCTGGCGGAGAAGCTGGAACAGCCGTTGGAGCAAACACGAGAGGTGGGGCCTCAGGACCCGTAGGCGCAGGACGCGGTTCCTTCACTGGTAGGATATGTTGACGGTTGCGTCTGTAGATGACACCGTTCACTTCAACCAGGTATGAACGTGGTCCTTTGGACGGGTCGTAAATGTGACCCAGCCGTGTATGTCCTTTGTCAGTTTGCAGGCGAACCACTTGTCCATGTGTCAGTGGTTTTCGAGGCTTGCTGGATGTCGTAGCAACACTTTTGTGCGTCACGTTTAAATTGCAGTTGCCTCTGCACCGCGGGCGGGGAGCGGACGCGCGGCTGCAGCTGGGCTGAGAGACAGGCAAGGGTGGACGTGTCTGGCGGGACATTAGTCGCTGGGTGGGGGAGCCAAGAACGCTGTCCCGTGCAAGGTTTTGTAGGTTGAGCAAGTCCAGGTAAACGTCGGATTTGGCCAGGCAGAAACGTTCCATAAGTTGTTTGGCACTCCGAACAGCACGCTCGGACAGTCCGTTGGACGGCGGGAACTCTGGGCTGCTGGTCATGTGTTGGAAGTTCAATTTGATAGCAAAGTTCTTGAATGCTAGGCTGGTAAATTGCCTGCCGTTGTCAGTCTGAATGCGTACAGGGGAGCCATGTACGGAGAGGTGTCATTGCAGCTTCTCGATCACACTCAGAGGAAATGGGTTGCAATAAGTCTCTTTCAAACCATCCCGAGTAAGTCTACATTCTTATATAGATAGTGTTTTCTATGCCATTCAAAGATGCGTCTGCTGGTGTGGTGCTAGACTGTTGCAGATAACGCACTTTTCGGTCTTTTCACGTATGAATTTTGTCAATCCAGGCATGTAAAACATACTCTGGGCCCGTTGGAGGGTGGCCTCCGTGCGGGGGTGCCTCCTGTGGATATCGTTGTAGTACTCGCCCCGTAGTGCGGTTGGAACCACTGTCTTGTGGCCATTGACTATCATTCCATCCTGCAGCACTAATTCATCACGAACTAGGAAGTATGCTCGAGCGGGGTGTTCGACTGTTTGTGGGGCCAACCGTTCCGTGTGATGGTGGACAGCAGTTGTAAAGTTTCGTCTGTAGTCGTGTGTTCGGCAAGGTGGAGTAAATGGTCAGTCGGCACAAACGAGACCTTCATGACTGAGAATTCATCCTGTTCGCTGGTTGTGCGCTGGGCTCTGGAAAGCATGTCTACTATGTACATGTCTTTACCCTTCTTGGAGACGATGTGGAAGCTGCATCATCAAAAACACAAAGAAACAAAAAAAATGAAAGACACAGAAAATTTCCCAGATGTGTTGGAGGACAGAGGATCTGGGGAGACAAGGGAACTGAAAGAAATATGCAATAGGCCTGAAATAGTATTGGGTAGACTGATGGGACTGAAGGCTGATAAGTCCCCAGGGCCTGATGGTCTGCATCCCAGGGGAGTCAAGTAGGTGGCTCTAGAAATTGTGGATGCATTGGTGATCATTTTCCAATATCCTATAGATCAGGATCAGTTCCTGTGGATTGGAGGGTAGCTATCCCACTTTTCAAGAAAGGAGCGAGAGAGAAAACGGGGAATTATAAACCCGTTAGCCTGACATCGGTGGTGGGGAAGATGCTGGAGTCAATTATTAAAGAAGCAATAATAATGGAGCATTTGGATAGTAGTAAAAGGATTGGTCCAAGGCAGCATGGATTTATGAAGGGGAAATCCTGCTTGACTAATCTTCTGGAATTTTTTGAGGATGTGACACGTAAAATGGATGAAGGAGAGCCAGTGGATGTAGTGTATCTGGACTTTCAGAAAGCCTTTGCCACTAATCTCCGCACGGGAGATTAGTGGCAAAATTAGAGCACATGGTATTGGGGGTAGGGTATTGACATGGACAGAGAATTGTTTGGCAGACAGGAAACAAAGGGTAGGAATAAACGGGTCCCTGTCACAATGACAGGCAGTGGCGAGTGGGGTGCTGCAAGGCTCGTGCTGGGGCCGCAACAATTTACAATATATATTAATGATTTAGATGATGGGATTAATATTGAGGGAGTGCAGCGTAGGTTTACAAGGTTAATTCCCGGGATGGCGAGACTGTCATATGCTGAGAAAATGAAGCAGTTGGGCTTGTACACTCTGGAGTTTAGAAGGCTGAGAGGGGATCTTATTGAAACATATAAGATTGTTAAGGGTTTGGACACGCTGCAGGCAGGAAACATTTTTCGATGTTGGGGAATACAGAACCAGGGTCCACAGTTTAAGAATAAGGGGTAAGCCATTTAGAACGGAGATGAGGAAACACTTTTTCTCACAGAGAGTTGTGAGTGTGTGGAGTTCTCTGCCTCAGAGGGCGGTGGAGGCAGGTTCTCTGGATGCTTTCAAGAGAGAGCTGGATAGGGCTTTTAAAGATAGTGGAGTCAGGGGATATGGGGAAAAGGCAGGAACGGGGTACTGATTGAGGATGACCAGCCATGATCACATTGAATGGCAGTGCTGGCTCGAAGGGCCGAATGGTCTATTCCTGCACCTTTTGTCTATTGTCTATTGTGTATTGTCTAATAGTAACACTAGCAAATTTGCAGATGACACAAAGCTGGGTGGCAGTGTGAACTGCGAAGAGGGTGCTAGGAGGTTCCAGGGTGACTTGGACAGTGAGTGGGCAGATGCATGGCAGACGCACTATAATGTAGATAAATGTGAGGTTGTCCACTTTGATGGCAAGAACAAGGAGGCAGCTTATTATCTTCATGGTGTCAGATTAAGAAAAATGGAATTGCAACGAGACCTGGGTGGCCTTGTACACCAGTCACTGAAAGTAAACGTGCAGGCAATGAAAAGAAAGCTAATGGAATGTTGGCCTTCATAACGAGAGGATTTGAGTATAGAAGTTGTAGTGGCCATTTGGCTTGTTTTGTGTGCCATTAACTATGGCATGTGTCTTTAAATTTTAGACTGCCCGTTATATTGTGGGTAGGATTTATGACGTATTTTAGGGCGTGTTTGGAGCTTGGTTTCTTGCGCAGAAGCTCAGTTTGGGACCAGCATGGAGAAGGTTTACCCTTTGACCATGCGAAGTGTAACGGAGACACGAGGAGTTTTCTAACATTTAAAGCGATAAGCTGGAGTTCGATGAAGATTATAGTCACGAATCGGAAGGTTTGGAAGCATTTTATTGTTTTCCATCAACAATAAAGAATGTATTCATCAAAAGACTGTGTTTTGGAAGATTTGTCTGTGAAGAAGCTCTGAAGGTCTCTGACGGTGAGCTCGCATGCGTATAAAGACATTCCCCTTATCCATGCAATCCATTTAGCGGCTTGAGGGAGTCATCTCTTGAACAATATAACAATCTGCCGCTACAGAACTAAAGAGGTCCTTCTGCAGTTGTGCAGGGCCCTGGTGAGACCACATCTGGAGTATTGTGTACAGTTTTGGTCTCCTAATTTGAGGAAGGACATCCTTGCTGTTGGGGCAGTGCAGAGTAGGTTCACAAGGTTAATCGCCGGGATGGCGGGACTGTCATATGAGGATAGATTGGGCTTGTATTCACTGGAATTTAGAAGGATGAGAGGGGATCTTATAGAAACATATAAAATTATAAAAGGACTGGACAGCTGGATGCAGGAAAAATGTTCCCAGTGTTGGGTGAGTCCAGAACCAGGGGCCACAGTCTTAGAATAAAGGGGAGGTCATTTAAAACTGAGATGAGAAAAAACATTTTCACTCAGAGAGTTGTGAATTTGTGGATTCTCTGCCACAGAAGGCAGTAGAGGCCAATTCACTGGATGAATTTACGTTAGGAGCGTTAGATAGAACTCTAGGGGCCAGAGAGTCAAGAGAGTGAGATAGAGAATTAAGAGAGTTATATAGAGCTCTAGGGGCTAGCGGAATCAAGGGATATAGGGAGAAGGCAGGCACGGGTTACTGATTGTGGATGATCAGCCATGATCACAATGAATGGGCCAAATGGCCTCCTCCTGCAACTATTTTCTATGTTTCTATATTTCTAGATACTGGATTTCACAAGCCAAAACAAATCTCCCAAGCTGTCACACAGCAAACTTGTCTTAATACTTTAGCCTGAGTTCAGCATAGGTGATCTTCCATTCTACTTCATCTGAATCAATGGGACAAACTGATGAGAATTATTCACTGTACTGCAATAAAATCCCACAATGATGAACTTCAGTTTAAGAATTCAGAGCTAATATATGCTTCTATATGTTTTGCTAGTATGCTAATATCTGTTTTTATGTTGTTAAATTCGCTAATGTTATGTCTTATCTTTATTAGTGTGCTGCATTTGCAAGACAAATTTTACCACACCATTTGGTGTATGCAATAATAAATGTCCTTTGTCCTTTGTCCTTCAGTATGGATTTAGCATTGAGACTGAGCATAACTTTCAAATTCAGGACACATGTTTATGTTATTGAGGTACTGAGTTCCAATGTGGTGTCCCCTTAGTTGGATGAACTAAAGCCTCTTAACTTCAGTTGCGAGTAGATAGATTTTCTGTCTGGTTAGATGCAAGTAATTGCCAATCAAAATATTCACCTGCTGAGTCTGAACCTTCTGAATTTTGTAGTCAGCACATTGCATATCAACAACCAGGACAACAAAGGTGTTTGCGGGTCCTGTCACTTTAGATGTACTCCCACTGTAAATGAATAACTCCATGAACCATTATTTCACACACAAAATATTAAAATATATTCTGCAATGTAAGTATTGAAACTTTATTTGATTAAGGGCTCTTATCTTTGGTGTAGCAATTCAATGCACTTTGAGTTTGAGGAGATCTTCTTTGCATCTTTGCTTGTGTTGAATAACACCAGTTACATCCACTGCTCTGCGTTCTATGTGGCTCATTCAACCAGGGATGTAATGCTGAGGCTCTATAAGGTGCTGGTCAGGCTGCATTTGGTGTATTTTGAGCAATTTTGGACACCATATCTGAGGAAGGATGTGCAAATCCAGGGAGGGTCCAGAGGAGGGTTACAAGAATGATCCCAGGAATGAGTGGGTGTGCATATGATAGAAACATAGAAAATAGATGCAGGAGTAGGCCATTCGGCCCTTCGAGCCTGCACCGCCATTCAATATGATCATGGCTGATCATTCAACTCAGTATCCTGTACCTGCCTTCTCTCCATACCCTCTGATCCCTTTAGCCACAAGGGCCACATCTAACTCCCTCTTAAATATAGCCAATGAACTGGCCTCAACTACCTTTCGTGGCAGAGAATTCCAGAGACTCACCACTCTCTGTGTAAAACATGTTTCCCTCATCTCAGTCCTAAAGGAATTCCCCCTTATCCTTAAACTGTGAACAATGAGCGTTTGACGGCATTGGGCCTGTACTCACTGGAGTTTAGAAGAATGAGGGGGGGGGGGCTCATGGAAACGTACCATATAGTGAAAGGGTTGGATAAAGTGGATGTGGTTTCCACTCGTGGGAGAGTCTAGGACTGGAGGTCATAGCCTCAGAATTAAAGGACATTTCTTTAGGAAGGAGATGAGGAGGAATTCCTTTAGTCAGAGGGTAGTGAATCTGTGGAATTCATTGCCACGGATGGCTGTGGAGGCCAAGTCAATGGATATTCTTAAGGCAGAGATGGATGGATTCTTGATTAATACGGGTGACGAGGAGAAGGTAAGAGAATGGAGTTAGGAGGGACAGATAGATCAGCCATGATTGATTGGTGGAGTAGACTTGATGGGCTGAGAGGCCTAATTCTGCTCCTATCACAGAACCTTATGAACCACAAGATATACATGAGCTGCAATCATTTATCTCTCCTGACAACCACTTACATTGATGCATGTAATAGCATAAATTGAGTTTGCTCTAGAAATGGGAGGAGTCACCATAGGTTAATGGAAAATAAATCTTGCTTGACGAATCTACTGCGTTCCTTAAGAAAGTTTCTGGTAGATCAGAGGGCGAGCAGTAGATATGGTTTATTTGGATTTTTAGAAGGGTTCAATACAGTTCTACACGGGAGGATTGTGAACTAGATTACAGGACTTGGAAATGGAGATAATATTGATGGAATGTGAGGCTAAAAGAAACAAAGAATGGGAAAAAACAGGTCCTTCTCAAGTTGACAAGCCATGGTTGATGGAGTACCACAGAGTACTGTACCACGGGGACAGTAGACGATTCAGCACTTGGGCATCCTGCATAATCTTGAGTACTTGCATAATCTTGAGTAATTTGTCTGGCGGAGCAGGGAGTTTGCTAATTACATGATTCTGAGTGGGAATGTGAGCCATGACGAGAAGCCAAAGACTACACAGGAATATTGATAATCCGATTGGGAAATAATATGGCAGATATAATACTATGTGGAGACTACACTACAGTTTCAGGTGGTCAAGAGCCGAGCAGTTGTGACCCAAGGCTAAGATACATCCCAGCAAAATACCTTCTATATAGCATCTGTAGAAGTTTGAGAGGTCCTCGTGAACATGTTGAATCTTCTCAAAAGCCGACTAAAGTAAATACGCTGGTGTGCATTCTTGATGATCACATAAGTATAAAGGGACCATGTTCAGTTACTGGTAAATGGATGGCTAGGAACTTGAAAACGTCCACAATTTCTACAGCAGTTCTGTTGATGAGGAAAGGGTTGTGTTCACTCCCATTCTCCAAGTTTAAGGACTGGAATGATAGAGGTTTCCATATAGCATATGGGGACAGTAGACTGTGGATGTGAGATGTGGAAAATTTCTATGAAGACTGTAACCAACTTATTTGCACATGATTTCAGAATCTATCGAGGAAGTCCATCCAGGTCAGCTACTTTCAGAGAGTTAACTCTCATGAAAGCAGATCTGATTTCTGTCACCAAGATGTATAGGATAGGGTCAGCGGAGGATGGGGTGATGCACCTTGATGGAACTTTGTTTGCCTTTGGAAACAGATATAAAATACATTGAGCTCATCCAGAAAAGATGCATCATCATCATCCATGCATTTCTTGATGAAACCAGCAATGACTGAGTTGTGCACGTTCAGGTTGGGTGAAGTGGTCATGAACTTGTTCCAGTCCACTCACTCAAGGTCATCCTAAAGCAGACCCGCAACCTCCTCAGACCACTGCTGTATTACTCTCATCATTGGTGCCATGCGCTTCAATCTCTGTCTGCAAGATTACAAGGTGAAAAGAAAAACAGGATGATAAATCTTTGAAATTCTCTATCCTGAAGAGCTGTGGAGGCTCAGTCATTGAGTGCATTCAAAATGGAAGTTGACAGATTTCTGCACATTATAGGCATCAATGAATGTGGTGATAGAGCTGGGAAAATGATGTCTGGGGTAGAAGATCAGTCATGATCTTGCTGAATAGGGAAGCGGACTTAAGAGAATTGTGTTTTAAGAGTCAAAAAAATCTATTCTAAATACTCAACTTTCAAAAATATATATACATCATTTTAAAATCCAAAGGAATAGTTGACAGAGTTACTGATTTATCTTTCTTTAAGGGCTGTCTAGAACTGTAGAGTGCAGTGCATGTATCAGTATGACATTACTGTATGACATAATTGATTGTTTGTATATTTTATGTGTCTGAGCAACCTGACAACGCCAAATAAACTTTGGGGAGTTCTCTGCTTTTCCCATTCATTATTCTACATGTTGTGAATACTAGATACTATGATACTAGAACCCACAAGGACAGCATTGCATAGATTTGAAGCTGCCCAAAGTAACCTTGTGTTTCCTGACCTAACCGCAAAATAGATAACTTTTCAGTTTCAAGGATAAGAATTAACAAACTTTTACAGTAGTTTAGTTTCAGGTTTATTAATGTCACGTGTACCAAAGTATAGTGAATCAAGGGATCAAGGGGAACGCAGGAACGGGGTACTGATTCTGGATCATCAACCATGATCATATTGAATGGTGGTGTTTCTATGTTTCTAAAACTTTGGTTTTGCATGCTATGCAAGCCAAATCAGATAAAACTACACACAATCACAATCGCCAAACTCAAGAACAATGCGTAGAGGGAAGAGAAAGATTCAGCGTGCAGAATATAGTGTTGCAGACTACAGTATGCAATGTAGCGCAACAGTTCCAGAGAAAATGTCCAATGTCCACAATGAGGTAGGTTGGAGGATCGGGACTGTACCCTAACACATGGAAGAACCATTCTGAAGCCCGATGGCAGGGAAAGACACTGATGGGTGGGAAAGGCAACGTGAAGAAGTCAATAATGGGGAGTTTGGCCTCATTCTTAAATGCAAGATCTGACTCCTAGATTCAGCGAGTAATATTAAATATTTTAAGGATTTCTCAATGGGTGAAGTTGGAAACCATGAAGAGCCACAAGAAAGGGCACTGGAAAAATAGTTTAATTCCTGCCATCGCAAGCCTACCTAATATTTGACTGGAGAGTGGTAGTTATCAGTGAGATTGGCCATTTTCTTGTTCAGGTCCCGGTAGATAGATAGATGTTGTTTGATAATTAGCTGTTTTGAGAAACAGGGGTGCAGGAGACCCTAAAATGCAACTTTGTTTTGACAATAAACATTAGAAAATAGACAATAGGTGCAGGAGTAGGCCATTCGGCCCCTCGAGCCAGCACCACCATTGAATGTGATCATGGCTGATCATCCACAATCGGTACCCTGTTCCTGCCTTCTCCCTATATCCCCTGTCTCCACTATCTTCAAGAGCTATATCTAGCTGTCTCTTGAAAGTATCCAGAGAACCGGCCTCCACCTCCCCTCTGAGGCAGACAATTCCACAGACTCACAACTCTCTGTGTGAAAAAGTGTTTCCTCATCTCCGTTCTAAATGCCTTATCCCTTATTCTTAAACTGTGGCTACACAAAAAGCTGGAGAAACTCAGCGGGTGCAGCAGCATCTAAGGAGCGAAGGAGATAGGTGACGTTTCGGTCGAGACCCTTCTTCTTAAACTGTGGCCCCTGGTTCTGGACTCGCCCAATATCGGGAACATGTTTCCTGCCTCTAGTGTGTCCAAACCCTTAATAATTTTATATGTTTCAATAAGATCCCCTCTCATCCTTCTAACTTCCAGAGTATACAAGCCCAGCCGCTCCATTCTATCAGCATATGACAGTCCCGCCATCCCAGGAATTAACCTTGTAAACCTACGCTGCTGCACTCCCTCAATAGCAAGAATGTCCTTCCTCAAATTAGGGGACCAAAACTGCACACAATACTCCAGGTGTGGTCTCACTAGGGCCCTGTACAACTGCAGAAGGACCTATTTCCTATACTCAACTCCTCTTGTTATGAAGGCCAACATGCCATTCGCTTTTTTCACTGCCTGTTGTACCTGCATGCTTACTTTCATTGACTGATGCACAAGGACCCCCAAATCCCGCTGTACTTTCCCTTTTTCCAACTTGACACAATTTAGATAATAATCTTCCTTCCTGTTTTTTCTACCAAAGTGGATAACCTCACATTTATCCACATTAAACTGCATCTGCATCTGATTATCAAACAAATTAAAAATTACGTAAACATAAAACAGGATCGAAAAAAGAGAAACTCTTTTAAAAATAAAGTGGGATGAATGTAGTTTTAATAATTCAGAATAATAATTTCAAAGAGGAATTGAATGCGTCTGTTGTTTTGTAATTTAAACCTCTTGCTCAGTTGTTATTGTGCATACACACAACGCTGATGCTCAATGTAATGATGTTTTAATGTGAATAAATTCATATCTTGGCCTTTTACTTTTCATGAGATGCTCAGGCTCATTTAATTTTGTTTTGTTTGTAGTGTTCCAGAGCTCTTTGTGAATGATGACTCAGATCTGGCATCAGCTGTGATCTTACAGCATGAAAAAGATGATTGTTGATTTGGTTTCTCCTTAGTCAATCTACTACCTAAATACAAATTATCAAAATGTAATTCAGCATTATGCTGTTTGACCCGATATCATACAATAATTCTTGTCATTTGTTTTATGGTTTATGAAAAGGAACCTCTTCTCGTGGCTGGTAAAACATTTTAAAAATGGAAAATAGTTAGATCTTAAATATGAATGGAAAATATTCGGAATAGCCAATCGGACCTATGATATTTGAAAACAGAAAACGCATGGATTAACATTTTGCATTCTGTCATACAATCCACAAACAAAGTCTGAAGAAGGGTCACACAGGTAGACACGAAATGCTGGAGTAACTCAGCGGGACAGGCAGCATCTTTGGAGAGGAGGAATGGGTGATGTTTTGGGTCAAGAACCTTCTTGAGGCTGATCTGAAGAAGGGTCCTCACCCAAAACATTACGTGTCTGTCTAAAGAAGGGCCCCAACCCGAAACGTTACCTGAAGCTGGTTACCTAGCTTACGGGTTTCTGCGCATCCCTCTGCAATTGTCTCCTCGACTTCCTCATCCACAGACCACAGTCTGTCCGTATTGGTGGAAATATGTCATCCTTGATAACAATCAGCACGGGAGCACCTCAAGGCTGCATGTTCAGCCCCCTGCTGTACTCACTCTATACTCATGACAGAGATGCCAACCCTAAATTTAGTTCACAGTAACATTCAACCCATTTGTCCGTAACAAATGGGGTTAAATGCATTTCTCTCCGTACTCACTTGGGGTTGTTGCCGGCGGGTCTGCGCCTGCGCACTGGTGCAGATCAGCGGGCTGCCGGCGGGCGGGTGCGGCACATGCGCACTTGGCAAGGTTGCCGGCGGGTCTGCGCATGCGCACTGGGTGGGGGTGGGGGGGGAGGCCCGGTGATGGGGCTGCCGCGAGCGGCCGGCTGGCGGCAAGAAAGTGCCGCTGATCGCGCGGGCCGGCGCCGCCCGGGCTCTGGGCCGGGCGTGGCGTGGCTCGAAATGGCGCCAGGCCCGGCAACCCTCCCCCACTGCGCACGCGCGGCCACTGGGGCCCGGCAACCCTCCCCAACTGCGCAGGCGCGGACACTGGGGCCCGGCAACCCTCCCCAACTGCGCAGGCGCGGACACTAGGGCCCGGCAAAGTGCCGCTGATCGCGCGGGCCGGCAAACCGGGGACACATGGCGCCGGCGTTCACCCACGGGAGGAACACCGGCGCGGCGGTGTTCCGTAACAGCATGTTTTGGCTGCCGGAACACCGTAAAAAGGTTATTTCGCCGGGATAAAATACGGCGAATCCGGGACACTTGGCATCTCTGCTCATGACTGTGTAGCCAGACATAGCGCGAACTCCATCATCAAGTTCGCCGACGGCACCGCTGTTGTGGAACGAATCACAGATGGTGATGAGTCAGAATATAGAAGTGAGATCGACCGATTGACCAAATGGCGCCAGCACAACAACCTGGCTGTCAACACCAGTAAAACCAAGGAACTGATTGTGGCTTTGGAAGGGGTAGGAAGGCTCAGTTAGAAATTGGCACATATGATGTTGTGGGAATTACAGAGTCATGGCTGCAAGAGGGCCAGGGCAGGGAATTGAATATTCAAGAGTATACCTCTTATCGAAAAGACAGACAGGTGGGCAGAGGGGGGTGGGGTAACTCTGTTGGTGAGGAATGAGGTTCCGTCCCTTGCAAGGGGTGGCATTGAAACAGGAGATTTGGAGTCAGTTTGGATAGAACTAAGGAAGTGTAATGATACAAAGACTCCAAATTGGACATATCTACAGTCCCCCAAACAGCAGCCTGGATATAGGTACAAGTTGAATCAAGTTAACATTGGCATGTCGTAAAGGTAATGATACGGATGTTATGGGAGATTTCAACATGCAGGTAGACTGGGAAAATGAGATTGGTACTGGACCCCAAGAAATGGAGTTTGTGGAGTGCCTCCATGATGGATTCTTAGAGCAGCTTGCAGTGGAGCCTACCAGGGAGAAGACAATTCTGGATTTAGTGTTGTGTAATGAACCGGATTTGGTAAGAGAACTCGAGGTAAAGGAGCATTTGGAGGTAGTGATCATAATATGATAAGTTTTAATCTACAATTTGAGAGGGAGAAGGGTAAATTGGAGGTGTCCGTGTTATAGTTGAACAAAGGGGACCATGGAGCCATGAGGGAGGAGCTGGCCAAAGATGACTGGAAAGATACCCTAGGATGGATGACAGTGGAACAACAACGGCAGGTGTTTCTGGGAATAATACAGAAGGTGCAGGATCCGTTCATTCCAAAGAGGAAGAAATATTCCAAGGGGAGTAAGGGGCGACCGTGGCTGACAAGGGACGTCAGGGACAGTATAAAACTGAAAGAGAAGAAGTACAACATAGCAAAGATGAGCGGAAAGCCAGAGGATTGGGTAATGTTTAAAGAGCAACAGAAGATAACTAAAAAGGCAATACAGGGAGAAAAGATGAGGTACGAAGGTAAGCTAGCCAAGAATATAAAGTAGAATAATAAAAGCTTCTTTAGGTATGTGAAGACCAAAGTTGGACCCTTGAAGATTGAAAAAGGTGAATTTGTTATGGGGAACAAGGAAATGGCAGATGAGTTGAACAGGTACTTTGGATCCATCTTCACTAAGGAGGACACAAACAATCTTCCTGATGTACTAGTGGCCAGAGGATCTGGGGTGGCGGAGTAACTGAAGGGAATCCACATTAGGCAGGAAATGGTGTTGGGTAGATTAATGGGACTGAAGGCTGATGAATCCCCAGGGCCTGATAGTCTGCATCCCAGGGTACTTTAGGCTGTGGGCCGAGGAGCTTTTTGTGCAAGTTCGTGATCCAACTCACGGAACTACCTGAAATTTTAACATATTGTGTAAAAATATTATATAAATCATCCCTGAAACCCGTCAAGAACAAAACATTTTTAATAAATTTGAGAAAAGCCTGACATTTTTCGAGACGCTTTTGCGCAATCAAAGCACGTTAAACATTGGCCAATTGTCGTCCAACTCAATCCCATGCTTTGTCTCATGCTAGCTAGGCAAGGAGCACACATCATGGCTGAGAGAACTCTACTGATGCCACTTTTACTGGAGACTCCGATGAAGGTTCTTTGTTGTTCTGTGGAATACGTTGTGGAAACTCCCAGCAAGGTAATTGAATTTAGTGAGAAAAGCATTAAGAAGTCTGAAGAATGTGCAGCTAAGTGGATAGAAGTGGAACAAAGCCTCGAAAGCAAAGGTGCTGCAACACAAAGAGGACAGCCAAGTTGTGAAACTAATGAAACATCGTGAATCAATTGGAACTGAAAGGTAAGATCTGAAGTCTGAATTTATGAAAATTAATCTGTATGGACGTTAATTAATTTAATTGCACCCTCTTATAATGTGAAAAAATGAGATTTGGAGGCTGTACATTCATTCATTCATTATTCATTCATTCATTCATTCATTAAGTTGAGGGCCTAAACTGTGTCTATCCATAACAAAGTAAATTAAAATTTGTCACTAATGCCAGCTCGTTGAAGTATAATAAGTCTTCTTTAACATCTATTCTCGGAGCTGCCTTTATTTGATTTGATTTAATTTATTGTCATTGTCTTCAAATAAGAGACAACAAAATTATTTTTCCTTTAGTCAAATAAATAATAAAAAAAACACAAAAAAACACAGAACACAAGAGTCCACAACACAAACATCCCCACAGCAGCCCCAAAGTTCCTCACTGTGAGGGAAGGAACCAAAGTCCAGTCAACCTCCTCACCGATGTTCCCCATTGTTCACCCGTGGCAGGGGCCTCTCGAGCACCCGTAGTCGCCGCTACGGGCGGCCCGATGTTCAGGTCCTCTCGTCGGGAATGATGGAACCCCGACGTCGAACGGGAGAACATCTTCAGCGGCCTGGACCTCTGGATCGGCCACCTTCCACCGGAGTCCACGGCTCCCGATGTCCACAGGCAGCGCTGGGCAGAGATTCGCGCTGGCGACCCCTGGCAAAGGGTCCCAGGACTCCGCGATGTCGAGGTCAGCGTCGCCCGCGTTGGGAGCTCCGCACCCACAGCTCCGCAATGTTGGAGCAGCGGCCCAGCACTCCGGAGCTCCAAGCAGAGATCCAGGTAAGGCCTCGCCCGCTCCGCCATCTTTCCAGCGCCTCGCTGCCGCTGCTGAAGCTCTGGTCCGGTCCGGCAGGAAAGGCCGCGCCAATCCAGTTAGTAGGCCGCGAGGAGGGGGGCGAGGGCGCGACTCAGATAACAGTCACATCCTTGTCAGGAAGTGACTGAAGGACGGTTCCCCCTTACCATACCCTCTTCCTCCCACATAAAATACTGAAAAAAACCCCATAAAACACACTTTAAACGTAACAAAAAAACAAAAGACAACCACGCTGTGGGCGGAGGAAGCTAGTAACAGCGCCACCGGATGTCCAGCCTGCGATTGCTCACCAAGAATAAGTGGTCCGACCGCAGGGGCCGATGTATTTAACATAGTGAAGCCACGGTCTCCGTTCAGAAGTGGCCGATTCGCAAACTCGGAGCCGCGGAGTGTGTTTGGATCATCTCCGCGGGGGGGGGAAAGGCTGTACATAGTGTCGTTTACAGGCCCTGACCACGCGAGAACAACGGAAGAAAATTGACTGCACTTTATAGGCTTCCATCGGAGTGAGAAATGGTCAGAAATGGTTCATGTTTATGTTGAAATCAATTATGTGAACTTGAACTTGAACTAATTTATCTATGGTAGTTAGTGTTAGTCTCAATAACATTAAGAAGAGGTTGACATTTAATTAATTGAAGTCCATGCAGACTTAATGACTATGAGATTTGTTTTCTATAGCATCTGCCCTCCACTTGAACTTGAACAAACCTATCTAAATGACAGTCTCATAGAACCATAGAAACTTAGAAAATAGGCGCAGGAGTAGGCCATTCGGCTCTTCGAGCCTGCACCACCATCCAATTCAGTATCCTGTACCTGCCTTCTCTCCATACCCCCTGATCCCCTTAGCCACAAGGCCCACATCTAACTCCCTCTTAAATATAGCCAATGAAGTGGCCTCAACTACCTTCTGTGGCAGAGAATTCCAGAGATTCACCACTCTCTGTGTGAAAAATGTTTTCCTCATCTCGGCCCTAAAA
Source organism: Okamejei kenojei (assembly GCA_035221665.1). Lineage (NCBI taxonomy): Eukaryota > Metazoa > Chordata > Chondrichthyes > Rajiformes > Rajidae > Okamejei > Okamejei kenojei. The sequence goes on from CM069133.1 coordinate 141,994,385, forward strand.
GATTTCTCCCTTATCCTTAAACTGTGACCCCTTGTCCTGGACTTCCCCAACATCTGCAACAATCTTCCTGCATCCAGCCTGTCCAACCCCTTAAGAATTTTGTAAGTTTCTATAAGATCCCCCCTCAATCTTCTAAATTCTAGCGAGTACGTGCCGAGCCTATCCAGTCTTTCTTCATATGAAAGTCGTGCCATCCCAGGAATCAGTCTGGTGAACCTTCTCTGTACTCCCTCTATGGCAAGAATGTCTTTCCTTCGATTTGGAGACCAAAACTGTACGCAATACTCCAGGTGTGGTCTCACCAAGACCCTGTACAACTGCAATAGAACCTCCCTGCTCCTATACTCAAATCCTTTTGCTATGAATGCTAACATACCATTCGCTTTCTTCACTGCCTGCTGCACCTGCATGCCTACTTTCAATGGGTGCACAAAATGCTGGAGAAACTCAGCGGGTGCAGCAGCATCTATAGAAACATAGAAACATAGACATTAAGAAGAGGTTGATATTTTATGAATTGAAGTCCATGCAGACCTAACTACTATGGGATATTTCTTTCTCTAGTTATTCTGCAGCCTCTGCCCCTCCACTTGAACTAACTTCTCTATTTGATAAAGGACCTCGAGGTTAATGAGCCATTAGGAGGCAGTGACCATAACATGGTCAGGTTTAAACTACAATTGGAGATGGAGAAGAGTAGATTGGAGGTGGCAGTGTTGCAACGTAGCAAAGATGAGCGGGGAGCAAAAGGATCGGGTAATGTTTAAAGAACAACAGAAGATAACCACAAAGACAATACGGGGAGAAAATATGAGGTACGAAGGTAAGCTAGCCAAGAATATAAAGCAGGATAGTAAAAGCTTCTTTAGGTGTATAAAGAGGAAAAATTAGTTAAGACCAAAGTTGGACCCTTGAAGACCGAAAAAGGTGATTTTTTTATGGGGAACAAGGAAATGGCAGATGAGTTGAACAGGTACTTTGGATCTGTCTTCACTAAGGAGGACAGAAAAAATCTTCCTGATATAGTAGTGACAAAATCCACATTAGGCAGGAAATGGTGTTGGATAGACTGATGGGACTGAAGGCTGATAAATCCCCAGGGCCTGATGGTCTGCATCCCAGGGTACTTAAGGAAGTGTTTCTAGAAATCGTAGATGCATTGGTGATAATTTTCCAATGTTCTATAGACTCAGGATCAGTTCCTGTGGATTGGAGGGTAGCTAATGTTATCCCACTTTTTTAAGAAAGGCGGGAGAGGGAACATGGTGAATTATAGACCAGTTAGCCTGACATCGGTGGTGGGGAAGATGCTGGAGTCAACTATAAAAGATGAGATAGCCTCACATTTGGATAGCAGTAACAGGATCAGTCCGAGTCAGCATGGATTTACAAAGGGGAAATCATGCTTGACTAATCTTCTGGAATTTTTTGAGGATGTAACTAGGAAATGGACAAGGGAGAGCCAGCAGATGTAGTGTACTTGGACTTTCAGATAACATTTGATAAAGTCACACATAGGAGATTAGTGGGCAAAATTAGGGCACAAGGTATTGGGGGTGGAGTGCTGACATAGATAGAAAATTGGTTGGCAGACAGGAAACAAAGAGTAGGGATTAACGGGTCCCTTTCAGAAGGACAGGCAGTGACTAGTGGGGTGCCGCAAGGCTCGATGCTGGGACCGCTGCTATTTACAATATACATCAATGATTTGGATGAAGGGATTCAAAGTAACATTAGCAAATTTGCAGATGACACAAAGCTGGGTGGCAGTGTGAACTGTGAGGAGGCTGCTATGAGAATGCAGGGTGACTTGGACAGGTTGGGTGAGTGGGCAGATGCATGGCAGATGAAGTTTAATGCAGATAAATGTGATCCACTTTGGTAGCAAAAACAGGACGGCAGATTATTATCTAAATGTTGTCAAGTTGGGAAACGGGGAAGTACAATGGGATTTGGGGGTCCTTGTTCATCAGTTAATGAAAGTACGCATGCAGGTACAGCAGACAATGAAGAAAACTAATGGTATGTTGGTCTTCATAACAAGAGGAGTTGAGTATAGGAGCAAAGAGGTCCTTCTGCAGTTGTATAGGGCCCTAGTGAGACCACACCTGGAGTATTGTGTGCAGTTTTGGTCCACTAATTTGAGGAAGGATATTCTTGCTATTGAGGGAGTGCAACATAGGTTCATAAGGTTAATTCCCAAGATGGCGGCACTGTCATATGCTGAGAGGATGGAGCGGCTAGGCTTGTATACTCTGGAGTTTAGAAGGATGAGAGGGGATCTTATTGAAATATATAAGATTATTAAGGGTTTGGACATGCTAGAGGCAGGAAACATGTTCCCGATGTTGGGGGAGTCCAGAACCAGGGGCAACAGGTTTAAGAATAAGGGGTAAGGCATTTAGAATGGAGATGAGGGAACACTGTTTCACACAGAGAATTGTGATCCTGTAGAATTCTCTGCCTGAGAGGGCGGTGGAGGCCGGTTCTCTGGATACTTTCAAGAGAGAGCTTGATAGGTCTTTTAACGATAGCGGAGTCAATCAGGGGATATGGGGAGAAGGCAGGAACTGATTGTGGATGATCATCCATGATCACATTGAATGGCGGTGCTGGTTTGCAGGGCCAAATGGCCCACTCCTGCACCTATTGTCTATTGTCTATTGTCAACACACTCTGTATTGCAAATGAGGCCAGACTCAAGTAAATGGGTCAGGATTGAGTGAGATTGCGAGAACGTGGCCGAAATCTGGTCACACCAAGACCTTTCCACAGAGGGAAGACTCCTGGGTCCTTACAAATAGTCGTGATATACAACCTTACAACAATGGACATCCCAGGCATCAGAAATCACAATGACTAACCCTGGTGAACCATTTTCAAGTTATGTGAAGCAACACCTTTACAGGAGCATTTGACTTCAATAAGGTCATAAGGTCGTAAGGTTATAAGGTAATATGGTCATATGGAATAGGAGTAGAATTAGGCCATTCGGCCCATCAAGTCTGCCATTTAATCATGGCTGATCTATATCTCCCTCCTAACCCCATTCTCCTGCCTTCTCGTCAGAACCTCTGATGAAGAATCTATCTATCTCTGCCTTAAAAATATCTACTGACTTGGCCTCCACAGCCTGGCAAAGAATTCCAGATTCACCACCCTCTGACTAAAGAAATTTCTCCTCATCTCCTTCCTAAACGAACGTCCTTAAATTCTGAGGATATGATCTCTAGTCCTAGACTCTCCCACCAGTTGAAACATCCTCTCCACATCCACTCTATCCAATAATCTAAGTCAAATATGATGCCTACTTAAAATAATCCCATTTGCCAGAATTTGGCCCATATCTCTCTGATCCTTTCCTATCTAATTACCTGTTGAAATGACTTTTCAAAATTATAATAGTTTTTTGCCTCTACCACCTTTTCTGACAATATAAACTCCATCTTGTGAATTTGTCTTAATTCTGCTTGCCAAACCTTTTCATGTTCCTTTTTCCCATAGCCCACTGTCTCCGCCTCTTGCTTTCTTTTTCCCGACATCAGTCTGAAGAAGGGTCTAGACCCGAAACATCACCAATTTCTTCTCCATAGAAGTTGCCTCACCCGCTGAGTTCCTCCAGCATTTTTGTCCATCTCTGAACCTTGTTCTGTTTCTCAATGTGCGATCTACTGTCACAGAAAGGAAAACAGAACGTATACCATTCTCTCAGTGCTGCACAAAAGTGTAACTCTAAGGTATGTTCCAACGTTTCAGGAGACGCCTTGAATCTGCAACCCTCTGATTGAAGGCAAGCATCTTACCACTGATACAGAGCTGGCACAATGCCAACAAGGCTCAGAACTGGGAATGTTTGTTGTTGATTGTGTAGTATTTGCTGCTGCCCACAACTCCTTTGAAAACGTACCCTGCAGCAGTGCACTGAAGGCTCAGAATAATGTCCGGTCTGGTAATGAGCTGAAAAATGGTAAATAACATTCATGCCACTTCTGTACCCGGTAATAAACAACTCCGACAGAAACTCATATGAAACTTGGATTGTTTTCGCTTGAGCGCTGAGGCTGAGGAGTTAGGAATATATAAAATGATGAAAGGTAGACACAGAACTTTTACTCCAGTGTGGAAACATCAAAGACTAGCGGCCATAGCAAGGTGAGAGGGGCAAAATTTAAAGGAAATATGTGGGGTAAGCGTTTTTACACGGGGAATGGTGGGTGGCTGAAACACACTGCCAGGTGGTGGTGGTAGATATGAAAGTGGCATTTAAGAAAGTTTTGGATAGGCATATGGGTATACGGAGGATGGAGGGATATGGATCATGTGCATGCAGATGAGATCAATTTAATTTGGCATCATGTTTGGCACAAACATTGTGAGATGAACAGCCTGTTCCTGTGTTGTACTCTTAAATGTTCTAGATCACATTCTTGCTGTTTGCACAATACACTGCCAGTAACATTTGTGATCATACTCTTGCTTCTTCTATTTGATACCACAATTCTATACGGATCCATATTAAAACACATTTGCCATGTTTCTGCTCATTTACTTGGTCTTTCCCAATAGATTTTGATTACCACTTAATAATCTGCATCAATGAACATCGCCAACCAACTCAATAAACTTTCTATGTCATATACAAATCTATAAACTATAATGATTTTATACTGAACTCTATGGGTTTTTTTGCTGACTGATTCTGTCTGACACCTCCCCACACATCATCACCCTCTCACCAATCCACTTTAATACTTGGATATTGATCTTATGGTCATGCACCTCGTCAGTCACCTTTCTCCAAAGAAGTGAAGATCACAGAACCTGCATTTCAATGAAAGCTAATATTTAAGTAATTTTACTGAAAAAGAGTACCAATATGGAGAAAAGGAGATTCAAAACCTTATATCCATCCTGATGCAGGGTTTCAAACAAAAAAAGGAACAATTCCTTTCCATCCAGAGATGCTGCTTGATCTGCTGAGTTGCTTGATCTGCTGAGAATCCAAGATTCCAGCATCTGCAGTCTCTTGAGCCTCCAAAAGGTTTCATGCTTAATTCTGGTGATACTTTGGGTTAATTAGTTCAGGCTTCTTGGCAGAAGAAGACACACCAAGTGCTGGAGAAACTCAGCAGGTCAGGCAGCATTCCAGGGGATAGATTATGTTTCGGGTCGGGACCCTTCTTTAAACCGTTCTTTGTAAGCGAGCATCTGCAGTTACTAGTTTCTTAATTCATAGTCAAGTGTATAATGGTTAGTAAAGACAATGCTCTGCATTTTATTGCAAGAGATTCACAATCTATATCATAAAGTTGGTCATCTACTAAATCTGTACAAGGTAGCTTGGGTATTGGCTGGAGAATGCCAGCATGTTACAGTCCTTTGTGAGTGCTCAGAGAAGAAATGCACAGACAACCCCTGCACTGACTATGGGGAGAGCTATTTCCCTAGAAATGTAGAGCAGCACAGTGGCACAGTCAGAAAAGCTGCCACCTCACCCGAAACAACTCCTAATCCATTCCCTGCACAGATGCCGCCTAGCCCGCTGAGTTCCTCCAGCACGCTGTGTTTTTTATTTAACTCCGAAATTGGAATGGGTGACGTTTCGGGTAGAGAGTACTTCTGATTGTCTGAAGAACGCTCTCTACCCGAAACGTCACCCATTCCTTCTACCCAGAGTCGCTGCCTGTCCCACTGAGTTACTCCAGCTTTTTGTGTCTATCTTCCATTTCAGAGTTAAATACAAAATACAGAGTGCTGGAGGAACTCAGGGGGCTAGGCGGCATCTGTGGAGGGAATGCATTAGGAGTTGTTGCGGGCCAGGGTTCTTCTTCAATAGGAAGGAATTGCAGATGCAGTTGTCTTTGCAAAACGCCAAATGATTCTGGGGAGGGGGGGGGAGGGAGGGGGAGGGAGAGAGAGGGAGAGAGAGGGAGAGAGAGGGAGAGAGAGAGAGAGAGAGCGAGAGAGAGAGAGAGAGAGAGAGAGAGAGAGAGAGAGAGAGAGAGAGAGAGAAAATCCTCCCCCACCCTCCCGTATTCCCCGGCCAGTGAGGTGATGGACGCGGGGTCTGGACCAATCGCTGACAAGGTCTCGGACATATCCCGTCCACAGAGACGTACTATCCGTTATTTGGCTTTTCGGCCTCGCGTGTTTGGCTTTTCGCCATTGTGTCCGTTGTTATTTAGCCTTTCAGCATCGTGTCCGTTCAGTTATTTGGCCTTTCAGCATCGTGGAGCAGGGAGGTTCTACTTCAGTTGTACAGGGTCTTGGTGAGACCACACCTGGAGTATTGCGTACAGTTTTGGTCTCCAAACCTGAGGAAGGACATTATTGCCATAGAGGGAGTGCAGAGAAGGTTCACCAGACTGATTCCTGGGATGTCAGGACTGTCTTATGAAGAAAGACTGGATAGACTCGGTTTATACTCTCTGGAATTTAGGAGATTGAGAGGGGATCTTATAGAAACTTACAAAATTCTTAAGGGGTTATACAGGCTAGATGCAGGAAGATTGTTCCCGATGTTGGGGAAGTCCAGGACAAGGGGTCACAGCTTAAGGATAAGGGGGAAATCCTTTAAGACCGAGATGAGAAAGACTTTTTTCACACAGAGAGTGGTGAGTCTCTGGAACTCTCTGCCACAGAGGGTAGTTGAGGCCAGTTCATTGGCTATATTTAAGAGTGAGTTGGATGTGGCCCTTGTGGCTGAAGGGATCAGGGGGTATGGAGAGAAGGCAGGTACGGGATACTGAGTTGGATGATCAGCCATGATCATATTGAATGGCGGTGCAGGCTCGAAGGGCTGAATGGCCTACTCCTGCACCTAATTTCTATGTTTCTATGTTTCTATGTGTCCGTTCAGTTATTTGGCCTTTCAGCATCGTGTCCGTTTGGTTATTTGGCTTTTCGGCATCGCGTCCGTTCGGTTTCTTGGCTTCCACTTCTTGGCTTCGGCTTCTCATCCTTCGACGCCCCGTCCGGGTACCGATTGCCAGCACATTTAAAAATTAAAGATACATATTATGCCGCTGCGTCTCTTGGTTCAACACAGGAACTCACAATGAAAATTGAACCTTCCATTCCCCAGCTATACAGTTGTCCAATCTAACAAGAACAATGCACTCTTGGCTTGTTTAATCTTGATAAAGTATATAGAATCACTGCACAATGGGAGCTCAATCAGCTCACTGTGTCTATGGTTGTACTTTGCTGATTATCCACTTAATCCCACACCCTGTCTCTTTGTTGTAACACTGAAATTAGTCTACCTTAAATGGATACCAATTTATCATCTTGAAAGCTCCAATGGATCCTGCTTCCACAATGTTTTCAAAGAAGATGATTCCAGATCTTATTGTTGTCGAACTGGAAAGGGAACAATATGATTTACAAGGATGTTGCCAGAGTTGGAGGATCTAAGCTATAGGGAGAGGTTGAGTTGGCTGGGACTATTATAGACAATAGACAATAGGTGCAGGAGTAGGCCATTCGGCCCTTCAAGCCAGCACCGCCATTCACTGTGATCATGGCTGATCATCCACAATCAGAACCCCGTTCCTGCCTTCTCCCCATATCCCTTGATTCCGCTATTTTTAAGAACTCTTTCTAACTCATACTTGAAAGCATCCAGAGAGTGGGCTTCCACTGCCTTCTGAGGCAGAGATTTCCACAGATTCACAACTCTCTGGGTGAAAAAGTTTTTCCTCATCTCCATTCTAAATGCCCCACCCCTTATTCTTAAACTGTGGACCCTGGTTCTGGACTCCCCCAACATCGGGAACATGCTTCCTGCCTCTAGTGTGTCCAATCCCTTAATAATCTTACATGTTTCTATAAGATTCCCTCTCATCCTTCTAAATCCCAGAATATACAAGCCTAGCCGCTCCAATCTATCAACAGGTGACAGTCCCGCCATCCTGAGAATTAACCTCGTGAACCTACGCTGCACTCCCTCAATAGCAAGAATGTTCTTCCTCAAATTTGGAGACCAAAACTGCACACAATACTCCAGGTGTGGTCTCACGAGGGCCCTGTACAACTGCAGAAGGGCCTCTTTGCTCCTATACTCAATTCCTCTTGTTATGAAGGCCAACATGCCATTAACATTCCTTGGAGTGCAGGAGGATGAGGAGTAATCTTGTTGAGGTGTACAAAACCATGAGAGGAATAGATCGGGTAGATGCACAGAGTCTCTTGCCCAGAGTAGGTGAATCGAGGACCAGAGGATATGGGTTTAAGGTGTAGGGGAAATATTTAATAGGAATCTGAGGGGGTAGCTTTCATCAAAGGGTGGTGAGCGTATGGAAAAAGTCGCAGGAGGAGTAGTTAAGGCAGGCACTATCACAACATTTAAGTAACAGTAAGACAGGTACATGGATAGGAGATGTTTGGAGGGACATGGACCAAACGCAGGCAGGTGGGGCTAGTGTAGTTGGACCGAAGGTCCTCTTTCCACACTGTATCATTCTATGACTCTGTGACTCTATGTGACTAGACAATGTATAGTCCCCCATGGTCAACAGATCCAGAAGATTAAGATGCATAGGATTTACAGTGACTTGGTCGTATGGATTCATAACTGGCTTACTGATAGAAGACCAATTGATGACCAATTGACCAAACAATCTTTTCTAAAAATTATCATGATTTTCTTGCACTTATTTATAATGTCCATATTCTGTTTTACCATTCCAACAACCACCTCTGCCACTTACATTAGTAAATGCACTTGTATTTGATTATCTCTCCATACCTATGGCCCTTTTAAAACTGTACTGTATCCTTTATATTGCCTCTTCTCCTTTGCGACTAAAACTTCAAACTTCAAACTTCTCCGCATTCAATTTCATCTGCCATCCATCTATTGATTCCACTTATCTGTCTGTATCCCCTTGCAATTTATAACTATCCTCATCACAGTTCAAGAGTCCTTCAGGTTTTCAATACCCCTGTGAGATTTCCTCTTAACATTTCTGATCTAAGGAGAACAATCCCAGCTTCTTCATTCTTGCCCTGTATTGCCGAACTCTGTTCACAGGAACCAGTCTGGTAATGCCCCACCATCCAATGACCCAGTAATTTTTTTCTAAAGTATGCTGTTATAATCGTGCATTGTGCTCCAGTCAAGGCTGAACCATTGATATGTAAACATGTTTTGTTTTTCTATTCTGTATCCTTATTTATAAAGCCAAGTACCTGTTTTTTTTTCTGTTCTTTCTAAAACCTCAGTGGCACAGTGGCGATGCGGTAGAGTTGCTGCCTTACAGCTCTTGCAGCGCCGGAGACCCAGGTTCGATCCCGACTACGGGTGCTGTCTGTACGGAGTTTGTACGTTCTCCCTGTGACTGCATGTGTTTTCTCCGAGATTTTCGGTTTCCTCACACACTCCAAAGACGTGCAGGTTTGTAGGTTAATTGGCTTGGTATAAATGTAAATTGTCCCCAGTGTGTAGGGTAGTGTTAATGTGTGGGTACCGCTGGTTTCTATTCTATGTATAACACAAAGTTTCTTTCTATTTATAACTCCATTCCAATAAAATGTCACTGTAACTATATGCCTTGAACTTGTTGTTTTGCCCAAAGTGCATCCCAGTTACCAGAATCGAATTGCATCTATTATGTATCTTTCATTTCACAGACTGTCCATGTCAGCATGAAGTTCAATTCTCATCCACACTATGTACTGGTTTAACCATTATCTCAGACGTGGAAGTCATACCGCATATACACAAGATAAGGTCACTTACACATGTCATGCTAAATGATCATTTGAATTCTAATTCTGGACAGGATCGCTGCCGGGTAAATTCCCCAATCAATATTCTTCTCTAACTTCAGTCCTTCTGCTAATATTCCAAAGTTATCAATGTCCTCTTAAACTCGTGTGATACTGTCTTCTAATTAAGTCTGCTTTAATGGCTTTCTATCAAATGCTTTTTGAAATTCATATTACTCTAATAACTTCATTAAACATCTTTGTTTGTTCATCAAATAACGATTTCAAACGTTATTTTGACACAATTTATCCTTGGTAAATTTGTCCCGTCTTGATATTTGTTAAATAAACCTACTTAAAACATGCAAAAATCAACATGAGGATTTATTCCTAGAAATATTATAGTTGCAAAAAAAAAAAAGAAATTCCAGTAAGCTTATATCAAAGTTTTTATCAGCTAAACCACACATATTATTGTACATAACTCTGCTTGCCAAATTATAAAAAGAACATGGCAACACCACAGATAGGAGAAATGCCCATCCATTCCCTGCCCACAACATAAAACAAGCACATTTAATCCAGACAATTGCATTACCAACAGTCTACACTTAATCAGCAGACAAATGATGAAAGGCATCATTAATAGTCCTTTGAAACATTTATCAATAATTTACTCACTGATGTTTCATAATTTGTATCCATGCTGTGTTTTTTATGCAACTTCATCCTGTTGCAGATTAAAATCAAGGTCCAAGAAGGAAGACCTCAATTTTGTACTCGTTTATCAGTCAAAATATTTCACCCTATTCCCACAAATGATGCAGAGGAAGGAATGCTATGAGCTCAGTAAATTTAACAATTGAATATTATAATGGATGTAGGGTAAAGCATCCACTTGCTGCGAAAGCAACACATTTTTGTTCCTCCCACCCGGTACAATTAATAATTTAGTAGCAATTTGTAGCTGGTTTTCTGCTGCGGACCATTGCAGTCAGGATACTGATGGGAAACCGACATGGTTATTTAACTGTGCCTTGACAAGAAACATAATGTAATGTCTCTTTGCATTTGACTGAAGCCAGTCTGGAGAGTATTCCGCTCCTGACTGAACTGAAATGTGCATCAGTATATCCACACCTCCTAACAAATCAAGCTGCAGGATGAGATTGAAGTGGTCTTTCCAAATGTATACAATCGTTCTTTATACCTTTCATCAGGAGAGAATTTCCTTCATTTTTAATACTGTCTACATTTAATCCACAGTTTGGCCACATAATCTGATGTGTGTTTGATTCAAAGTTTCTTGATTCCTTGCTCTCATGTGGCTCTTTCCTATCAAGGTTCCAGTTTCTATTTACATATGCAGTTTTGTCATTAAATATTTATATAAACAATAATTACAACTTTCATGAATACAGTTTGTGAAAACTTTTTTACTGGTAGAAGTGACACCAATGTCTAAAATATTGTAAATTATAACATTTTTATCAATTTTATAAAATTATAAAACATTATAAAATTGATAAAACCCACAAAATTAACAACCAGAAAAAATTCACCAGCAAATATTGTCACATTTTTTGCAAATCATTTGCTTGCCAGGACAAAACATTATACCCACTAGAAACTCTACTGCAGATCAAACAATATTTATTTTAGATTTGCATCTTTAATTGCAGCCTGCCTAGGGTTGTGAGCAAGACAATAACAGCACCAGGTCATTACGCCATGTGATAGGAGTAGAATTAGCCCATTCGGCCCATCAAGTCTACTCCGCCATTCAATCATGGCCAATCTATCTCTCCCTCCTAACCCCATTCTCCTGCCTTCTCCCCATAACCTCTGACACCTGTACTAATCAATAATCTATCTATCTATGATGGAAATAGCTTTGGAAATATACTGCCATTTAGTTGAAAGAAAAGTCAATACCAAAGGTCCACAGCCATAATAGCACAGTTCAATAGTACCAATAGGCATGCAGTGTTTTATTTTAATTTATTGGTGTTTCTTATTTATTATGTTATCTATAAGTACAGTGCTTATAGACCTGTTACACTGCAGCAAATTAGAATTTCATTCTTCCATTCTCGGTACATATTACAGTTAGAAGCTCTTGACCCTTGACTCTAAACAGGATAAGAAGTGTAGATTGGGTGAAGGCCTGCTCTGGCATCCATCCGTACATAACAACTGCCATGGGAGAGGGAATCGGAAGAAAACACACCTACCTGGACTCTTGGAGGTCTTATGGGGCTATGACGTTATTTAGTTTAGTTTAGTTTAGAGATACAGCACGGAAACAGATCCTTCAGTCCACCGACTTGTGTCACCCAGCGATCCCAGCACACTAACACTATCCTACACACACTAGGGACAATTCACATTTAAACGTAGATGCCGTTTTAAGGCAGCAACTCTACCGCTACACCACTTTGTCACCCCACGAGCCAGGGTGCATCAAAAAAAAAAATTAAGATCAGGATATGGATTGGGATTGAAAACTGGACATTGAAAAAAAAAATTGTTTTTTTAGTCTGGAACGTGGCTGCCATACAAATGTGGATGTAATTTTATTTTCTTGAGTCTGCGGTGGAAGAAATATCACAACAGCACCATAAATGGCGTCTCTATCAAATCCTTCAAATCTACCGGCAGAATCCTCCCTGGACTAACAGCCCCTTCATCAAGGTTCTGGTGGTGAGGTTTCCTCGAGCTGGTTACATTGTCTGCACGACTAACACTAGACTGTTGAAACAGGCATTTGCTCTAAGTTCCATCTCTGCAAGAGATTTTCAAGAAAAATAAATACTTTGACAATGTTAACAAAAGGAGAAGATCTTACAACCATGCGTGACCCATCTTTTACCAGACTATGGCTTGGAGGGAAGGGATGAAAGGTTGCCCAAAATGGACCCTAAGTGGCACAAATACTGTACATGCTGAGACCATGCAAATTTGTGAGACAAGACCCACCCCGGCACAAAGCTATGCTGACTAATCCTAATAAGGCCATGTTTTTCAAAATGTGAGTAAATCCTGTCCCTAAAAATCATCTCCAATAGTTTCCTGACATAAGGCCTGTCATTTTTATAATTATCTGGATTATCTATATTGGCCTTCCTAAACAAAATAATTATTCTCCAATCCTGTTAAGAGAGGTCAAGGAAGATATAAAAATCACTGTCAAGGCCCCAGAACTCTCCTCCCTTGCTTTCCTCATGATCACGGGATAGATTAAATCAAGGCCTGGGGACTGAAACTCCTCAGTTTTCAAGATACTCCAAAACACCTTCTTTTCAATATAGACATGCCGTGGAATATCAATATGCCAGTCCCTGACCGCACCATCACCCATGTCCTTCTCTTGGCGAAATCCAATGCAAAGTACTAATTTAGGATCTTGCCTACTTCCTCTGGTCCATGCATACATTCCCTCCTTTGTCCTTGGGTGGACCCTTCATATACATGTGCCAAGGGATGCCCCTTAATCATTCTTGATAAGGTAATGTCATGGCATATTTTTGCCCTTTCCTGCTTCCTTTATATCTTCCTTATATGCTTTGATCTAAACCAATCCATTGTAGCTCTGGTTGTATGTTTAGGGTTGTTATCCTGCTGGAAGGTGAACCTCCGCCCCAGTCTCAAGTTCTTTCCTGCTTCCTTTATATCTCTCAATGCCCTTGCCCCATTTCAGCGATCTAAACCTTACAGGATACTCTGTCATTTCCCCAGTGTTGGAATATCAAGTGCTGGAGGGAATGAGTTTAAGGTGAGATAGAAAAAAGTTTAAAGGAGTTGTGCAAATGAATTTTTTACACAGAGAATCGTAGGTGCTTGGTACATGCTGCCGGTGGAGGCAGCAGAAGTAGATACAGTAGCAACATTTTAGAGGCATTTACATGAACAAGTAGGGAATGTAGGATAAAGTCCATGTGCAGTCAGATGTTTTAGTTTAGTTTAGGTTAGAGATGCAACGTGGAAACAGGCCCTTCAGCAGACTGAGTCCACACCAGCCAGTGATTCCTGCACATTTACACTATCCAGCGCACACAAGGGACAATTTAGTTATACAAAGCCAATTAACCTACAAACCTGCACGTCTTTGGAGTGTGTGAGGAAACTGGGGATCTCGGAGAAAACCCACGTGGTCATGGGGAGAAGGTACAAACTCAGTACAGACAGCACCCGCAGTTGGGATCGAACCCCGGTCTCCGGCGCTGCAAGAGCTGCAAGGCAGCAACTCTACCGCTGCGCCACCGTGCCGTATTGATAAGAATTAAGGCGGGATTAACTAGAAAGGCATCATGGTGAGCGCAGGCATGATGAGCTGAAGGGTCTGTTCGTGTTCTATGTTCTGTGTGCTCATTTCATGTGTGAACTTTGTGCAATGGAGAGTAATTGAACTTCTAATAACCTTAACATAATAGAAGATCTTTCCTTCGGAGAATACACAAGTGGATTTTCTTTTATTCAGACCAACCATATAAGGTGAAGGGGAAATTGCTTTTTTCTTTTGAACACTGATAAAATATATGCTAACACTTGGAATGCAATATGCACAATCCAAAAAGCTTATGCAATAGGCTTTAAGTAAAAGGTATTGGTTTGATCATAAGAATAGCAGGCAATCATACAACAGTTTTGAGATTATCAGTATCATATTCTTTACTGAAAAATCTGAAATAAACCGTAGCTGAAAACTATTTTCCTTACAAAAGGGAGTACAAAAATATGGAAGTGCAGAATAAGAAAAGTGCATTCAGGCCACTGATTCAGCAGTTATCCAAAAACCGTACATAATTTCTGTTCTTCCTTTGGTTCTACTAAAACTCAATCATCAATTGCACTAAGATAGTCTCAAAAAGCTGGAGTAACTCAGCGGAACAAGCAGCATCTCTGGAGAGAAGGAATAGGCGACGTATCAGGTCGAGACCCTTCTTCAGACAGGAGTCTGAAGAAGGGTCACGACCTGAAATGTAGCCCATTCCTTCTCTCCAGAGATGCTGCCTGTCCCGCTGAGTTACTCCAGCTTTTTGTGGCTATCTTCGGTTTAATATAATATCTTTTATTGTGATTGCACATAAGTGCACATTGCACATATTGTCATTGAACATAAGTGCAACGAGATTTGGGATCAGCATCTGAGGTTTAAACCACTATCTGAAGTTCCTTCCTACACCAATAGAACTACTGTAACTATCCTAGTATAGCTTAAGCAAAAATAGATTATATGTACAAGATACTTGAAACAAAACGGCGAATTTTCAATTGTTTAGTCTATTATTTCAAATTGAATGATTTCATCCCAGCTGCTTCCTCTTGAGAAACAACATTACATGTCTCCATTGGACCAGAAATTAAAGCATTCCACAAAAGATTAGATCTGCAGAGATCCCTTCCGTCATTGGAGAGAAATTAAGCTCTTTCTGAAGGAGTTAATCAAGTTGATTGAATTGGATTTATGGGAGGTTGCAAAATTCTACCCCTCCATGATCCATTCTGATTTCTAGATAGTTATTGTTACATTTTAAAGGCTAGTGTATAACATTTTAAGTTTAAAAAACTAATTATGCCAAATCATTTTGTAAAAACTTGAAGATTTAATGCCTTTCAATCTTTGAAAAGATTTAATTTGGTGACAGTTTCTAGCATTATCATTGTTATTTTCCATTTATACTATAATCATTACCAGCATTATACCTCACATCGAAACAGAATGATGCCCATTAACCTTTTTTGGAGCACCTATGTTTAAAATGTGCCCAATGTTACAAGTGAATAATAAGATGAAATCCAATTTAAATCTTGTGTGCTTCCACATGCCACTGGGAAAAGAAGGGTATTCCCAGTTATCACGATACTCTGCTTCACAAGATAGTTTGAATGTCATTCCCATTGGGCCTGTCATTTCTGCATGTTTATGCCTCACATACCATTATGTTAGAATAAATACTTTCCATAGAATAATAAAGCTATTTATTATTAAAATATTCAGCTGAAAACGTAAAAATAACCAAGCCTAAATTAAAACATTGAAATCAGGCAGAAACACAAGTGCAGTTCATTACATATTCTCCACTCTTCTCAAATTTTGCCCCTTCCCCAGTTATTTTTGGGTGTATTTATCTAGATTGTTTTTTATTTTTATAGAACATAGAACTACACCACAGGAACAGGCCTTCACAACCAAACCGTCCATTGTGTACAGATACAAGGTAAAGGGAATAATGTGTAGGAAGGAACTGCCGATGCTGGTTTAAACCAAAGATAGACACAAAAAGCTGGAGTAACTCAGCGGGCCAGGCAGCACCTGTGGAGAGAAGAAATGGGTGACATTTCGGGTCGAGACTCTTCTGCACATTAGTCAGAGGAAAGGGAAACAAGAGATATAGACAGTGATGTAGAGACATAGAACAATTGAATGAAAGATATGCAAAAAAGTAACGATGATAAAGGAAATAGGCCATTGTTAGCAGTTTGTTCAGTGAGAATGAGAACCTGGTATGACTTGGGTTGGGGAGGAATGGAGAGAGAGGGAATGCAGGGGTTACTTGAAGTTAGAGAAATTAATATTCATACCGCTGGGTTGTAAGCCGCCCTAGCGAAATATGAGATGCTGTTCCTCCAAATTGCGTTTGGTTCTCACTCTGACAATGGAGGAGGCCTAGGACAGAAAGGGTGAGTGTAGGAATGGGAAGAGGAATTAATGTGATTAGCAATGAGGAGATCAGGTAGGTTCAGGCAGAGTGAGTGAAGGTGTTCAGCGAAACGATCGCCCAGTGTACGTTTGGTCTCACCGATGTATAAGAGCCCATATCTTGAACAATGGATATAGTAGATGTGGTTGGAGGAGATGCAAGTAAACCTCTGCCTAACCTGAAAGGGCTGTCGGGGTCCCTGGACAGTCGAGGGGGAGGTATGGGGACAGGTGTTGCAGCTCCTGCGGTCGCATGGGAAGGTACCTGGGGAGGGGGTGATTTGGGTGGGAAGGAATGAGTTAACCAGGGAGTTGCGGAGGGAACGGTCTCTGCGGAAGGTAGAAATAGGCGGAGATGGGAAGATGTGACGTGATGAGATCCTGTCAGAGGTGGCAAAAATGTTGGAGCATTATGTGTGTTGTATGCGACGGCTATTGGGGTGAAAGGTGAGGACTAGGGGAACTCAGTCTCTGTTGCAACTAGGGGTGTGAGTCCGAAAATTATTTCCCTCATTCCAAACCTGACACTATGTCTGGGAATTCCTCATTCAATAGCACATGTTTGGAATATCCCAAACTTACTGCCTTTTAAATAATAAACACCAGCATCATTACCCAAGTGAGATTTGTCCCTTTGAGTATATGGTGTATGAGGACCTCCGCTGGGGACATCCTGAATTGCAATATTAATCCACATTTTCCGTTCTGTAAATTCTGTCTCAAGATTAACTCAATGGAACAAACAGGTACAAGATAAACAGGTACATGTGCATGGTAATAAATTATGAGGTAGTGCTAGATCTAGTTAAAATAAAATAAAGCAGATCAGCGGATAAGTTAGCAGGACAGGCAGCATCGCAGGGTAGAAGGAATGGGTGATGTTTTGGGTTGAGATCCTTCTTCAGACCCCAAATCTCACCCATTCCTTCTATCCATTCCTTCTATGTTGCCTGTCCCGCTGAGTTACTCCAGCTTTTTGTGTCTATCTTTGGTGTAAACTAGCATCTGCAGTCCCTTGCTACACAGTGGGTAAGTTAGCACAAACATAAAGTGTTGGATTAACTCAATGGATCGGGCAGCATCTCTAAAAAACATGGATAGATGACATTGGCCTTGTCTGAGAAAGGGTCCGGATCCGAAACATTGCCTATTCATGTTCCCCAGAGATGCTGCCTGCCTTGCTGAATTATTCCAGCACTTTGTGTTTCTTGCTCAAGATTCCAGTTTTTGCAGTTTTATGTGTCTAGGTGGATAAATTAAACATGGATATGCATTTTAGGTTCAAACATGCTGACATGTAAATATTTAAGAGGTATTATGGCCAGGATGTTGCACAATGACAAATTATTAGCTATGCTGGATGTAATGTACAAAGTAACGGTAAATTATAAGATTTTAACTTTGAAACTATATCTATTAGACAGAAATAAGAAGGAAATTAAATGTTTACGTTATTAATTTAAGAGTAAAATAAACAATTCATGGTATTATACAATCATAGAGATTACAGCAAAGTGACTGGCCTCTTGGCCCAGCACGCTCATGTCAAATGTTCCAACTATAAAGGCAGATTTCAACAGCAAATAATGTATACTCACTCTTGTAGACTCCATGAAGCTCTGCTCTATTTGCCTTGCGCCAAGGTAGATAAGACAATCTCCATCAACAGTTCTGCATTTAAGCTCATTTCCATGTCTTTTTCCAGAGCAAAGCTTTCTCTACGCTAAGGATGTTCTTGGGAGAATGTAACAACATTTCTGTGACACGTTTAGTGAAGCTTCTCTTCAAGCATCTTCCAGATTTTAGTGATCTATAGAGTTGTTGACTGGGCTTAGATATAGTACTGTTCAATTTCTGTTCTGATCAATGCAGAAAGGCAATGATGCTTGAATACAGGAGATTAAATAGAACACAAAGCTATGCATATGCTTGAGTAGACCCAGGTGACTGGAATTCTTGAACACGTACAGAATCATACCACTTGCTTGATAGTTTTGCATTCACGTGCAGGATTCGTTGGCACTATTGGAGCAACCAGCAAGCGGAACCGTTTTCTGTTTAGAAAGTTCAAACTGTTCACTGTCAGAGCTCTCAATGTTACATTGCTCACTGAACTTGAGACAACTCAGCAATGTGCAAAAAATATATCACGCCAGCACACTTCTCTCTTACAGCTATCTTAAGCTATATGAATACCCCAAATCCCTTGAAAATAATGCCTGGAACTTATCAAATAGAGATCATCGGCCAGTTGTGTTATAAAACTCACTCTTAACAAAGACGAATATTTACTGGAGACTATCCTCAGATGCGTGTCCCATTTAAATTCACCTTCCTTTTTTCCCCCCCTCTTCCATTACAATCTTCATCAAATACATCTTCATCTATATTCATATTCTCACCTATTCACTCTATATTCTAAACACAAAGGCCTTGATAATTATTTTTTATCATCTCTCTCTGTCAATTTAATGATCCATTTATATGGATATCTCTGTTCATTAAGAGCTCCAATTACTTTTGTCTCATGAACTATAGTACACTGTGACTTATATACTTGGCTCCAAAATGTATGACTTCACACTTGTCTAAATCAAAATCCAGTTGACTCA
This sequence comes from Okamejei kenojei, assembly GCA_035221665.1. Taxonomy (NCBI): domain Eukaryota; kingdom Metazoa; phylum Chordata; class Chondrichthyes; order Rajiformes; family Rajidae; genus Okamejei; species Okamejei kenojei. The sequence continues at coordinate 142,013,411 of CM069133.1, forward strand.
AGCCTTTCACCCTCGTCCATTGATATATTTCTTTGTAAATTTTACACTCCATTTATTAAATCCCCTTCTACTGAACCGGAACCTCTGATAAGCTCTCACTTTGTCACATCCATGTCCATCTCTGCATATGTGCACTTCAAAAAATGCTGTTAACAATATTTTGGAACAACTATTTAGTGACATCCATACTTTAGTGTGAACCAAAGTCAAAATTTCATTCTATTTTGCCCTATTCCTTTCTGTAGAAAGTGCTGGGAAGAGCTGTCGTGAGTGCCCAGTTAACTTCAAGGCCAACCCAATGTCTTGGGAAGTTAGGCCAATGGCACAAGGCAGAAATTTACAAATGTGTAACATCTGACGTTAGTGTCAATATCACAGATAATAAGAGATAACGTCATCGAGAGAAGGCCTCAGTCATACCAAGGTTTTGGAGATGTCAAATACTAGAGGGCATGGCCATAAGGTCAGAGGGGGAAGTTTAAAGGAGATGTGCAGGACAGGTTTTTTTAACTCAGAAAATGGTGGGTGCCTGAAACATGCTGGAGGAAGCTGATATGATAGTGGGGTTTAAGAGGCTTGTAAATAGGCATGTGAATTTGCAGGGAATGGAGGGTGGGTTATGGATCATCTGAAAGCAGAAGGGATTAGTTTAAGTTGGCATCATATTTGTCACAGACATCATTGATCACAATGATAATATCAGGCATTTTGGGTGCTTGACAAAATGGAGGATTTCTGCTTCTGTAAAACCTGCTCGTCATCTTTTGCAAAAAGCTGTAAAGACCATTCGGATCATGGCTGCAGAAGTCTGTGGCCTGGGAAGGGGTTGAATAGAGGTTGATGTCCAGGTGGCCTTTAATTCTTAATATGTATGAAATTTTGCAGAAGGAGCTAGATCCTGTGACAAATGCATGCTTGGGATTGGTTGGGGAAATGATGGGTTACAATAATGTTGCAGAGTCTTCGCGCCGCTAATTATGATTGCCTCACCCAAGATGTTTACTTTACCTGGGAGAATGTTTCTTTACCTAACAGAATCGTTTCCCCCTAAGTGCTTTGTGTTGAAACTATGTTACGTGATATTTTATGATTGGGTTAGGGAACTGTCATTCAATGTATTCTGCAGCTTTTATTGATAATTGGCTTGAATGGGTTGCCCCCCCCCCCCCCCCCCCCCGCATGTATTTTCGTGCCAAGGGTCTGTTAAGGTATAAAAGATAGGGGAGCACATTGGGGTGTGCCGATCTTCTGGGGTGTGCATTCTATTTGCGCGAGGCTGTTGGACTCAAGTATGTAGAGACAAGGATTGGACCCGTGGTATTGGATTAGGTATTGGTATTGGGTAATAAAAGAGAGTTGGATTTCCAGTGCCCGTATTTGGTGTTTGACTGAACCAGACTAAGGGGGGGGAGGGGAGGTTAATTTAGGACCGGAATTACAACAGGACCTATTCCTGTGCTGTACAGGTCTATGTTCTGTTTGATGTTCAAGCTTCTTTGCTGCAGAGAGTCAGGCAGTAGTTTTTGTCTTGAAAACTATTGCACAAAGTCACATCTACACAACTTAATGGAAGCATAATGGGACAATGGTAAAGTTGCTGCCTTACAGTACCAGAGACCCAGGTTCGATCCTGACTACTGGTGCTGTCTGTATGGAATTTGCATGTTTTCCCTGTGACCACGTGGGTTTCCTCCGGGTGCTCTGGTTTTCTCCCACATTCCAAAAACAAGCAGGTTTGTAGGTTAATTGACTTGTGTAACTTGTCCCTAGTGTGTAGGACAGTGATAGTGTACTTGGTGATTGTTGCTGTGCAGTCAGTGGGTCGAAGGGCCTGTTTCCACACTGTATCTCCTAACCTCTGTCCAAAAGTCATGGTTTCACAAATTCAGAAAGGTACACAGTTATAACTTCCACTGAGTTCTGTTTACACCTGTGTCGGAAAGAACTGCAGATGCTGGTTTAATTCATATGTATGAAACTCATATGTCAGGCTGTTATTTATCGATTACAACTCGGCATTTAACAAAATCATCCCTTCCAAGCTGGCTCACTGGGTCTCTGCGCATCCCTCTGCAATTGGATCCTCGACTTCCTCATTCACAGACCACAGTCCGTTCGTATTGGTGGAAATGTGTCAGCCTCGATAACAATCAGCACGGGAGCACCTCAAGGCTGCGTGCTCAGCCCCCTGCTGTACTCACTCTATACTCATGACTGCGTAGCCGGTCACAGCGCGAACTCCATCATCAAGTCCGCAGACGACACCACTGCTGTGGGACGTATCACTGATGGGGATGAGTCAGAGTATAGAAGAGAGATCGAGCAACTGTCCATATGGTGCCAGCACAATAACCTGGCCCTCACACCAGCAAAACCAAGGAATTGATTGTGGACTTTGGAAGGAGTAGGATGGGGACCCACAGTCCCGTTTATATCAACGGCTCGATGGTTGAAAGGATCAAGAGCTTCAAATTCCTGGGCGTGCACATCTCTGAAGATCTTTCCTGGTCCGAGAACACTGATGCAATTATCAAGAAAGCTCACCAGCGCCTCTACTTCCTGAGATGATTACGGAGAGTCGGTTTGTCAAGGAGGACTCTCTCTAACTTCTACAGGTGCACAGTAGAGAGCTTGCTGACTGGTTGCATCGTGGCTTGGTTCGGCAACTTGAGCGCCCTGGAGAGGAAAAGACTTCAAAAAGTATTAAACACTGCCCAGTCCATCATCGGCTCTGACCTTCCTTCCATCGAGGGGATCTATCGTAGTCGCTGCCTCAAAAAGGCTGGCAGCATCATCAAGGACCCACACCATCCTGGCCACACTCATCTCTCCGCTACCTTCAGGTAGAAGGCACAGGAGCCTGAAGACTGCAACGTCCAGCTTCAGGAATAGCTACTTCCCCACAGCCATCAGGCTATTAAACCTGGCTCGGACAAAACTATGATCATTAATAACCCATTATCTGTTATCTGTTATTTGCACTTTATCAGTTTATTTATTCATGAGTGTATGTATTTATATAATGATATATGGACACCCTGATCTGTTTTGTAGTAAATGCCTTCTATGTTCTGTGTCCCGAAGCAAAGCAATAATTTCATTGTCCTATCAGGGACACATGACAATAAACTCACTTGAACTTAAATCGAAGATAGACACGAAATGCTGGAGTAACTCAGCGGGGCAGGCAGCGTCTCTGGAAGCAAGGAATGGGTGACGTTTCGAGTCGAAACCCTTCTTCAGACCTGTACAGATGACAATGAATTCTGTGCAACCCCATCATTGGCATATACTGTGCAGGGACTGTATACTATGAAGTAAGTTTTCCTTTGTGTCCCATCACACCATCCCCTTGTTTGTTTGTTCTCTGAAGTATCCAAAGCTGGAGAGCCCATCTCCCCATCTCACATGTTCTCACAAGTTCACATCATTGTAGAATTAGGCCATTCGACCCATCAAGTCTACACCGCCTTTCAATCATGGCTGATCTCTACCTCTTATTCCCGTTTTCCTGCCTTCTTCCCATAACCCTTGACACCCGTTCTCCGAATTTGAGAATTCGAATTTTAATTAGAATTTCCATCTCTCAAGGTCCAGCCTGATACCCACCAATGTAATATTAGTAAAAGAGATAACAGAAAGATTAAGCCATTGAAAACTACGAAGGACAGACGGTCAGTTAGTGACATCCTGGCGATAAATGTATCCCAAATGTTGAAACAGCTTTGCTGAAGAAACAAATATTCTTCTCTCGGTGAACTTGAGGCCATCCAATATGTATGTTTTTAAATGGACTGATATTAAGATGGAGTAATTATTTCCTGCGCAATGTTTCCATTTTGATAAATAAATGCTTATTTGCAGCTTCCATTCAGATCGGGAAGCTGGGCGAATGTACAAAGGACATATTTATTTATTTCACACAGCTGGCAGCTCACAGGCAATTCCATAATGGTGGAATTATCTCCACTCGCTGAAAGTCAGTCTGTCATGCAGGGAGACAGACATCCCACACTCAGGTGCCTTCATCACTTGCTTGAGCCTGGACAAGAGGCTTACATTCCTATCATTCACTCTCAAATAATAAAGATTGAATGGAACAGCCAGAGATTGTTAGGTTAGACTGCAGCTTTCTTTTTTTTGGTTGCAAATTATATACAATTCACAGCTTGTAAATCCTCTCTGACAAAGGGAAAGGCACATTGGAGCAAACGTAAGAGCTTAGCACGTGGTGTGTTTCTGGCAATAGCAATCAACAGGCAGTTTATCAGAACAGGCTCTTTGGGGCACAATGTCTGTGCCATCCGTGTTACCAAGATCAACTATTTTACTTCGGAGTCACGTGAGTGACTACATGAAGAAAGCCGTCAGCCGCATGCGCATCATTACGTCAACGCATGGCGCCGTGACCGGCTGGGAGGCGCGTCGCTCCGCCACCGGTAAGTTCAACCTTAACCAGCTTTCGGTTTTTCGGTGCCTTGTTTCAATTAAGGAAGCAAATTTATTATGGACAAAACTAAGGTGAAGACCTGGCGGGCCGCGGGCAAAACCGCTTCCGAGGACCGCGGGAGTGCGGCCAGCCAACAGCTTCCGAGACAGTGCCTATTGAAGGCACCTTGGTTACCCCGCGAGTCGGGAAAACCAAGCGAAAGACCAACAGGCCGGTTTCCTCAGCCGGGAGGATTTGCCTCCCCCTACAGGGAACGTCTTCGGACGAATTTCCCTTATGGAGCATCTTCTAGAGAAGATGCTCCAACATGACATACTCCAGAAACAGGAGTTTTATCAACACGGGCTTGAGGGACCCGTGGCAGCGCCTGGTGCAGGGCTGCTTTATATCTCCCAGTCTGCAGACGGGAGTGTAGGTCGACAGCCCTGGGCGGGCTCACCTTACAGTGCCATGATAGAAGACCCCACGGCACTAGACCCACAAGATACAACAATACCCTCCATGGTGTCCAAGTTTGTGATGCCGTCCCAGGTCAGTGGGCCGTTGAACCTGGAGTTAGCGGCCAGTATAAATTACATGACATACCATCAACTCCAGGAGCAGGTGATGCTGGAAACAGTAATGAAGTACCAGGCACCCATCAACTGCCCCTCGCTTAAAGTTCCAACAGTCAATAGCTCGATCTGGAATTACATGGGAGGTGGCATTAAGACTCAGGAAGTCAAACTTCAAAAAACCCTGAGCATGCGAGCCGCTGGTCACTGCCTTTGCCAGATCTGTGGATACCAGCCCCCTCTCAGAAATACAACAAGAGGCATTGGCTATGATGTGCCGTGCACATTTCCAGATGAATTGTTTTAGAAAATATGCCATTCGACCGGTATTTAATCTAAAATTCGGGGGATTATGCAAATCCACCAACAAACAGCCACCCGATTACCTATTCGGAGAGGATTTGTCCAAACACATCAAAAAGTTGGACGATGAGGCAAAGACAGTGGGACAACTCAGAGCCTCACCAGCAGACAGACCACCAGCATTCCGACGGCAGCACCTTTATGCGTCTGCTAGCAGCAGATGGCCACAGGGGACAGCACCAGCTCTAGGATCGATAGATCCAGCCAAAGGCGCTTTTCGGGGCAAAGCGCTAGCCCACAAACTCCATACAGGGGCAATTGGCGCACGCCAATACACATCACGCATGAACCAGCAACCATGGAGGTCGGTGACCTGGATTCTCTGATATGCGGGGTGTGGCACATTCACATGTTGGTTAAAGAATAACGTTACTTTGGATGTTAGATAAACACCACGTTTATACTATTGGCGCCTAGTCATAGGACCACCGGGAATAACTGAATTCAACGGGATGATAGCCATGGCAGTTTAAAGCATTGCCTAATGGGTTAGCTTTAGCACCCAGGTTGCTTAATAATTAAAAAAAAACACCTCTGTTAACTCTACCTTAAATCACAGGGGTTGAATCAAGTCAGTAGCTATGGTACACCAGGCCACGCAATATATGACAACACAGATTGGATGTTAAATCTTAAAGCACTTAAAATAATTATCTCTAGGTATAATACACCGGATATAAGTTGTCCTGTTGAGACTTAAGTCTACAGTTACCAAGGTGCATTGGTTGCAAACCAGACCTAAGGGCAATAGCGATTGATGCATTCTCGCTGCAATGGGATGAATAGGTTCTATATTCTACCCATTTCTGCCTTATCGGCCGATGCCTGTTAAAGTAAAGACTCGGGCTCGGGCATTCTAATAGCCCTGAAAGGCCACTAGCCATGGTTTCCACTCATCTTAGGTGTGGTCATGGAACCCTTATGGAGGTTCCTAAATGCTAGAAATAGCTCTCCACTTCATCACTGGGGAAGAATATTCCCTACATGATCAGAAAAAAAAACTTTGGTTTCCAGATTCTACGAAGACCCTTTCTCGTGATGGGACGAGCTGACCAAACAGTGGCCGTATGAACCACGGCCTGGAGAGACAGCACTAAAAAGCAATATGTCACCTACGCAAAGAAATGGGAAGAATTCTGTTTGCAAACAAACATCACATATGAGACAGCGCACATAACTAACGTTCTGGAATTTCTCTCAAAACTTCACTTTGATGAGAGATTGAGCTACCGTGCTCTGAATAGTCCCAGATGTGCGTTGTCATCATATTAGTTGCCAAGCCTAGGTTATACGGTTGGGTCCCATCCATTAGTAGCCAGATTCATGTGAGGTACTTTTAACTTAAACCCTCCCAGGCCCAGGTATATCAAAATATGGGATGTAGGTGCGGTTTTAACACTACTTCGCCAATGGGCTCCAGCTACATCACTCGCCCTTCTCCAGCTAAATTACAAAGTAGTGATGCTCGTGGCGTTAGTATCAGCTCAATGGATCCAGTCATTACAGATGCTGCGTCTGGATAGGATGGTGATTTCTGCCAGTCAAATAACGTTCTTTATATATGATCTAATAAAACAGAGCAGACCTGGTGTTACCGGTCTAAAGCTACAACTCATGGCACACCCCTTTGACCCCTGATTGTGTGTGGTCACACACCTCCACCAATATATTAAAATGACTAAGGTTCTTAGGGGGTCAAAGCTGACATTATTCATCAGTCACAAGAAACCGCACAAAAAGGTTTCAGCCCAGACCATCCCCAGGCGGTTAAAGCATGTTCTGGCGGATGCGGGTATAGACACTGATGTGTACAAATCACATTCCACCAGGGCTGCAGCAACGTCCGCAGCAGGGGTTCTGGACGTCCCGTTGGACCAAATCCTAGCATGCTGCAGGATGGTCCTCCGAACACACCTTCCAGACATATTACAATAAGACCAGGTCAAATGTTTTTGCACATTCTATATTAAGTTCTATTTTGTAAACCCCTTTCGAGTGTAAGAGGTTTCTCGATTATGATTTGTCCATTAAATACTTTTTTTTCAGCATGTAAACAATTTATGTCATGGCTGAATACTTGATTTTCCACTCCTCTCTGGTCAATCATAATGTGTGACGCATGGACTCGTTCCACGGCATGAAGTCACAGAGCTTCAAAGTCTTCACGTAGTCACTCACGTGACTCCGAAGTAAAATAGTAAGATTAAACGAGAGCTTACCAGTTTGAAGTTTGATCTTTATTTTATGAGGAGTAACGATGAGCGATTACATGCCCACCGCTCCCAACCCTCCTCATCAAACATAACTGGTAGTTCTAGTTCTCAAATCTTACTATTATCAGTTCACCAACTGTTATCTGTGACTTCACACCGCTGCTTCGAAGATTGATGCGCATGCGGGTTGACAGCCTTCTTCACGTAATCGCTCATCGTTACTCATAAAATAAAGATCAAACTTCAAACTGGTAAGTTTTCATTTAATCTTAACTAATCTCATCTACCTGCACATGGTCCACATCTCTCCATTCCCTGCATATCACTGTGCTGATATAAAATCCTCTTAAACACCATTATGATATCCACCTCCACCCCCAGCCCTGGCAGTGCATTCCATGCACCCACCTCCCTATATGTAAAAACCGTACCCCACACCTCTATTAAACTTTGCTCCTTTCACCTCAAACCTATGCCCGCAAATCTTTGATACTTCTACCCTGGGAAGAAATTCTGAATGTCTGCCCCCATCTATGCTTGTCATCATTTTATATACAGTAATTCTATCAGGTCTCCCTTCTGCCTCCAGTGTTCAAGAGCAAACAATCCAAGTCTAGGAAGGGTTAGTTAGCAGTCTTGTTGTGCGTGGCCCCTTGGGCAAGAGTGACCATAATATGCTTGAGTTCTTCATTAGGATGGAGAGTGACATAATTAATTCAGAAACAATGGTTCTGAACTTAAAGAAAGGTAACTTTGAAGGTATGACACGTGAATTGGCTAAGATAGACTGGCAATTGATTCTTAAAGGGTTGACAGTGGATATGCAATGGAAGGCATTTAAAGACTGCATGGATGAACTACAACAATTGTTCATACAGTTTGGCAAAAGAATAAATCAGGGAAGGTAGTGCATCCGTGGATAACAAGGGAAATCCGGGATAGTATCTAAACAAAAGATAAAGCATACAAATTAGTCAGAAAAAGCAACCAACCAGAGGACTGGGAGGAATTCAGAGTCCAGCAGAGGAGGACAAAGGGCTTAATTAGGAAAGGGAAAATTGATTATGAAAGGAAACTGGCAGGGAACATAAAAACTGACTGCAAAGGTTTTTATAGATATGTGAAGAAAAAAGATTAGTTAAAACAAATGTAGGTCCCTTGCAGTCAGAAACAGGTGAATTGATCATGGGGAACAAGGACATGGCAGACCAATTGAATAACTACTTTCGTTCTGTCTTCACTAAGGAGACATAATCTGCCGGAAATAGCAGGGGACCGGGGGTCAAATAAGATGGAGGAACTGAGTGAAATCCAGGTTAGCCGGGAAGTGGTGTTGGGTAAATTGAATGGATTAAAGGTTGATAAATCCCCAGGGCCAGATAGGCTGCATCCCAGAGTACTCATGGAAGTATCCACAGAAATAGTGGATGCATTAGTGATAATTTTTCAAAACTCTTTAGATTCTGGAGTAGTTCCTGAGGCTTGGAGGGTAACTAATGTAATCCCACTTTTTAAAAAAGGAGGGAGAGAGAAAACGGGGAATTACAGACCAGTTAGTGTCTAACACCGGTAGTGGAGTCAGTTATTAAAGATGGGATAGCAGCACATTTGGAAAGTGGTGAAATCGTGAGTCGTGAGCAAACATAATATTCTTGCCGACAACCAACATGCATTTAGGAGGCATAGATCATGCGAGTCTCAGCTTATCTGGACAACAAATGACCCGGCCAAGCACCTTGACAGTAACGTCATCATGGATTTAGTTGTACTGGACTTTTCTAAAGCATTTGATGTCATCCCACACCAGAGACTGCTTCGGAAGCTTGACTTCTACGGTATTCGTTCCAACGCGAAACTATGGATTTCCAGTTTCCTGACAAAACGTCTTAGCGCGTGTGTGTGAACGGAAAGAGCTCCAATTGGCACCCAGTGTTGAGTGGGACACCCCAGGGCACAGGATGCGGCCCACACCTGTTTTTGCTTTCCATCAATGACATCCTTGAAAAAGTCGCAAGTACGACCAGACTATTCGCTGATGATTGTTCGCTGTACCGTCCAATTAGGTCAGCTGATGATGAAGATGCTCTCCAAAAGGATCTTCGATACTATGGTCGAGTGGTCACAACAATGGGGCATGCAGTTCACCCCTTCCAAATGTGAAACCATGCGTGTCACCAGAAAGAGGAATCCAGGCGTCACATCTTACAACATACTTGGTGTCACCCTTGAAGAATCCAAACAAACCAAGTATCTTGGCATCAAATTGCAGAATGATCTACGTTGGAACAGTCAAACTCATCATGCAACAGTGAAAGCAACAGGTGTCCTAAACTTCCTGAGGCGCAACTTCCATCATTGTTCAGCTTCTGTCAAGGAGAAGCTGTATTTCACCCTCGTTAGACCTCTGGACTACGCAGTTGCAGCTTGGGACCCATACACAGATAAAAACATTTCATCCATCGAACATGTCCAAAGACAGGCCGCTCGATTTGTTACTAACACCTACGAGAGAGAAGCGGGTGTCACCAAAATTCCTAATTATCTGGGGTGGAACCCTCTCCAAGACAGACGTGAAGCTCACCGTTTGACCTGTTTTTACAAAATGTTAAATGGTCAGCTAGACATAGATTACAAGACTTACACCAACCCCAAACCAATTAGGAGCAGACGAGGGCATTCGATCCAATTTGTGGTCCCATCCAAAAAGACGCATGTGCACAGCAATTCGTTCTTCCCACAAACTATTAAAGCATGGAATAATCTCCACCAAACCACGGTTGCCCAGCCAGATGCAACTAAATTTAAAGTGGCACTTTCTTCCCAATAACCCTCTCTGGCTAAACCCCTCCCTTCACCACCTCCAGTTTAAATTCCAGTTGGAATATTTTGGAGGACCAAGTAACCAAGAACCAAGAACCAAATCATTGGACAAAGTCAGCATGGATTTACGAAAGGTAAATCATGTCTGACGAATCTTATAGAATTTTTCAAGGATGTAACTAGTAAAGTGGATAAGGGAGAACCAGTGGATGTGTTATATCTGGACTTTCAGAAGGCTTTCGACTCTCTGGAATTTAGGAGATTAAGAGGGGAAACTTCCCAGGCATAAGAGATTGGGGAAGTCCAGGACAATACTTAAGGATAAGGGGGAAATCCTTTAAGACCGAGATGAGAAAGACTTTCACACAGAGAGTGGTGAGTCTCTGGAACTCTCTTAGGGGGATCAGTATTGATGTGGATGATCAGCCATGATCATATTGAACTGGCGGTGCAGGCTCATGGGATGTTTCTAGTTTCAAAGGGTAGGAGTAAACAGGTCGTTTTCAGAATGGCAGGCAGTGACTAGTGGGGTACCGCAAGGCTCAGTGCTGGGACCCCAGCTATTTACAATATATATTAATGATTTGGACGAGGGAATTGAATGCAACATCTCCAAGTTTGCAGATGACACGAAGCTGGGGGGCAGTGTTAGGTGTGAGGAGGATGCTAGGAGGTTGCAAGGGGACTTGGATAGGCTGGGTGAGTGGGCAAATGCATGGCAGATGAAGTATAATGTGGATAAATGTGAGGTTATCCACTTTGGTGGCAAAAACAGGAGGGAAAACATTTTTCACACAGAGAGCGGTGAATCTGTGGAATTCTCTGCCACAGAAGGTAGTTGAGGGCCAGTTCATTGGCTATATTTAAGAGGGAGCTAGATGTGGCCCTTGTGGCTAAAGGGATCAGGAGATATGGAGGGAAGGCAGGTACAGGATACTGAGTTGAAAGATCAGCCATGATCGTATTGAATGGTGGTGCAGGCTCGAAGGGCTGAATGGCCTACTCCTGCACCTATTTTCTTTGTTTTTATGTTTCTAAGTTTCTATCCAACCATCCTTATTGCTAATAGATTCAAGATTCAAGATTCAATTTAATTGTCACTTGTACCAATTAAGATACAGTGAAAGTGTTAAAGAAGGCACTGCAGATGCTGGAAAATCGAGGGTACACAAAAAGCTGGAGAAACTCAGCGGGTGCAGCAGCATCTAAGGAGCGAAGGAGATAGGTGATGTTTCGGGTCGAGACCCTTCTTCAGACCCTGTAGGATACAGTGAAATATGAGTTACCATATAGCCATACTAAGTAAAAAGCAAAAATACAAACAGCACATAAAATAAAGTTTAACACAAACATCCACCACAGTGGAATCAACATTGCTCAGGCAATAAAATTCAGTCATCTTCCTCCTTTGTTCACCCGTGGTCGGGGCCTTTGAGCGGGGCCGTTGCCGACGGTCTGCTGTTCAAGCCCTCTCATCGGGATGATCGAAACTCCGTCGTCGGGAAGGATCGGAACACTCTGCGGCATGGAGCTCCTGAGTCGGCCGTTTCTTACCGGAGACCGCTGCTTCATGGTGTTAAAATCCACAGGCTCTGAGGTCGAAGCTCCAACACTGGTGATCCACGGCAAAAGATCCCAAGCTCCACGATGGTAAGTCCATGCCGCACCCGGGCTTGAGGTTCCGCGCCGGTCTCCAGGAAAGACCGCACCACACAACATTGTAGGCCGCAAAGGGGGCGGAGATGCCTCACGGAGAAAAATCGCATCTCCGTCGAGGTAAATGACTAAAAAAGTTTTCCCCGATCTCCCCCCTGCACCCCCCACATAAAACATACCAAGAGACTTTAAAACAAACATTCAAGACATACTTACAATCATTAAAACAGAGAAGGGACAAGACAGACTGCTGGTGAGGCGGCCATTATGGGCACCACCCAGTGGTGATACCCCCTAATCCAGGTATCATTCTGGTAAACCACTGCTGCACACTCGCCAAAACCTGCACATCCTACCTGTATTAGGGCGACCTTCTTCTTCTTTCGTGTGGCGTGCAGAGCCTAAAGTTGTTGGACAACTTGTTCTATTTGATCTTCCATTTGTGCGCGTCGAGTTGATTGCATGAGTCGAAACAGGGCGGACCACGTGAAGGTTGCAATCTTCCACCCCAAGGGCGACCTGAACTGCACACAATACTCCAAATGCAGCCTAATCAAAGTCCTATAAAGCTTCCACATCTCTTCCTGAGCCTTACAGTCAATGCTCCAACCAATGAAGGCAAGCATACCATATGTATTCTTTACCACTCTGTTTACGTGTTGCCATTTTCGAGGAGCTATGAACTTTTCCATGTTATTGCTTTTAAGGGCGATGCCATTAATAGCATACTTTCCCCATCCAAGGTGCAGCACCTCACACATTCTCCCTGTAACCACATGGGTTTCCTCCGGATGCGCTGGTTTCCCGTCATCCCAAAATGTGCGGGCTTGTAGGTTAATTGGCATCTGTAAAATTGGTATTAATGTGGAGGAAGTGGATGCAAAAGTAGGAACTGTTGTGAACGGATAGTCAATGGTCTGCCTGGACCCGGTGGTCTTGTTTCCATGCTGTAGCTTTGAATCTTTTAGGGGGAAGTATTTTAGGACTGAGATGAGAAAATCGTTTTTCACACAGAGAGTGGTGAATCTGTGGAATTCTCTGCCACAGAAGGTAGTTGAGGCCAGTTCGTTGGCCATATTTAAGAGGGAGTTGGATGTGGCCCTTGTGGCTGAAGGGATCAGGGGGTATGGAGAGAAGGCAGGTACAGGATACTGAGTTGGATGATCAGCCATGATCATATTGAATGGCGGTGCAGGCTCGGAGGGCCGAATGGCCTGCTCCTGCACCTAATTTCTATGTTTCTATGTTTCTATGAATCAATCAGTGAATTATCAGATATGACATAAGTGGGATATCAGAAAGATCATTGTGTAAAACATAAAATCACTTTCTATGTTCTTAGTCCTTCATTTAAGTTTTTGTTTGGTGTGGTATATGAATCCATTCTCTGACTGGGGCTGAGGGAGAGTAGGGGGATTGGGGGGAATGGGTTGTATGGAAGCAAGTTTAATCAAAGAAGGAAACTTGGTAAATGTTTAAATATTTTTGGGGAATTCACGATGGACTTGCAGAATGATTTGATTGCTCTTGGGGTTAACTGCACGGTGCAATGATTCAATAATTTGATGTGTCTCTGGCAATGGTGTCAGGGTTGAATAGAGTGAGTATGAGCCCAATCGCCCTGGAGCACGTGATATGCTACAATTATTAAAAAAACATAATAGCTTCTACTCTGGGAACATGTCTTTAATGGTGGTCCTGCAGGTGCAATAGTGTAAATTATATTCCAAGACAGCAGAGCTGCATCACTCCCAAGATATGTGCATACACTTAAAGACCATTTGCATTGTGTGCAGTGCTGAAAACTTCACAAAGGTACATAGTCACTTCAGCTCATGCCTTCCGGCAAGAGAGAATGACAAAATTGAACACCAGTGGCCTCCTTTTAATGTTAAACTGGTGTTGCGAAATCCCATCATCTCCAGCTTGGAACAATTTCAACCTCTCACTGCTTTAAAAGGGCATCAATTATACCGGTGCCCAAGAAGAGCAAGGTGACGTGCCTCAATGACTATCGACCTGTGGCACTAACGCCTGTGGTGATGAAGTGCTTTGAGAGGTTGATCATGGAGCAAGTCAACTCCTACCTCGACAAGAACCTGGACCCACTGCAGTTCGCTTACCGCCAACGGTGGATGCGATCTCGCTGGCCCTCCACTGGACCACTTGGACAACAAAAACTCATATGTCAGGCTGTTATTCATCAATTACAGCTCGGCATTTAACACAATCATCCCCTCCAAACTGGTTACCAAACTCGCAGAACTGGGTTTCTGCGCATCCCTCTGCAATTGGATCCTTGACTTCCTCATTCACAGACCACAGTCTGTTCGTATTGGTGGAAATGTGTCAGCCTCGATAACAATCAGCACGGGAGCACCTCGAGGCTGCGTGCTCAGCACCCTGCAGTACTCACTCTATACTCATGACTGCGTAGCCGGTCACAGTGCGAACTCCATCATCAAGTTCACTGACGAAACCACTGTAGTGGGACGTATCACTTATGGGGATGAGTCAGAGTATTGAAGAGAGATCGAGCGACTGTCCATATGGTGCCAGCACCATAACCTGGCCCTCAACACTAGCAAAACCAAGGAACTGATTGTGGACTTTGGAAGGAGTAGGCTGGGGACCCACAGTCCCGTTTATGTCAACGGGTCGATGGTTGAAAGGGTCAAGAGCTTCAAATTCCTGGGCGTGCACATCTCTGAAGATCTTTCCTGGTCCGAGAACACTGATGCAATCATTAAGAAAGCACATCAGCGCCTCTACTTCCTGAGAAGATTACGGAGAGTCGGTCTGTCAAGGAGGACTCTCTCTAACTTCTACAGGTGCACAGTAGAGGGCTTGCTGACCGGTTGCATTGTGGCTTGGTTCGCAACTTGAGCCCCCTGGAGAGGAAAAAAGACTACAAAAAGTAGTAAACACTGCCCAGTCCATCATCGGCTCTGACCTTCCTTCCATTGAGGGAATTTATCGCAGTCACTGCCTCAAAAAGGCTGGCAGCATCATCAAGGATCCACACCATCCTGGCCACACTCATCTCCCTGCTACCTTCAGGTAGAAGGTACAGGAGCCTGAAGACTGCAACAACCAGGTTCAGAAATAGCTACTTCCCCATAGCCATCAGGCTATTAAACCTGGCTCGGACAAAACTCTGATTATTAATAACGCATTATCTGTTATTTGCACTTTATCAGTTTATTTATGTATGTGCGTATTTATTTATATGATGGTACTTAGTCCTTCCAGGTCCGACAGAGGTTCACCTGCACCTCCTCCAACCTCATCTACTGCATCCGCTGCTCCAGATGCCAGATGATCTATATCGGTGAGACCAAGCGGAGGCTTGGCGATCGCTTCGCCGAACACCTCCGCTCGGTCCGCAATAACCAACCCGACCTCCCGGTGGCTCAGCACTTCAACTCCCCCTCCCATTCCACATCCGACCTCTCGGTCCTGGGCCTCCTCCACGGCCAGAGTGAGCAACACCGCAAGCTGGAGGAACAGCACCTCATATTCCGCTTGGGGAGTCTGCATCCTTTGGGCTTGAATATTGAATTTTCTCAATTCTGTTAACCCTTGCTGTATCCTCCCCTTCCCACCTCTCCCTCAGCCCTCGGGCCCTGGCATTCCCTCTATCTCTATCTCCCTCCCCCACCCCAGTCGCACCAGCTTCTCATTTTCACACCACAAACAGCTTACAACTGGCTTGTTCCCTTTATCACCGATACTTTTTTGCATATCTTTCACTCATTGTTCCTTATCTCTCCACATCACCGTCTATATCTCTCGTTTCCCTGATCCCTGACCAGTCTGAAGAAGGGTCTCGACCCGAAACGTCGCCTATCTCCTTCGCTCCTTAGATGCTGCTGCACCCTGCTGAGTTTCTCCAGCTTTTGTGTACCCTTTATATGATGGTATATGGACACACTAATCTGTTTTGTAGTCAATGCCTACTATGTTCTGTGTTCTGAAGGAAAGCAAGAATTTCATTGGCCTATCAGGGACACATGACAATAAACTCACTTGAACTTGAACTTGAACTGGAAGGAGCCTGACACATTAAACTTCAATTCCATCGTGGCTTTCACATCCTGTGCAGTGGGACCCTAATCCTTCTCTGAGACCATAATTGTAGCCACAGCAATGTCAGATCACCGTGAATATATTTTAGCATGGAATTTTTTTCACTAGGATTCAGTAACAGTCTCGGCCGTTCAGATGCACTTCTGGAAAGTCTTCCATCGCCTGGCCCTCCCATCCCCACCCTTACCACCTTCCTTTTCTTGCCACCTTCCTCTTTCCCCACCACCAGCAGTTTGTCATGTTCTGGATGCCTTTACTCATTCTCCAAGTCTAGTTGTATTCCAGCTTCTGCTGTCTGAGAGCACTTGTTCGGTGCAGACTCTTTGAGGTCAAGGCAAAGTCTTTTAGATCCTGGTCCATCTCTCACTCTCTGGAGAATTCAGTAGTTATAGAGAATATTTGAAACCTACAACCACAGGAAATCAATCAGCTCCTGTCAAGGCAGCTGTAATGAAAGAAGCTTGGATGACGAGAGAAATTAGGCTCTAGTCAAGAAAAAGGAGGCATGGGCACGACATAGGCAGCTGCGATCAAATATATCCTTGGAGTTGTTTTTGTGACTGAGGAGCATTCTTAAGAAGTGTAATGAGTCGAGTCGTACACACGGCACGATACAACACATATTTATTCAAGTCCACTTATAGCGTTGGTCTGCAGGACATTGCCGTAACTAGCAGCTACTCAGACTGCCTTATGTATGCAAGCTCTTGGTAATATAAATCACATAATAGGTGGAGCAACTACTAACAAGCACCACAATTGGTTAGAAGGAAATAACCAATCTACATCTTTCCTTGTAGAAACAAAATAAACGTGTGCGGTGCAAATCCGCATCTCCTCCTTTCACCGGTGAAGTGACTGGGGAGGGGACAGGGGATGTGACCGGGGACGGCACTGGAGACCCTGCGGGTAGAGGTGGTGAAGTAGGCGAGCTGGGCACTGAATGCCATGGAGAGGCCGTGGGGGACACAGTGTCTGGTAGTGGAGCAGTCGGCCCGGTAGTGGGAGGGTATACAAAACGTGAGACCTCTGGATACGGAGTCGCAGGACGCGGTTCCTTCACGGGAAGGAGATGTTGACGGTTGCGTCTGTAAATGGCCCCGTCCGCGGTGACCAGGTAGGAGCGCGGTTCTTTGGCAGGGCTGTGGATGTGACACAGACGGCCATAGCCCTTGTTGGTCTGGAGGCGAACAACTTGTCCACTGGAGAGAGGTTTAAGTGACTTACTGGACTTGTCGAAAAACCGTTTTTGTGCATCGCGCTTCAATTGTAGTCGTTTCTGGACTGCGGGCAGAGAACGGACCTGTGGCTGCAGAAGCTGCTAGAGAACAGGCAGGGCAGCATGGGTTTGACAAGACATCAGTCGTTGGGCTGGGGAGCCCAGTATGGGATCCCAGGCAATGTTCCTTTAATTGAGCAGGTCCAGGTAGACGTCAGATTTAGCAAGGTAAGAGCGCTCCATTAGTTGTTTCACGCTTCGGACGGCTCGATCGGCGAGTCCGTTGGACTGCGGAAACTCAAGGCTGCTGGTGATATGTCGAAAGTCCCATTGTTGTGCAAAGTGTTTGAAAAGCCGACTGGTGAACTGTCTGCCGTTGTCGGATAGAAGGCGCGCAGGGGAACCGTGCACGGAGAAATGGCGTTGCAACTTCTGGATAACTGCCTCAGATGTGATGGTTTGGAGTAGATCAATGTCAAACCAGCCCGAATGAGAGTCGACAAGAACCAGATAGTGTTTCCCATGCCATTCGAATAAGTTGATGGCTATCGTGGACCACGGTAGAGGAGGAACCGGGTGCGGCAGTAAGGGCTGCTTCTGCTGGTGTGGCGTCATGCGTCAGACGGCGCAGACTTCAGTTTTGTCACGTATATACTTGGTTATACCAGGCCGGTAAAACATGCTCTGTGCCCGTTGCAAGGTTGTCTCCACACTGCGGTGGCTCCTGTGGATGGTGTCGAAGTACTTGTCCCGGAGGAAGGCTGGGACAACTGCCTTGTAGCCCTTGACTATAATCCCGTCCTGTGACACCAGTTCGTCATGAACCAGGAAGTTTGGGCAGATCGCGAGCGGGGTGCTGTGTTGTTTATCCGGCCACCACGCCGGATGACTGCTGACAGCAATTGTAAAGTCCGTCAGCAGCTGTGTGCTCTGCAAGGCTGCTTAAGCAATCAGTAGGAAAATACGATTCCTTCATTACTGAGAACTGGTCGTGTTCAGAGGGTTGATGTTTGCTGGTTTTGTGTGGGGCCCTTGATAGCGTGTCAGCTGTGTGCCTGTCCTTGCTTTTTTTGTAGGCAATGTTGAAATCAAAACGCTGCAGCTGCATCATTATCCGTTGCCAGAGGAGGTCGTTGAGGGAGGTATCATAACATCATTTAAAAGACATTTGGTCAGGTACATTTGGATAGGAAAGGTTCAGAGGGATATGGCTTAAATGCAGGCTAATGGAACTAGTATAGATGGACAATAGGTGCAGGAGAAGGCCATTCGGCCCTTCGAGCCAGCACCGCCATTCAATGTGATCATGCTGATCATCCCCAATCAGTACCCCGTTCCTGCCTTCTCCCCATATCCCCTGACTCTGCTATCTTTAAGAGCACTATCTAGCTCTCTCGTGAAAGCATCCAGAGAACCTGCCTCCACCGCCCTCTGAGGCAGAGAATTCCACAGACTCACCACTCTCTGTGAGAAAAAGTGTTTCCTTGTCTCCGTTCTAAATGGCTCACCCCTTATTCTTAAACTGTGGCCCCTGGTTCTGGTCTCCCCCAACATGTTTCCTGCCTCAAGCGTGTCCAAACCCTTAACAATCTTATATGTTTCAATGAGATTCCCTCTCATCCTTCTAAACTCCAGAGTGTACAAGCCCAGCCGCTTCATTCTCTCAGCATATGACAGTCCCGCCATCCTGGGAATTTTACTTCGGAGTCACGTGAGTGATTCCATGAAGAAGCCCCGCCAGTGCGCATGCGCTTCAATACGTCAGACGCATAGCGCAGCGACGGTCTGGAGAGCGCAGCCGTCTGAGGGCAGCGGTAAGTTAAAAACTCGCAGGTACGTTTTTAAACTTTACTGCGATTTTGCTTGGTTCTGTAAGACTGGTAGCAGGAGCCAGCGGGAACAATTCCAATATGGAAAAAATAACTAAAAGTAAGGCGAGGTGTGCCGCCGACAGAAGTAAAAAGACTGACCGCGGCCAACGAGAGTACGCCGGCTCCAGAGCCGCCGGCAGTACAGCCAGCGGCAGCAACTCTGGTGCTTCAGAGCACTGTGACCACTGCAGTCGGGAGGAAGGCCAAGAGGAAATCATCAGGGCCTGTCGACTCTGATGAGACAGGCCAAGAAGACTCCCCTCCTACCAACAAAAAGGTTTGGGGACGTCTGAATAAAATGGAACACCTCCTAGAGAAAATACTCAACCATGAGGTGTTCCAGCCAGGGTTTTATACCCCCGGGGTTCCCCAGCAGCTCTCAGCAGCAACCTCTAGCAGAGGTCCGTATAGAGAAGAGCAATACCTGCAGGAAGAACCATATGCCCATGAGTCTGCATGGGGACCCGTACCAGCAGCGCCAAGTCAAGGGTTGCATGCTACCTCCCTTATGCATGAGCAGGGAGAGCCAGGGCAGTATGACTCTGACCCTGAAGTTGGTGATATAACAGAGGAGCATACACCAAAGCACACGAGCTTCGCTCCAGGTGTGCCGGATGTGGCAAGTAAATTCACCATGCCGGCTGGAACTGGTGAGGAAATGGACGAAAACCTGGCCAGGAATATCAACTATATGGCCTCTCACCAGCTCCAGGAATCCATAATGGATGAAACCTCGAGAAGATACGAGACACCTGTTAACAGTGCATCCCTCAAAGTGCCCACAGTGCACCAGGCCATCTGGGGGCAAATGGGGGTATCCATGCGGGTGCATGAGTTAAGGCTGCAGAAAGTCTTAAAACTGGTTGGAGCAGGAATAACGGCTTTTGGGCGATTGGTGCAAGGGGCACCACAATCAAACACACAACAGGATATAGGTCGCGTCGCCTATCTCCTTCGCTCCTTAGATGCTGCTGCACCCGCTGAGTTTCTCCAGCTTTTTGTGTAACCCACACAGCAGGATATGTTGGCCCTGCTGTGTTACGCCTATTTTGAAATCAATTGTTTAAGGAAAATTGCCATCAAGCCTACGCTCAATCCACGATTTGCAGCGTTATGCAGATCTCCCAATATCCAGCCACCAAACTTACTATTTCGGGGAGGATCTAGCGAAACAAGTTAAAGACCTGGACGATGAGGCAAAAACAATTGGCCTCATCAAAACACATTCTGGGGGCAGGATGCCGCCTCGCAGACCATACCCTTTCACACGGGCTACAGACGCTGGTGCAGGGCAAGGACCAAGCCGGGCGATTCCACCTCTACGCCATTGGCACGCACCAATGCACACTCCCCCAACAGGACCAGGAGACAGAGGAATCCAGCAACTATGGAGGTACGAGTAACTGGATTTGTCCAGGACATCCTCTAGAGATAGGATATCAACCGTAGGGGATAGGTTGCAATTGTTTTATGATGAATGGTGCTGCATGACATCAGATCCATTTATACAGGACAGTATTCAGGGGTCTCGAATCGAGTTTATCTCTGAAGTACATCCACCCGTACAAAATACACCAAGTCGGGGATTGGTATTTTCAAAACCAGAAACTCTACAGGTGAATGATGAAATTGAAATATTATTCAAAAAAGGGGTAATTGAAAGGATGGCTTATCAGCCTCAACAATTTGTGTCCAATATATTCCCAGGCAAAAGAAGGATGGTGGGTGTCGAGTCATTCTGGACTTAACCCGACTGAACTCTTATGTTCAGTATAAACATTTTTAAATGGAAACTTACATAAGCAACTGGTATCCAAAGGGTGTTATATTATAGATCTGAAAGATGCATATTATTCAGTACCAATTCATCACCAATACCGTAGATACTTAAATTTTTAGTTGGATGAGACAGCTGTGGCAATTTAAAACTTTGCACAATGGGTTAACCTCTAGGTTATTTACAAAATTGTTGAAACCATTATTAGCTCAGAATCCACATTGTGAATGGCAGACTTGGATGATGTTCTGATCATAGGCAAAACTCAGGAAGCAGCTGAATTGTCGGTTTCAGTTACCAAACACAAGGTTTCCATCCATCCAACCAAATCCAAATTAGTACCATTTAGAATGATTGACTATTTGGGGTTCATCATTGATTCAACTAACATGTCAGTGACTTTGCCTACAGCCAAAACTTTAAAAATTATGGAGGCCTGTAGCAATCTGGTAGATGAACAGCAACCCTCCATCCGACGAGTAGCCAGTGTTATTGGTAAATTAGTGGCGTCTTTCCCTGGAGTGCAGTTCGGGCCACTGCACTATCAGAATGTGCAACGAGCTAAAGAACAAGCACTCAAAGAACATGCAGGTCATTTCGATAGACCAATGCAGTTGCCAGTCGAAATTATCACCAAGTTGCAATGGTGGATAACTAATGTCTCACGATGTACAAGAGACATTCTGACTAAACAACCTTCAGTTATTTTACAAACTGATGTGAGTGCTTCGAGATGGGGAGCCACTGATACCGAGTCTAGCTGTGGCAGCAGATAGAGTATGGAAGAGGCATTAATCCTGCAGATGCATGGGATAAACTACTTAGAATTGCTGGGTGCATTCTATGGCCTAAAAGCATACTGCTCAACAATGCATGATTCACATGCTCAGCTCCAGATTGACAATACCACAGCTGTTGCATATATCAATCACATGGGTGGAATTAAGTCATTATCATGTGATAATCTGGCTAACCTCATCTGGCACTGGTGTATTACGAGAAACATCTGGGTCTCAGCTATCTACCTACCAGGTAGACATAACGTGGTGGCAGACACCAGGTCACGTAAATGTAATGACAACACAGGATGGATGCTGAATCCAAAAGTTTTCAAAAAGATTGTCATCCGGTATGGATTGCCAGACATAGATCTGTTTGCATTCAGGTTAAATCACCAGTTACCTAAATACGTCTCATGGGAACAGGATCCAGGGGCAGTAACGGTGGATGCATTCTCGCTACATTGGGGAGGTATGTTCTTTTACGCTTTTCCCCCGTTCTGCCTCATCAGCAATGTCTCACCAAAATAGAGCAGGACTCCGCTTCAGGCATTTTGGTAGTTCCTGACTGGCCCACACAGCCATGGTTCCCATTGGTTCTGAGACTGATGACACAGCCATTCATAACTATCCCCAAATGCAGCAACTTGTTGGTTCACCCTGTGACAGGAGAGAGTCAACCGTATGATCGTATTAATCTGTTGATTTGCAGATTCTGACCAGACCGTTCCAGGGGCTCGGGCTATCGAGTAGGACCGTGAATGTGATTACTGCGGCCTGGAGAGATAGTACTAAAAAACAATATGTATCTCATATTAAGAAATGAGAGATGTTCTGCTTATAGTCAAATATATCTTATCATACTGCAGGCATACCTGATGTATTGGAGTTCCTTGCTACATTGCATTTTGACGAGCAATTGAGCTATAGTCCCATTAATAGTGCTCAAAGGGCTTTGTCCTCCTATTTATGGCAGGGGTCAGGACAACGCTCCTGTCGGATCTCATCCATTGGTGTCCCGATTCATGAAAGGTATTTTTAACAAAAACCCTCACAGACCTAGATATACGGAAATCTGGGATGTGAGCATAGTTCTCACACTGCTTTGGCAATGGGCTCCAATTACATCTCTGTCTTTCCAGAAGCTAACGCTCAAAGTGGTCATGCTCATGGCGCTAGTTTCCGCGCAACGGGTCCAGACATTGCAAAAGCTACGACTGGACAGCATGCATTCTTCTGTAGATAATATTACGTTTTATGTATATGATCTAATCAAACAAAGCAGGCCAGGGACGTCTGGAACCAAAATAAGCTTTAAAGCATACCCCATTGACCTGCGACTATGTGTAGTTACGCACCTGAGTCAATATATCAAGGTCACCTAGAGTCTCAGAGGCTCCGAAACAGTGATGCTCATCAGCCACAAAAAACCTCATAGAAAGGTGTCAGTACAAACTATTTCTAGATGGCTGAAACAGGTTTTGGATTGTGCTGAAGTAGACACTGATGTGTTTAAATCTCACTCCACCAGGGCGGCATCAACATCCACAGCGAATGCGCTGGACATGCCTTTAGACCAAATCCTCGGGGCCGCAGGATAGTCCAGTGAAGGAACCTTTTCACAATTATATGACAAACCTGTCCTCACAACGGAAGGATTTGGGCATGCTGTTTTGGGTTCTGTTTTGGGTTCTGTTTTGTAATTTCCCCCTGGGAAAGAGTGGTTATTAGTTATTTTAATATTAAAAACATTCATTGTATAATTTAAACAATGTTCAATACATTATTTGTTTATCCTGTGTCAACCGAAGCAGTGTGCCGTATGGAACTGGATCTGCCACCAGGCCTGCGGCTGATCCTTCGAGGTCAGGCCGCCACCACCACCGGAACGCCACAGCTTCGAGGTCGGGTCGCCGCTACCTCCGGAAAGATACCGCTCCGAGGTCGGGTCGCCGCTACCTCCGGAAAGCTACTCCTCCGAGGTCGGGTCGCCGCTGCTGCTGGAATGCTGCCACGGCTCTGAGGTCGGGTCGCCACTGCCCCTCCCCTGGAACGCTGCCACAGCTCCGAGGCCGCCAGCTCCGCTATTAGGCCTCGGCGCAGACGCAGACGGAGGATACGACAAGAGAAGTCGCATCCCTCCCCGAAGGAAGAGACCAAAACATGTTTCACCCCCCCCACCCACACATATACACAACCTAATAAAACAAAAATGAACTAAAACAGGACAAAAGAACAACAAAAAAAAGAAAAAAAAGAAAAAACAGACGGACTGCAGGCGAGCCGCCGCTGCTAAGGCAGGTCCGCCATCTTGTCCTAGATGAGACCTTTGGCCATAGATGAGACCTTGGGTGTCCAGAAACATATCATAGCCAATCTATGAATAAAGCTACTATCATTGCCGAGAGAATCTATGAGCAGCTTAAGTGTCTAAAGATTCTTTCTTTAGACGCAGCATTGAAGAACACTTTCAGGACATTTCACAACACAGTGGGTTAGTGCCTTCTCGTTAGTAAATGTCATAGCACGGTGCTCTCTGTGGATATGACACACCTTTTTCCTGAGGCAACACGAGCAATTGAAATGCTACAAAAATCTCAGAACATCTTGACAACTAAAATCATATGTATCACTTAGAATAAAAATCCACTATCTATTTCATGGAGGCAAAATTGATGCTCATTACAACTGTCCTGCTAATCCAATACAATTTTTGAAGAAAGGTTTTTCCTTGGTCTTTAGGGCAGGATAGTCAGTAACAGTGAAACAGGAGCCCCATCCCCCCTTGAACTATGCAGCAACAGAAGAGATCAGAAAAAGTAGCTTCACGACTTGTCAAATTTGGTGCAACTGATAGAGTCATAAGTTATATGGCACGGAAACAGACCCTGGTTCCAACTTGCGCACGCCGACCAAGATGCCACATCTACACTTGTCACACCTGCCCCTGTTTGGCCCAATTACCACGGTGGTGCAACGGTGGAGTTGCTGCCTTACAGCGCTTGCAGCGCCGGAGACCCGGGTTCGATCCCGACTACCGGTGTTGTCTGTATGGAGTTTGTATGCTCTCCCCAAGACCACGTGGCTTTTCTCTGAGATCTTCGGTTTCCACCCACACTCCAAAGACATACAGATTTGTAGGTTAATTGGTTTGGTGCATGTGTAAATTGTTCCTAGTGTGTGTAGGATAGTATTAATGTGCAGGGATCGCTGGTCGGTGTAGCTCAGTCGGCCGAAGGGCCTGTTTCTGCGCTGTATCTCTAAACTAAACTAAAAAAATTAAATGTAAACCTTTCCATATAAGTCCAAATGTCTTTTAAAAGTTGAAGGGTTTCGGCCCGAAACGTTGCCTATCTCCTTCGCTCCTTAGATGCTGCTGCACCCGCTGAGTTTCACCAGCCTTTTTGTGTACCCTTGTCCTTTTAAAAGTTTGTTGTGATAGCACCTATCAGCTCCTTGTTTTTACTGATGTTGAGTACAAAGGTTGGTGTCTGGTACCATTTAATCAGGTGGTCGATCTCCCTCCTATACTCTGACTCATCATTATCCGGAATTCGTCCAACAACAGCATTGCATGAAAATAACGTTTTTCACTATATCTCAGTACACGTGACAATAATAATCCAATGTCAATGGCACCTTTGACTTTCTCATTGGCTCACCTCAATCAGTGCAGATCAGTAATAACACCTCCTCGACACTGACCATCAACACAGGTGCACCTCTGGGCTGCGTGCATAGTTCCCTGCTCCGGTCTCTTTATACCAATGGCTGTGTGGCTCAGCACAGCTCCAATGCCATCTACAAATTCACCGTACTTGTGCATATAATGATTAAATACTTGACTAAACTTAACTTCACCTGACATGACTTGAGTTCGTCAAAATACTCTCTTTGGTATGTATCACTTAGGGTAAGTGGTAAAAGGGTTAGGGGATATCTAAAACTGATGAACAAAGATAAATACATTTTCTGTAAACATTTTTTTTAACAGCCAAGAGAAACACATTTTCAAACACTTTCAAACACTTTACAAACCAATACGTGCAGTATTTTATTCGCAGCTCAGAAAAGCCGTGACCCTCTGGCTATCCTGGGTCTGGCAGAGACTGAGTGAGGCACGAGACTTTCGGGTTTTATAGTCCCTCCCCCTGCCGCCAGTGGGGGTAGCAAAGAGAATGGGGAATTTGTTAAAAAAACATTAATATCTCTTTGATTTATCAATCGATGGGAAAAATCCTCTGGTCCAGGATGGCGGAGGGGGTCTATGAGCGAGGTGGCCAAAAATGACGGCCGTAGGTGGTGGCGTTCTCTCGGAAATCGCACCACAGTGGTCCAAAAGCGTCAAGATCAGAACTTTTAGTAATATATAGATATCTTCTATGGATTTTGGTTGTCGGGTGGCTGCAGCCCAATAGTTTGCCTCGCCTTTTTAAAACTTTATGTTCACAAAATGAATTTTGGTTGTCAGGTGGCTGCGGCCCAATTGTTTGCTTCACCTTTTTAAAAAGTTTGTGTTCACAAAACGAATTTTTGGTTGTCGGTGGCAGCAGCCCAGTTGCTTGCCTCGCCTTTTTAAAGAGTTTGTGTGCACAAAATGGATTTTGGTTGTCGTGTGGCTGCAGCCCAATTGTTTGCCTCGCCTTTTTAAAGAGTGTGTGTTCACAAATGTATTTTGGTTGTCGGGTGGCTGCAGCCCAATTGTTTGCCTCGCCTTGTTTAAAAGTTTGTGTTAACAAAATGGATTTTGGTTGTCGGGTGGCTGCTGCCAAATGTTTTTCCTTGGCTTGGCTTTTAAAAATCATTGCAACAATTGGCTGCCAGCCCAAGAATCCATTCGGCCCACAATGTCTATACTAGCCCTCTGGAACTAGTACCTTCGGCCCGCAACACCCATACTAGCGCAACAGAAAGCCCCCCCCCCCCCCACTGCCAAGCAATATTGGAATTGGTGGAGAGGTGGAATATTGTGTTGGTGACCAGCCCTCCTGCATGATGCTGGGACCCAACGGGTCCCACTTAGTCTGGTATATATATAGATATATAGATATAGATATATAAAGAGAGAACAAAATCCTATAAAACATTTATATTATTAAAAATATTTCATAGATTGGTCCTTAGCACACAAATGTTTTTGTCTGTCACGTTCCTTTTTGTTGCACTTTGAAATATTTCGTCTATTAAGCCTGTGAGACTGTTACTTGTTTAATCAGGTGCTTTTCAGCAGTACCTTTTTAATATTGAAAAGAGTGAAATGAATCACCAAACCTTAACGAAAAACGGCAAATCGTTTTAAAGATCACAGACTTAAAACTGGACGAGGGAGTGAGAGATAGAACATGCTGTCAACGCGGTAGGTGTTTTGCAGCACCACACCACCCTGGTTGAAACTGTGCAAAACAGCAGCTTCATTCTTCGTCTGATGCCAGTGGCACCAAAGAGAAAACGTAACTCCGCCAGTTTTTTTTAGACCTCCTGCAGTAAATCTTTAACCGCCCTGAGAAACAGCGGCATGTGAAAATGCATTTGCCCTGCTATTTGACCCATAATTAATAAAAGGCACGATGGATGATCATTGAAATGAGTTAGGTTTATTATTAGGTTTATTATTTCCATACTCCATGGATTGTTAGCACTGATACAACTCCTTATTGTGATGGAGATGTGATGAGTTGCCCAAGGCTAATGCTTACTTCTAAAAATACAGTACATCAATCCCAGAAACCTGCACTTTCAGAAACAATTTTTTCATCTGACATGTAGTGCTATAAATAAGAATCGAAGTGCCCTTTATTTCACTTATCTGGCAGTTCCTTTTATTTCTTAATGTCAAGATAAAAAGATACAAGATGAAAAATACAAAAATACTTTCCTTTTGATATGTCGACAGATTTGATCAAATACATTACTAGAAGCTGAAGTGAAATGCCTCAGGATCCATTTAATATAGTGTCAGCAGTAAAGTTAGAATCAGAGTGTTTCAGGTCTATCAACATTCCCAAACACCATTACTTGCATGCATTTAACCCTGCACTGGAAAATGCCATCAACATATATCTCATCAACGTAAAGCTGTTGTCCTCACAGCACACAGAAAATGTATTGACACTTTTTATACATCCCTTTATCCCTTTCTATACATCCCTTTCCACAAGATGCTCACAGTGCCAAGGATATCAGTAACATTGTTTACCTGTGGCAGCAGGTTTCTTGATGTTGTGGGAATTACAGAGACATGGCTGCAAGGGGACCAGGGCTGGGAACAGAATATTCAAGGAATACTTCCTATCGAAAAGACAGACAGGTGGGCAGAGGGGGTAGGGTAGCTCTGTTGGTGAGGAATGAAACTCAGTCCCTTGCGAGGGTGACAGAATCAGGAGATGTAGTCAGTATGGATAGAACTGAGGAATTGTAAGGGTAAAAAGGGATTGGCATATTGGGAGTATAAAGATGGAGTTGAAGGGGAAGTGGCTACAGGAAAGGATTCTCAAATTAATAGGAAGGAAAGCTTGAGAATGGACAACAGAGTAAGTCGGGGCCAATTGCGAGGGGGGGAAGTGAATACGGAGGTCAAAGTACTTTATATGAATGTGCGAAGTATAAGGAATAAAGTGGACGAGCTTGAGGCTCAGTTAGAAACTGGCAGTATGATGTTGTGGGAATTACTGAGACAATGGCTGCAAGAGGCCAGGGCTGGGAACTGAATATTCAAGGGTATACCTCCTATTGAAAAGACAGACAGGTGGGCAGAGGGAGTGGGGTTGCCCTGTTGGTGAGGAATGAAATTCAGTCCCTTGCAAGGGGTGACATTGAAACAGGAGACGTGGAGTCAGTATGGATAGAACTAAGGAATTGTAAGGGTAAAAAGACCCTAATGGGACTAATCTACAGGCCCCCAAACAGTAGCCTGGACATAGGGCGCAAGTTGAATCAGGAGTTAAATTTGGCATGTAGTAAAAGTAATGCTGTGGTTGTTATGGGAGATTTCAACATGCAGGTAAGACTGGGAAAATCAGGTTGGTACTGGACCCCCAAAAAAGGGACTTTGTAGAGTGCTTTTGTGATGGATTCTTTGAACAGCATGTATTGGAGCCTACCAGGGAGAAGGCAATTGTGGATTTAGTATTTTGTAATGAACCGGATTTGCTAAAGTACCTCAAGGTTAATGAGCCATTAGGAGGCAGTGACCATAACATGGTCAGGTTTAATCTCCAATTGGAGAGGGAGAAGGGTAAATCAGAGGTGTCAGTGTTACAGTTGGATTTAGTGTTATGTAATTACTTTTGGCATTACTTTTACCGACATGCCAATTTTAACTCATGATTCAACTTGCGCCCTATGTCCAGGCTACTTTTTGGGGGCCTGTAGATTAGTCCCATTAGTGTCTTTTTACCCTTAAAAGATGAATTTATTTTGGGGAACAAGGAAATAGCAGACAAGCTGAACAGGTACTTTGGTTCTGTCTTCACTAAGGAATACACAAACAATCTCCCTGATGTACTAGTGGCCAGAAGATCTAGGGTGACGGAGGAACTGAAGGAAATACACATTTTTAAAAGTTCTATCGAATCAGGATCAGTTCCTGTGGATTGGAGGGTAGTTAATGTTATCCTACTTTAAAAAAAAGGCGGGAGAGAGAAAACAGGGAATAAAAGAACAGTTAGCCTGTCATCAGTGGTGAGGAAGATGCTGGAGTCAATTATAAAAGATGAAATAGCAGCACATTTGGATAGCACTATCAGCATCGAGTCAACATGGATTAAAAAAAAGGGGAAATCATGCTTGACTAATCAGCACCCGCTGAGTTTCTCCAGCCTTTTGTGTCCCCTGACTTCCAGACACCATTTGGATTATGCAGTGATCGTCAAATAGCCTGTGCTGCATTATATACAATATTTAGAGCCTTAGGAACCTACGTAAAAGAAGATGAAACATGATACAATACAAATTACGTTCAACATGTGTGGCACATCACAAACCATCTCTGCTATAGAAGCTGAGAATTGTATTTGGTTACTTTTATGATTAGGTTTAATTTTTCAGTCACATGACAACAAATGAAAGGATTTTAATATAATATGCATTTAGAAACATAGAAACATAGAAAATAGGTGCAGGAGCAGGCCATTCGGCCCTTTGAGCCGCACCGCCATTCAATATGATCATGGCTGATCATCCAACTCAGTATCCTGTACCTGCCTTCTCTCCATACCCCCCGATTCCTCTAGCCACAAGGACCACATCTAACGCCCTCATAAATATAGCCAATGAAATGGCCTCAACAACTTTCTGTGGCAGAGAATTCCACAGATTCACCACTCTCTGTGTGAAAAACGATTTTCTCATCTCGGTCCTAAAAGACTTCCCCCTTATCCTTAAACTGTGACCCCTTGTTCTGGACTTCCCCAACATTGGGAACAATCTTCTTGCATCTAGCCTGTCCAACCCCTTAAGAATTTTATACGTTTCCATAAGATTCCCCCTCAATCTTCTAAATTCTAGCGAATACAAGCCGAGTCTATCCAGTCTTTCTTCATATGAAAGTCCTGCCATCCCAGGAATCAGTCTGGTAAACCTTCTCTGTACTCCCTCCATGGCAAGAATGTCTTTCTTCAGATTAGGAGGCCACAACTGTACGCAATACGCCAGGTGTGGTCTCACCAAGACCCTGTACAACTGCAGTAGAACCTCCCTGCTCCTATACTCAAATCCTTTTGCTATGAATGCTAACATACCATTCGCTTTCTTCACAGCCTGCTGCACCTGCATGCCTACTTTCAATAACTGGTGTACCATGACACCCAGGTCTCGTTGCATCTCCCCTTTTCCTAATCAGCCACCATTCAGATAATAGTCTACTTTCCTGTTCTTGCCACCAAAGTGGATAACCTCACATTTATCCACATTATACTGCATCTGCCATGCATTTGCCCACTCACCCAGCCTATCCAAGTCACCTTGCAGCCTCCTAGCATCCTCCTCACAGCTAACACTGCCCCCCAGCTTTGTGTCATCCGTAAACTTGGAGACGTTGCATTCAATTCCCTCATCCAAATCATTAATATATATTGTAAATAGCTGGGTTCCAGCACTGAGCCTTGCGGTACCCCACTATTCACTGACGGCCATTCTGAAAAGGACCCGTATTTGTAAGGGTGTAACCTGGAAAATGGACAAGGGAGAGCCAGTGGATGCAGTGTACCTTGACTTTCAGAAAGCATTTGATAAGGTCCCACATAGGAGATTAGTGGGCAAAATTAGAGCACATGGTTTTGGGGGCAGGGTACTGACATGGATAGAAAATTGGTTGGCAGACAGGAACCAAAGAGTAGGGATTAACGGGTCCCTTTCAGAATGGCAGGCAGTGACTAGTGGGGTACCGCAAGGCTCGGTGCTGTGACCGCAGCTATTTACAATATACATCAATGATTTAGATGAAGGGATTCAAAGTAACATTAGCAAATTTGAAGATGACACAAAGCTGGGTGGCAGTGTGAACTGTGAGGAGGATGCTATGAGGATGCAGGGTGACTTGAACAGATTGAGTGAGTGGGCAGATGCATGGCAGGTGTTTAATGCGGATAAATGTGAGATTATCCAATTTGGTGGCTAAAACAGGAAGGCAGATTATTATCTGAATGGTGTCAAATTGGGAAAACGGGAAGTGCAGTGAGATCTGGGGGTCCTTGTTCATCAGTCAATGAAAGTAAGCATGCAGGTACAGCAGACAGTGAAGAAAGCGAATGGCATGTTGGCCTTCATAACAAGTGGAGTTGAGTATAGGAGCAAAGAGGTCCTTCTGCAGTTGTACAGGGCCCTAGTGGGACCTGGAGTATTGTGTGCAGTGTTGGTCTCCAAATTTGAGGAAGAACATTCTTGCTATTGAGGGAGTGCAGAGTAGGTTCACGAGATTAAGTCCCGGGATGGCGGGACTGTCATATGTTGATAGAATGGAGAGGATGGGCTTGTATACTCTGGAATTTAGAAGAATGAGAGGGGATCTTATTGAAACATATAAGATTATTAATGGTTTAGACGCTCTAGAGGCAGGAAACATGTTCCCGATTTTGGGAGAGTCCAGAACCAGGGGCCACAGTTTAAGAATAAGGGGTAAGCCATTTAGAACAGATGCGGAATAACTTTGTCACACAGAGAGTTGTGAATCTGTGGAATTCTCTGCCTCAGAAGGCGGTGGATTCCAATTCTCTGGAGGCTTTCAAGAGAGTTAGATAGAGCTCTTTAAGATATGGGGAGAAGGCAGGAACGGGGTACTGATTGTGGACGATCAGCCATGATCACAGTGAATGGCGGTGCTGGCTCAAAGGGCCGAATGGCCTACTCGTGCACCTACTGTCTATTGTGTATAATACAGATTTGACAAGGTTCTCACATCCATGCTGAATACTGGCACTGTAAAAGGTAGGATGGTTGATCATTAAAATGAGTTAGGTTTATAACCATATAACCATATAATCATATAACAATTACAGCACGGAGACAGGCCCTCTCGGCCCTTCCAGTCCGTGCCGACCATTTGTTTTCCCCTAGTCCCATCTACCTGCACTCAGACCATACCCCTCCATTCCCTTCACGTCCATATACCTATCCACTTTACTTTTAAATGTTAAAATCGATCCTGCCTCCACCACCTCTGCTGGAAGCTCATTCCACACAGCCACCACCCTCTGAGTAAAGAAGTTCCCCCTCACGTTACCCCTAAACTTCTGTCCCTTAATTCTCATGTCATGCCCTCTTGTTTGAATCTTCCCTACCCTCAATGGGAAAAGCTTATCCACGTCAACTCTGTCTATCCCTTTCATCATTTTAAAGACCTCAATCAAGTCCCCCCTTAACCTTCTGCGCTCCAAAGAATAAAGACCTAACTTGTTCAACCTTTCTCTGTAACATAGTTGCTGGAACCCTGGCAACATTCTAGTAAATCTCAGCACACCAAAGGCTTTCTTTACCACCCTATCTACATGCGATTCCACCTTCAGGGAACTATGCACAGTTATTCCTAGATCCCTCTGTTCCACAGCATTCTTCAATTCCCTACCATTTACCATGTACGTCCTATTTTGATTTGTCCTGCCAAGATGTAGCACTTCACACTTATCAGCATTAAACTCCATCTGCCATCTTTCAGCCCACTTTTCCAAATGGCCCAAATCTCTCTGTAGATTTTTGAGAATCTACTTCATTATCCACAATACCACCTATCTTAGTATCATCTGCATACTTACTTATCCAATTTTTCCACCCCATCATCCAGATCATTGATGTACATGACAAACAACAGTGGACCCAACACAGATCCCTGAGGCACCCCACTGGTCACCGGCTTCCAACCTGACAAACAGCCATCCACCATTACTCTCTGACATCTTCCATTCAGCCACTGTTGAATCCATCTTGCTACTCCGCCATTAACACCCAAAGATTGAACCTTCTGAACCAACCTTCCATGGGGAACCTTGTCAAAGGCCTTACTGAAATCCATATAGACAACATCCACTGCTTCCACCCTCATCAATTTCCCTAGTTACCGCTTCAAAAAATTCAAGAAGGTTTGTCAAACATGACCTTCCCGGCACAAATCCATGTTGACTGTTCCTGATCAGACCCTGTTTATCCAGATGCTTATATATATTATCTCTAAGTATCCTTTTCCATTAATTTGCCCTCCACTGACGTCAAACTAATAGGTCTATAATTGCTAGGTTTATTCTTTGAACCCTTTTTAAACAATGGAACAACAGCGCAGTACGCCAATCCTCCGGCACTATTCCCGTTTCTAATGACATTTGAAATATTTCTGTCATAGCTCCTGCTATTTCTACACTAACTTCCCTCAATGTCCTAGGGAATATCCTGTCAGGACCTGGAGACTTATCCACCTTTATATGTTTCAAAAGTGTCAGTACTTCCTCCTCTTTGAATCTCATAGTTTCCATAGCTACTCTACTTTTTCCCTTATACCTCACAGAGTTCAATATCCTTCTCCTTGGTGAATACCGAAGAAAAGAAATTGTTCAATATCTCCCCCATCTCTTTTGGCTCTGCAGATAGCTGTCCATTCTGGTTCTCTAATGGTCCAATTTATCCCTCGTTATCCTTTTGCTATTAATATAGCTGTAGAAACCCTTTGGATTTTACTTTCACCTTTCTTGCCAAAAGCAACCTCATATCTTCTTTTAGCCTTCCTAATTTCTTTCTTAAGATTCTTTTTACATTCTTTTATACTCCTCTAGCACCTCATTTACTCCATGCCTCCTATAATTCTTGTCGATATCTCTTTTTTTTTCGAAACAAGTGTCTAATATCCCTTGAAAACCATCGGCTCTTTCCAATTTTTAACTATTTCCTTTTCAACCTAACAGGGACATAAAGATTCTGTACTCTTACAATTTCCCCTTTAAATGTCCTCCATTTCTCTTCTACATCCTTCCCATGAAACAACGTGTCCCAATTCACTCCTTTAAAATCCTCACGCATTCCCTCAAAGTTAGCCCTTTCTCCAATCAAAAAATCTTCACTCTAGGTCCTGTTCTGACTCGCTCCATAATTATATTGAAACTAATGGTATTGTGATCACTGGTCCCGAAGTGCTCACCAACGCATACCTCCGTCACCTGTCCTGCCTCATTTCCTAACAGGAGGTCCAGCACTGCCCCTTCTCTGGTCCGATACCTCTATGTACTGCTGCAAAAACTATCCTCACACATTTTACAAACTCCAAAACCATCCAGCCCATTTACAGAATGTGTTTTCCCAGTCTATTTTTGGAAATTGAAATCTCCCACAACCAACTACCTTGTGCTTACTACTAATATCTGTTATCTCCTTACATATTTGCTCTTCCAATTTTCGCTCCCCATTTGGCGGTCTATAGTACACCCCTAAAAGAGTTTGCTACACCGTTCCCACTTCTCAGTTCCACCCAAATAGCCTCCCTAGACGAACCCTCTAATCTATCCTGCCAAAGCACTGCTGTAATATCCTCTCTGACAAGCAGTGCAACACCTCCACCTCTGGTCCCTCCAATTCTATCACCCCGGAAGCAACGAAAATCCTGGAATATTTAGTTTTCCAATCACAGCCCTCCTGCAACCATGTTTCACTGATTGCCACAACATCATATTTCCAGGTGTCAATCCAGCTCTAAGTTCATCCACCTTACTTACAATGCTCCTAGCATTAAAATATGCACATTTTATAAACCCACCATCCTTTATTCTCTGTCTATTATCTTTTTTCATCTTTCTCGTCTACATTTTGGGTCCGAGTGCTTCCCTTCTCTGTCTCTTGCCCCACTCTAAACCCGAATCCCTCCCCCCAGCCTTTCTAGTTTAAAGTCTCCCCAGTAGCCTTTGCAAATCTCCCTGCCAGGATATTGGTCCCCTTCGGGTTCAAGTGCAACCCGTCCCTCTGCGTACAGATCATGCCTTCCCCAAAAGAGTCCCAGTGATCAAGAAACTTGAATCGCTGCCCACTGCACCAGTCCCTCAGCCACGCATTTATCCTCCACCTCATTCCATTCCTACTCTCACTGTCACGCGGCACAGGCAGTAATCCTGAAATCGTTACCCTTTTGGTCCTTCTCCTTAACTTTCCCCCCAACTCCCTAAATTCTCCCTTCAGGACCTCATCACTTTTTCTGCCTATGTCATTGGTACCTATGTGTACCACAACATCAGGCTCCTCTCCCTCCCTTATCAGAATCTTTTGTACACGTTCTGACACATGCGAGACCCTGGCACCAGGGAGGCAAACTACCATCCGGGTCTCCCGACTGCGTCCACAGAATCGCCTATCCGACCCCCTAACTATAGAGTCCCCTATTACAATTGCCCTCCTCTTTTTGCTACCCTTCTGAGCATTTGGCTTTTTTCTATACTGCATGGATTGTTAGCACTAATAAGACTCCTTATTGTGATGGAGCCATTGTTTACCTGTGGCAAGATTTCTTGGTGTAGATTTGCCAAGGTGCTCACATCCATGCAGTACACTGGAATATTTGTGTATTCCAATGTTGTGCTTTGGAATATTTCTGTTATCCCCAGCAGATCTTCTCAAATCTTATCGGGACAGAAGTTGTCCCCCTGAGCCTATATTGTCATTCATAAAATATTATGGCTGATCTGCGATCTTTTCTCTCTCTCTCTTTCTTTGTAAACTTGACTTTACACCATATTACCAACTTCTTTAACTTTTGCAAAGCTATGAATCCCATTCCTAAATCAATGATTGTACAGTAGGGGGCTCGAAATTAGCGGTTGCCCGGGTGCCAATGACCACCCAAAGTGCCGCCGGGCAACCTAAACGCCGACTCATTTTGCCCGGCTTGGCAAGCAAATACTGGTTGATACCGATAGACACAAAACACTGGAGTAACTCCGCGGGTCAGGCAGCATCTCTGGACAATAGGAGCGTGACGTTTCGTGTCGACGGCGGCGGCTGTATTCCTCTAGTATCTTTGATTGCGGGGCAAAGATACCAGGTGCGTGGTGACGAAGGGTCGGAGCGAATGACGGGTCTCGAACAGCGGCCACGATAGCGGCTCCACCGTCCCCTCCTCCCGCTCCCCGCCCGGCAGAAGGAGGCCTCCCTCTCCCTCCCTCCCTCCCTCCCTCCTCCCAGCCTCGACGTGCGAGAGGGGTTGTTTTGAAAGCGCAGTTGTGGATTTGCAGCAGTATCCTTTGATTTGCAGGCAGCGGCCGCTATCGCCCTGACAACGGCCGCTGCCTGCAAACCCGCTAACAGCGCTTTCAAAACAACCCCTCTCGCACACCGAGGCCGGGAGGAGGGAGGGAGGGAGGGAGGGAGGGAGGACGAGGGCTCCTTCCACTGTCTGAAGCAGCTGCACTAAAGATTTTATAGCTATAGGATCTTTGAGCTGCACCGCTCGGCCCCGCACCTTGCTGTCGGCTGGCGGAGGAAGGGAGGCGGTGGCGATGAGTTCCCAACCGCCACCCCCTTTGGCGGCGGCAGTTCGGTGTTGGACAGAGACGGCATAGGCAGCGGGCGATGTTGTCCGAGGAGCGCTGACATTCCTCCCTCCCCACCTCCTCTGCCCCTTCCCCCCCCTCTCTCTCTCTCTCTCTCGCACCCCCCCTCCACCCCTCTTATCCTGAGACCCCTCCTCTCCATCCCGCACTGATCCCCATTCCCTCCTCTATTCAGTCCTCACTGACATCCCCTGTGCTCCCCTCCCCATCTACCCCCCCAATCTATTCATCACCCTACCCACTTCGCATTGATTCTCCTGCCACCCCCACATCCATCCTACACTGGTTCCCCAATTCATCCTGTACTGACCCCCTTTCCATCCATCCTGCACTTCTCCCCCCATTCATACTGCACTGATCCTCCCATTCATCCCGTACTGACCCACCTTCCATATACGTGCACCAAACCCCCCCATCCATCCTGTAGTGATCTTCCCATTCATCTTTTACTGTTCCCCCATTCATCCCGTACTGATCACCCATTCATCCTATACTGATTCCCTCATTCATCCTGCAGTGATCCCACATTCATCCTGCCACAGACCCTCCGATCCACACTGTCCTGACCCCCCCCCCATTCATCCTGTACTGATGCCCCCCATTCATCCTGTGCTGATCCCCCCTTCCGTCCATCCTGTACTGATCCCTCCATTCAAGAAGAATGGGGGGGGGGAACAGTCTGAAGAAGGGTCTCGACCCGAAACGTTGCCTATTTCCTTAGCTCCATAGATGCTGCCTCACCCGCTGAATTTCTCCAGCATTTTTGTCTACCCCATTCATCCTGTACTAAATCCCCCATTCATCCTATACTGATCCCCCCCCCCCCCATCCATCCCGTACTGGTCCCCCATTCAACACCACTGACATCCCCCGTGCTCTCCCCTCACAATTTTACATACTCCAACCAACACGTACTAATTCACCTGCCTCAATCCATCCATTCCGCACCAATTGCCTTCTCAATCCCCCCCCCCCCCCCACCATCTACCCACCCCACACTGATTCACATCCTCTGACCCTATTGTGCTTCATGGTTTTCAGAGCGAACATTGACTATGTTTGATAACGGAATGCAATCAAATGTGTTTTAATTCCCAATGTTATTATTTGTTTTGACACCTTTAAACATATTACCAAAAGAACATTTGCTGCAGTTTTGTCGTTTGGCCATCTCTTGTCAGTTAGTGTTATGTTTAACCTGTCAGATGGGTATAGTCGGTTACGATTCCAAAGGTAGCATGTAATTATGTAATATGTTAGCCATTTCTTTATTTATATTTATAATATAATTATTGGCTGTTTTTAACCAGGTTAGATTGCTAGTGACCCTCTGTTTATAAATTGATTAAAACATTTTTTAGTGCTGAATTTAATAACTCTCTCTAGTTCCTATTTAAAATCACTTTTGGTAATTGTTGTTTATTTATCATGTGCCAAATTAAGTGCCGCTTTCTGAATTCTGGATGCTGTTCCTTTAAACTTAGAGTGTTATTTTATCCCTTTAGTGTCCTTGATGGCTTTTATTTCAAGTGATGTTCTTATCCTGAGGAGTTTATAAACTGGTTCTTTTTTAAACGCCACCCACCCTTTCTGTGGATAATCTGTTTATAAAATCTTAGTTTGCTGTTTTGCATTTTTGTTTTAACCACAACATTCAATCTTATCTTGATGCACATTACACATTGTTAACAAAATCTAGATAATTATTCAGGCTAATGCAGTCAGTTCCATTGTCGGTTCTAAGCGCCAGGTGTTGTTTGCTGCCTTGTGCCTGTTTGTTTAATATAATTAGTTTTGCAAGTTAAAATTCCCCATGAATGAATGAATACAGTTCTGCTTTTACGATATGCTTCACTAGTCTCTGCATAAATAGTTCTCACTACTGACAGGTGACCTAAATACAAATTGTATAGTATGGATGTCAATCTTTTTCCATGATGCTTGATGTTAAAATCCTGCTCTTTCCAGAGGACCTAGACATAATACACACTCTACAATATTGGACGCAAAGATGCAGGCAATTGTTTTTTACAATAACATGACTGCAACTATCTCCAATGGAAAGCTGGCTCATTGAGAACTAAAACCGTTATGTGCACAGAAGAAGTATAACTGTACAGGGAGAGACCTAATTAAACGGGCCTATAGGCCATTAAGTAAGCAGTGATACTGTAAAAAAGAGCCTCTTTTTATTCAAATTTGAATGTATCAAAAGATCATATGTCTGAACTCCCTGAGCTTACTGTGTACACGAATTTAGCATTTTTACAAGGTAGTTTAAAATATATTTTCTAAGTCATTCAACAGCTTATTGCTGTGCCTATAACAGCTAGCTGACAGCAAGGATAAGGTATTGAAACGACATATTTGAAACCAGTTGTTAAACTGACATGACAGACATCAGCAATGTAGCTGAGTAGGTATATTAAAGCTTTGAATAATTATCATTTTATAGTAGTTTCCAAAATCAATTGTTTAATGGTATGACTAATTACTTAATCATTGTCATTATTTTCAAATCTGAATCAATTTGTTGTTAAATTTCAGATTTTAAAAACCCAACAGGGTGCAAAGGAGGCTGGCTACAAAGGGACAGAGATCGGTTAAGTGAGTCGGTAAACAACGGGCAAAAGGAGTACAATGTGGAGAAATGTAAGACCGCTTGGGGAGGAAAAAGAAGAAAGCATCTTAATCTAAATGGTGAGAGGTGGCAGAGCTCTGTGATGCAGAGGGATTTGGGCTTCCTTGGGCACATTGACAAATAGAAAACAGAAAAAAAGATTGAAAAATAGGTGCCTTTGGCCCTTGGAGCCAGTACCACCATTCAATATGATCATGGCTGATCATCTAAAATCCGTACCCCATTCCTGCTTTTTCCGCATATCCCTTGATTCCTTTAGCCCCAAGAGGTAAATCTAACTCTCCTGAAGACATCCAGTGAAATGGCCTCCACTGTCATCTGTGGCAGAGAATTCCACAGATTCACAACTCTCTGGGTGAAAATAGGTCTGAGGAAGGTAGATCAATGAATTTGGAAAGCAGACCACTTTTAACATTTATTTTTAGTAGAATTGGAAACAAAAGTAAAAAGGTTATGTTTCAGTTCTATAGGTATCGGCGAGATAAAAACTTGTGTACAGAAGTGTGAAAGGGGACTTTATTGAAACAAATAAAATCCTAAGTGGTCTTGAAAGGTTGGACATGGAATGGGTGTTTTCTCTTGTGGGAGAATGGAGAAGTGGGGGCGATTGTTTAAAAATTGTAGGCCACCATTTTAAGACGGAGATGAGTGATTTTTGTTTCACCCACTGAGGTTAGAGACTCTCTCAGCAAGTGGAAAAACAAAATCTTAGAGTATTATAAGGTGGAGGGAGAGAGATTGTTGATACATGTGGGTGGGGTATGAAAGGTTATTGAGGTAGGCAGAGGAATGCAGAGCTAATACTATAGATTGATGAGCCTTGATCTTATAGAAGTGTGGAGCAGACTTGAAGGGCTGTGGCCTACTCCCGCTTCCATTTCCTATGTTCCTAGACCTGTCCATATGTTCACAGAGCATTCATCCACACTAGGCAAAGGTGCTTTGTTTTCAGGAGAAACACTGTCTGTCACTTAAAGTGACCATTTATTCAGCACATTGGCTGCCAGTGCAAGTGAAGCAACCCTGCAGTCCAGGGTTAGTAGAGTAATTCTCCTTGCACTGTTCATCAATGATTGTTGAAAAGTCCTGGCACCACATTATTAATTGGAAATCAGACAAATTGTGGAATTACTGGTGAAGTACCAAAATAAACACATGGCCTAGAAAATGTTTTTTTGTTCATTTTCAGTGTTGCACAGGTATCGCATCATGCAGATGTTGGAAGGGGAAAAAAGCAAATACTGGAAATCTGAAATAATAATGCAAAATGTTGGAAAATGCAGGAGGAATAATTGGTGGCAAAGTACCTTTCCAATAATATGATTCATGTTAATTTCTACCTACGCAGGGCCTCTGGGTGCAAGGAGCACTGGAAAGTGGTGGGAAAGGGTGAAGGTGGCTCGTGTATGCTTATGGTTCTAAGTACACTCAAAAGTTATTTAGTCAGTGTGCATTAATATCCAAGACTGACTAACATACACTTGTACAAATGCCCAGGTCTCCAGAAATTTAATGTTTAATGCTATTTGCGGGTGGGGGGGGGGGGGGGGGGGGGGCTGACCGGCCCGCGGCGTCAAACACTAACCACCCCCCCACACATACACGGGGGGTGAGGAGGAGGGAAGGGGGGGAGAGAGAGGGGGGGAGAGACGATGGGGAGAAAGAGGGGGGCAGAGAGGAG
This sequence comes from Okamejei kenojei, assembly GCA_035221665.1. Lineage (NCBI taxonomy): Eukaryota > Metazoa > Chordata > Chondrichthyes > Rajiformes > Rajidae > Okamejei > Okamejei kenojei. The sequence goes on from CM069133.1 coordinate 142,054,535, forward strand.
GGTGGGAGAGAGGGGGGGTGGAGGAGGGGGAAGAGACGAGGGGGGGAGAGAGGGGGAGAGGGGAGGAGTGGGGATGAGAGATAGTGGGGAGGAGGGAGGAGAGATATGGGGGAGAAAGGGAGGATGAGGGGGTAGAGAGAGGGGGAGAGGAAGAGGGGGAAGAGAAGAGGGTTGGGGAGTTGGGGAGTGAGCGGGGGGAGTAGTGGTGAGGGGGAGAGCGGGAGGAGAGGGTGGTGAGTAGATGGGGGGGATAGAGGAGTAGAGGGGGGGAGGGGAGGGGGAGGGAGGGGAGGAGGGGGCTGGAGAGAGGGGGCGAGGGAGGGAGATGGATGGGAAAAAAGGGAGGGCGGTGAAAGAGAGGGGTGGAGAGGGGGGAAGGGAGGGAAGGGGGAGGAATGGGGGAGGGAGGAGGAGGGGTGGGGCGGAGAGTGGGGGAGGAGGTGAGAGGCGGGAGAGGAGAGGGAGAAGGGGGGGAGGGGAGTGTGGGGAGAGAGAGGGCAGGGAGGCGAGAGAGGAAGGGGAGAGTGGAAGGGGGGAGACTTGGAGGGGGGGGGAGAGAGGAGGGGTGGAGAGAGGAGGGGAGGAGAGAGGCGCGGTCCGGTCAGCTCGCTGACTGGGCGCTCGCGGGGGGAGTCACTCGGAGTGCGCATAACGGAAGACGGCAGCAGCAGCAGGAGCCATGTGACGTCATCAGCCAACGCCGCTAGGTTTTTATTTTCTAAGTTATTTCAAGTTCATGAACATTTTGATAATACTTGAGCAAATAAGCATGAAATTTCAGATAAGGCAAATTTTTGATTCGTCATTGTAATCCTATCGGATATGAAAAATTGGCAGGTGGGCGTAGTTTTTTTGAGAAGATGTGATCACACCAAACAAATAAAATACCAAACACACTCCAGATTTATAGTTATATAAGGATATAAGATGGTTTTGAGGTATGGTTCTCATTTAAAAAGAGATTGCAGAAAAACTGAAATTGGACTTGAACTAATATAGGTTTAATATTTTTAGATAATAGTTTTTTTTATTTGAATAGTTTTCTTTCCAATTAGAGTTTTTTATTCCATTGATATAATGTCTTGGTTGTATACCATTATAACATATAACCATTATAACAATTACAGCACGGAAACAGGCTCTCGGCTTCAGTCGTGCGACCATTTGTATTTTTCTAGGTCCCATCTACCTGAACTCAGTATACACCTCATTCCCTTCAGTCCTATACCTATCCATTTACTTTTAAAGGTTAAATCGATCCTGTCAACACTCTGCTCGCGCTTTCCAAACCAGCCACCACCCTTGAGTAAAGAAGTTCCCCTTCACGTTACCGATACGCTGTCCTTAATTATCATTGTCATGCCCCTTGTTTGCATCTTCCTACTCAATGGGAAATAAAAAAAGTATCCGTACTCTGTCTATCCTTTCATCATTTTTAATGGCTCAATCCATGTCCCAAACCCTTTGTGATAAAGAATTAAAGACCTACTTGTAACGTTCTCGGTAAATAGTTGCTTGGACCCTGGTATATTCTAGTAAATCTCTCTGTACTCTTCTATTTTGTTGACATTTTCCTTATAATAGGGCCAAAAATGTTTACACCGTATCCAGATTGTCTTTACAGGGTTGTACAATTTTACAGTACTTCCTACTCCTGTTATTCATTGCTAGTTTATAAAGGCCAGCACACCAAAGGCTTTCTTTACACCTATTACATGCGCTTCCCCCCACTTCAGGGAATATGCCAGTTATTCTGATCCCTCTGTCACGCATTCTCAATCCTACCATTTAATGTTACGTCCTATTTGATTTGTCTGCCAAGATGTAGCATTTACTCTTTCAGCATATTAAAACTTATTGCCATCTTTCAGCCCATTTGCCAAATGCCAAATCCTCTTGTAGACTTGAAAATTACTTCATTATCAAAAACACACATATCTTAGTATCATTGATACTTACTTATCCAATTTTCACCATCATTCCGATCATTGATGTACATGACAAACAACATGGGACCAAACAGATCTGAGGCACCACTGGCACCGGCTTCCAAAGAACAAACAGCATAATACTCTCTGAATTCCATTCAGCCATGTTGAATCCATCTGGTTTCTCGCATTAACACCCAAAGATTGAACCTTTTAACCAATTCATGGGGAACCTTGTCAAGGCCTTACTGATTCCATTAGACCAATCCTGCTTTTATCTCAGCAATTTCCTAGTTACCTTCAAAAAATCTCCATGAGGTTTGTCAAACATGACTTCCAGGCACAATCATGTTGAACTGTTCATGATCGACTGTTTATCCAGATGCTTATATATATATCTTTAGTATCCGTTCCCTTAATATTGCCCTCCATGGACGTCAACTAATAGGTCTATAATTGCTAGGTTTATTCTTTGACCCTTTATTAAAAATGGACAACAAGCGAGTACGCCATCCCCGGCACGATTCCAGTTTCTATTGACATTTGAAATTTTTGTCATAGCTCTGCTATTTCTACATAACTTCCCTCAATTGTCCTAGGGAAATATCTGTCAGGACCTGGAGAGAGACATATCATTTTATATTTTAAAAGTTGTCAGTATTCCATATGTTTGACCATATGCTTCAAAATGTTATCCATTGTGAAATAGTTATGAAAAAAATATTTCCAAAATTTGCTAATGAAACAAAAGTAAATATTTAGTGTTGAGAACTCAGATGTTATGGAGGATATTAAATGAGAGGACATTGGGCAATCAGAGGTGGATTACAATGTGGACAATATGAGGCAATCAATTCAGAATAATTTAAGAACATTTCTTTATGTTGAGAATTGCTGATGTTCTATGGAACCTCTGTTAACATAGTGCCGAGTCCTAGAAGCTAAAATGTAGGTTGAAAACAAGTGTTTATGAAGGGCAAGAGTCAAAAGGGGGTTTTTTGTTGTTTTTTTATTGTCAATTTGTCCAGACAGAACAATGACATTCTTACTTGGCAAATGGCATTTTGGCCTTTGTTATAAGAGATTTGAGAAAAGAGGTTAAGGTTTTTAGTTTTTAGTTTATGCCCTTGTCCACATAGGCGATTTGTTAGGTACTACAGGTGACTAGGCTGTGCACCGTTATGGGTCCGCAAATTGGAGTCACCTGTTGGTGTTGTGTAGTCTCTCAGTCGCCAAGACGCGATTGAGCGACAGAAAAACTTGACTTCTCTGAGTTAGGTGCTGTTGCAGGGGTCGCAGGATGACATAGGTTGTCGCGGTGCGACTTTGCGTTTGAATTCCATTGGCGACGACCCCTGCGACACCTACATCAACCGGGAAGGTACGTGCAACTGTTGATTTACCTTGTTAATAGTTTGTTGCGGGTGGACGTAGGTTGTCGTAGGTGTGGTTGTAGATTGGCATCTAATGGAGCTCGCGGTTGTCGGTAGTTTGACGTCGAAGAGATGGTGGTTGTTGTAGAATTTGTCGTAGAATTGCCGAGTGGGGTCAGTCGCCGTTTTTTTTGGCGAATGCTACATATATTTTTGATGTAGGTTCCAGATCTGCATAAATAGTGTATCTTCTAAATATTTACTAGTATGGTCTGGTATGCAGCTCGGCATTAGGGAGAGATGAAGTGGGTAGTTCTCTATTCGTATACGTTTGTGGAATGAGGTGACTTTTTGAGACTTACAATATGTACAATGGTCAGTAGGGCAAAGACAAGGAAATGTTACCATGGCTAAGGACACGGATTAGAATTTACAAAATACCCAAATATTGGGTTTGCCCCTGTCCACTTAGGAAAACTGAACGGAAATCTCTGGAGACTTTGGCCCCACCCAAGATTTCCAGTGCGGTTCCCGGAGGTGTTTTGTCCACCGGCAACCACCTTTCAACAAGCATCGCAACTGCTTCGACGAAAAAAAATTACTGATTTTTTTAAATGGAAACCACTTTCGACCATTAGGAGAACTGACAAAAACCTCCGGGGAAACCACACGGAAAACCGTGGGTGGGGCGCAAAGTCTCCAGAGATTTCCATTCAGGTTTCCTAAGTGGGAAGGGGCATAAAAGCACTTAGGACAGATGAGGAGAAATGTCTTCACTAAAATAATAGCGAATTTTGGTATTAACTACCCAGAAATCTTTGTAGGGCTCAGCTCTTCAAAACTGAGATCTGTAGATTTTCTGGATGTTAGTGGTATCAATGGATCTGGAAATGGCAGGGAAGATGATGCTGAAGAGAGATCTGCAATGATCATGTTGATTAATGGCGGGGTACGTTTGTGGAGCTGAATAGCTACTCCTGTCCTCTTTCTTACGTTCTTACATTTCGCATCCTTGCACGATCCCGAAATATTTTACAATCAGTGAATTTATTTTAAGGTGAGATTTTGGAGACAAATTTATCAGCCAATTTATTTACAATGAAGCTCTACAACCAATGGTGGGGTATATGTCCTGTGAGCAATTTATAGGTTGTAAAATAAACAATGAATCCTGCTCCAATAGCACCCTTGAATCCATTTTCAGATGACACTTGGAAATATTATTCTAAGCAAGCCGCATTTAATAACCTGCTGGAATTTGCAGCATTGACAATAAAAAAAATTGATCCCAGAGTGGCTGACCTGAAGCTCACTTCATGAAATCACAAATCTACAGTTGGACTTCTGAGTGACAAAAACATGACCCAATCAAAATTAGAATTTATATCGCTCCTTTGATGGAATAAAATGTCCTCGGGAATGGAAGGGGACAAGCCTTCAAAACTAGTGTACCAGTGGCAAGTTGGCAATGGATTCTTGTTGAGGAATGAATTGCTGCTTCACCAATATATTTGAGCTTGAATCAAGCAGGCAAAGTGAAGCAGCAACTTAAAATGAATCCCTAGCCGTCTGCAGCTTAAGCACTGAAACATTAGGGCCGTCTGCCTGGGTTATCTGCAATGGTTCAGTGAGGGTCCTGTTAAACAAGAGCACTCAGAAATCTGTTCGTGATCTATTAGACCAACAATATTAATTTTTTGAGGAATACAGATTAAATGAAATTCTATTTTACAGCCATCCAAAGGGTTGGAGAGCACATCTAATTAAATACACATTGTAAGGGAATGAGGATAAGTAAACATGGATGATTAATCGTTCAATGGAACACAATCGTTGCTAGCTGTTGAAAAGAATACAGATGGAAACTCAGAAATGTTACCAAAGGGCATGAGTGGTGAGACAGGAGGGGAGCGACTGAGAAACCACCACGTTCTTTAATTATAGAATTGTGGCTGAGGATGTTCTAAACTTCAAGAGGAAATGTCAGTGATGGCTGTGAAGCAGTTGGGAGCATCCTATAGAAATAAAAATGCTGTGTAAATGCAGGTTTTGCCTGCTGCTTCCTGTATTTCTTTCATGCTCACAGACCTGATTATGTAACACTCTCAAGCCCAGTCTTGGCAGAGAGGTCAATAACCTGAGGCCAGAGATCTAAAGTAATTGAAAGGGGAGATGAGAATTGTTGTTCTCAAAGGGAGATAGGAGTCCGAAATTGATTGACTGTGAGGGTTGCTGAGATAGAAACACTTGGCCAAGCAAGGTTTTGTGCCAAAGTTTGAATATCACAGCATCACTTTTTTTTTGACAATTTCTTGGACTTTTCTGTCTGGGCTTTTCAACCACTGCATTTGAAACTGGATGATGTGAAGGGATGAGAGTATGATGGACAACTTTGTTTCACAGAGTTTGCAGTTTCAATCGAAACTGAAGGCCATTATCAGAAACATGCTGTCCTTTGTGAGTACAAAACTCTGAAGGGTCTGACCTGAAACATCAACTGTTCATTTCTTTCCACAGATGTTGGAAACCCACTGTGTTTTTCCAGCATTTTGTGTTTTTGCTTTATGAGTATTGACGGTGAGATACAGCCAATTATCTTTGTTTGACATTGTTTTATGTGGGCTTGAGAGAGTCCAATTTTGGAAAACACCCTTTATCCTGCTGACTATAGGACCTGTCCCACTTACGTGTCCTTGGCACGCAAATTACGCGACTTTGTGGTCGCGTTGAGCCGCGACGGTCCGCGAAGGTCGCGTGAGATTTCATGCGTACGCACAGCCGTCTGGAGCGCGTGACGTCATTTGGAGATGGACACAAAATGCTGGAGTAACTCAGCAGTGGACCGGCAACATCTCTGGAGAGAAGCAATGGATGACATTTCGTGTCGGGACATCTTCTTCAGTCTGAAAAGAAGGGTCTTGACCCGAAACGTCACCAGTTCCTTCTCTCTAGAGATGCTGCCGGTCCCGCTGAGTTACTTCAGCATTTTGTGTCCATCTTCAATTTTCTTGGCCCCGCTCGGGGAGTAGAAGTGGGGGCGGATCCGGACCGCAACGGCCGTGAGCCCCAGGTCGAGCTCGGCGATCGTTTGCCTGCTTCTGCTGCAGTTGGAGGTGAGACGTTGCGTCACGCCAGGGTCTTGGGCCTGTCCCACTTTGGCCGTCAGTTCCATGACAGGCCGTTGGCGCGCATAGATTTCGTTCGGTACAAACATTTCGGAGCCCCGCGAGATGTCGCTCACAACTACATCGCTTCTCAGTGGGACCGGCCCCGCGCGGCCACACAATGCCCGTGCGTCTCAACGCGAACACAAGGTCTCGTAATTTGCGTGCCAAGGACACATAAGTGGGACTGGCCCTTATAGAAAATAGAAACATAGAAAATAGGGTGCAGGAGTAGGTCATTGCCCTTTGAGCCTGCACCGCCATTCAATATGAGTATTGATGTGGATAGAGAACTGGTGGCAGAAGGAAGCAAAGAGTAGGAGTAAACGGGTCATTTTCACAATGGCAGGCAGTGACTAGTTAGGTACCGCAAGGCTCAGTGCTGGGACCCCAGCTATTTACAATATATATTAATGATCTGGAATGAGGGAATTGAATGCAACATCTCCAAGTTGCGGATGATCGAAGCTGGGGGACAGTGTTAGCTGTGCGGAGGGTGCTAGGGGCTGCAAGGTGACTTGGATAGGTTGGGGTGAGTGGGCAAATGCATGCAGATGCAGTATTAATGTGGATAAATTGTGAGGTTATCCACTTTGGCGGCCAAAAACAGGAGGGTACTATTATCTGAATGGTGGCCGATTAGGAAAATGGGAGATGCAATTGAGACCTGGGTGTCATGGTTAAACCACTCATTGAAAGTAGGCATGCAGGTGCAGCGGCTGTGAAGATGTCGAATGGTATGTTAGGGCATTCAAGCAAAAGGATTTGAGTACAAGAGCAGGAAGGAACTACTGCAGTTTGTACAGGGTCTTGGTGAGGCCACATGGGTTGAGATACAGTTTTGGTCTCCTAATCTGAGGAAGGACATTCTTGCCATAGAGGGAGTACAGAGAAGGTTCACCAGACTGATTCTGGGATGGCAGGACTTCCATATGAAGAAAGACTGGATAGACTCGGCTTGTACTCGCTGGAATTTAGGAGATTGAGGGGGGGTCTTATAGAGGCTTACAAAATTCTTAAGGGGGTTGGACAGGCTAGATGCAGGAAGATTGTTTCCCGATGTTGGGAAACTCCAGAACAAGGGGTCCAACAGTAAGGATAAGGGGACGTCTTTTTCGGGACCGAGATGAGAAGATATTTTTTCACAACAGAGAGTGGTAGAGTCTGTGGAATTCTCTGCCACAGAAGGTAGTTGAGGCCAGTTCATTGGCTATATTCAAGAGGGAGTTAGATGTGGCCCTTGTGGCTAAAGGGATCAGGGGGTATGGAGAGAAGGCAGGTACAGAATACTGAGTTGGATGATCAGCCATGATCATATTGAATGGTGGTGTGGGCTCGAAGGGCCGAATGGCCTACTCTTGCACCTATTTTCTATGATTCTATGATTCTATGATCATGGCTGATCATCCAACTCAGTATCCCGTGCCTGCCTTCTCTCCATACCCCCTGATCCCTTTAGCCACAAGGGCCACATCTAACTCCCTCTTAAATATAGCTAATGAACTGGCTCAACTATCCTTCTGTGGCAGAGAATTCCCCAGAGACTCACCACTCTCGTGTTGAAAAATGGTTTCCTCATCTCGGTCCTAAAGGAATTCCCCTTATCCTTAGACTGAGGACCCCTTGTTCTGGACCTCCCCAACATCGGAAACAATTTCCAGATCTAGCCTATCCAACCCCTTAAGAATTTTGTAAGTTTCTATAAGATCCCCCCTCATCTTCTAAATTCTAGCGAGTACAAGCCAAGTCTATCCAGGTCTTTCCTCATATGAAAGTCCTGACATCCCAGGAATCAGTCTGGTGAACTTCTGCATGCATGTTCTGTGAAACTTTGCTGCAATGATAAGTGGCTGCATTTGTTAGCCACTGTGTTGCACTGTGTAGGTCCATATGTCCCAGTGACAGTAAAAGCTCAGTTGTAAATTTTCATTTTGGTAGTATTTTCCAACAATGGAATCCTATTGAACTCAGCTCTGACATCTCCCCAAAGTGACAAATCACATAAACACAGATAGAGGCACTAATCCTGGCGTAAGTTGGAATAGTTAAAAGGTGAAAAAGGACTTGGGACAAGGAATAGGGAATATGAATATTTACCCCTGACTTTAGTTGAGAGAATTGAAGGCTTTGTGGCCAGGTTTTGTGGATGATACAAAGATTGGACGGGGCTGGTATTTTAGAAAAGCAGGGGACTCTGCAGAAGGACTTAGACAGGTTGGAGTGTGGCAAAGAATGGCAGGTGGGATACAGTGTAGCAAGATGGTGCCATCATACATTTTGGTAGTAAGAATAAAGGCATAGCCGTTAGACTATTTTCTAAATTGGGGAGAAGATTAGAAATGGAGATGCAAAGAGACTAGGGGTGCTGGTGCAGGATTCCCAAAAGGCTAATTTGCAAGTTGAATCAGTAGTAAAGAAGGCAAAAGCAATGTTGTGTTTTTCAATAAAATCTCAAAACAGGGACGTGATGCTGAGGTTTTTATAAAGTACTGGTCAGGAAGCCCACAATTTGGAGTAGTCGTTGTGAGCAGTTTTGGACCCCATATCTGAGTAAGGATGTGCTGTCGTTGGATATGGAGAAGATGTTTCCACTAGTGGGAGTGTAGGACCAGCCTCAGAATAGAAGGACGTACCGTTAGAAAGGAGATGAGGAGGAATTTCTTTCATCAGAGGGTGGTGAATCTGTGGAATTCTGTGCCAGCCAGCGGTGCAACCGTCATTGGGTAATTTTACGGCGAAGATTGACAGATTCTTGATTAGTAAGATTGTCGGGGTTATGGAGAGAAGGCAGGAGAATGGGGTTGAGAGGGAAAGATAGATCAGCCATGATTGAATGGCGGAGTAGACTCAATGGGTCGAATGGCCTAATTCTGCTCCTGTAATTGATGAACTTATGAACGCATGACTCAAAGATTTCTATCTTTAAAAAAAAGAATATCTAGTTGGTAATATTCATGGTGTTAAATGATTTACTCATTAGCAGAAACGCCGACAGTTCAGAAGTCCCATCGAGCCACATGAGGGCTTCAAGGTCTGTTGGGAAAAGGCAGTGGTGGAAGAAACTGCAGCAGTGGGTTTACGACAAATCTGAAAAAAAAACTCTCAGTTAAACACACAAAATAAGAACAAATACCGCATGACTGGCTTGTTCAATAGAATCGTAGTATGAGCACAGACTTAAGGGCCTGTCACACTGAGCATCATTTTCACGTCACGCAGGTGGCACGCGAAGATTTTGTGAATTCCCAAACTCCTGGGGATCCGCGTGTCACTGCTACGCAAAAAACCCACTCCACGCCTCACACGCGCCATGCGGGCATAATGCACGCCACATGCGCGTCACGGACGCATAAATGAGGTCACATAGAAAATGATGTCACGTAAATGACCACCCAACTGGGAACAGGTCCCTTTAGATGCATAGGGGGGAGGCCAGAACAATTGCAAAGATTTATTATTTTACTCTAATCCCCCACCATAATGCCATGGCTTCTTTGAACCTAGTCAATGATACTAATTTATCATTTGAATTAAATCATCAATAATTGTTTTAACTCAAGATAATGCATGTCAAGGAGGACACATCTTTTCACATTCAGGGATAGGACCTCTATCAGTAAACCAACCAAGTATTGTTTTGTTTACAGATCGGGCCATAACATCACTTTGTTAAAAGATTGAAACACAAAATCATTCTTGTAGTTGTGAAAGATTTTTAAAGCATCAAAAATGCTAATGTAAAAGGATCAAGCAGTGATAGTCACGATAGATATAATAGCAGAGTAGACTTGATTGGGCCCGAATTGCCTATTCTATTTGCCTACTCCTATTCCTTATGGCATGACCTTTTGACCTTTAAGCCCCTCGGGTGAGGAGGTTGAGGAATAGACGGGTAGATGCACAGAGTCTCTTGCCCAGAGAAGGTGAATCGAGGGACCAGAACATAGGTTTAAGGTGAACGGGGAAAATATTTAATTAGGAATCTGAGGGATAACTTTTTCACACAAAGGGTGGTGGATGTATGGAACAAGCTGCCAGAGGAGGTAGTTGAGGCTATCCCAACGTTTAAGAAGACGCAGTTGGCTCAGGCACATGGATAGGACAGATTTGGAGGAATATGGACCAAATGCTGGCAGGTGGGACCAGTGTAGCTGGGATGTTGGCTGGTGTGGGCAAGTTGGGTCGAAGAGCCTGTTTCACTGTATGACTACATTAGCAGCTACATGGGAATGTAGCTGCAAAATAAGGGGCTAATGATTTAAAACTGAGGTTCATACAATGTCACCTCTCACTGGAATCATCTGCTCCCGAGAGTGGTGGAGGCCAGATCATTGGTGGCTTTTAAAGTGAAGATGGATAAATAATTGAAAGATCGAGACTTAGTGGGGAACTGCCATAGAAGAAGAGTTGAGGCCAACATAGATCATATTAAATTGTGGGATTGGACCTGTTCTTAATTATTTTGTAAACTTGTGCTCTTTTCCTGGTGAATTACTTTGTCCCAACAGAAATGTTTGACAGTTCAGAGTTGATCTTGGCGGGTAAGAGGAACTCCCATTGTAAATAGGTAATTCCATGGAACTATTTGTGCATACTCAAAATATTGAATTAAACTGTGCCACTGTGACCATTGAAATGATATTTATCATCTGTTTCTATCCTTCTGCTTTAGGGTATACAAACACTATGTGCTTTGAGTTCAGATGGATTCCTTCACCAGATTTTCCCAACAGGTCTCTCTATGTGTCTGCTTAGAAACATAGAAACATAGAAAATAGGTGCAGGAGGAGGCCATTCGGCCCTTCGAGCCAGCACCACCATTCATTGTGATCATGGCTGAGCGTCCGCTATCAGTAACCCGTGCCTGCCTTCTCCCCATATCCCTTGACTCCACTAGCCCCTAGAGCTCTATCCCTGACCTTGTGCTGAATAAACCAGGTCAGACTGTTATAAGTGATAGGAACAGAATTAGGCCATTCGACCCATAAAGTCTACTCCACCATTCAATCATGGTTGATCTATCTCTCCCTCCTAACCCCATTCTCCTGCCTTCTCCCCATAACCTCCGACACCTGTACTAATCAAGAATTAGCAAGAAGGCTTTCTCCATTCTCCGGATGGACCGTACAGCATCTTCGAGTAAGGTTAGACGTAGCAATGACTGCTTTCTAAGCCATACCTCATGATGCTCAGACGTAGCAGTCCTGGCGAGTTCATGTTCCCCGGACTTGGAATATTTGACTGTGAAGTGCCCTCCCTACTACCTGCCGAGGGAATTCCAGGTCAGCTGCATTCAAGTCAAATGATTCCGAGCAGTACAAGAAGGCCCGCTATGATCTCCACAAAGACATCAAGGATGCCAAGAGACAATACTGGGATGAACTTGAGAATGATGGTGTCCCTGAAGACTACACCAGTGGGTAGTGAGTCCAGCTGCAGCTTATAATTGGCTAGGCGAGGGATCTGGAGCTGCAGCTGGACAACCTTAGGATTACCCGGGAGTATGAGAGTGTCAAAGCAAGGAGTTATAGTGAGGTGATCACACTGAAGGACCATGCAGAAAATAGACAGGTGACCTCCAGAAAAGGGAGACAGAGCAATAGGGCACACATTAGTTAGGAGGGGCAGGTGGCCACAAACAGACTCCAGGATGATATGTTGCCTCCCTAGTTCCAATGTTTAGGATGTCGTAGAATAGCTGTAGAGCATTCTCACGGGATATGCTTCCCAGAGTAGGTCAATCAAGAACAAGAGGGCTTAGGTTTCAGAGGAGAGGAGAATGTTTCAATTGGAATCCGAGGGGAAACTTTTTTACACAGTTATATGGAACAAGCTGCCAGTAGAAATAGTTGAGATATGTACAATAACAATATTTAAAAGACATTTGGACAGGCACATGGACAGAAAAGATTGCATACTTTCACCTGAGTATTAAGCAACCTTTCCGGAACAGACCCGAGTGAACTTATTATAGAAACATAGAAAGTTGGCTTGCAGTAGGCCATTCGGCCCTTCGAGCCAGACCACCATTCCATATGATCATGTTCATCCAGAATCAGTACCCCGTTCCTGCTTTTCCCCCAGATCCTTGATTCCATTAGCCCTAAGAGCTATATCTAACTCTCTCTTGGATACATCCAGTGAATTGGCCTCCACTGCCTTCTGTGGCAGAACAGTAATCTACAATAAGGCAAGATCATGCAAATACAGGTCCAGAGTGGAGCAATGCAGCCTCCCTGTCACCTTCTACAGACTCCACACACATTACTTGCAGTCTTTTATAGGATGGATCAGACTCTGAGGACACAGGCCCAAATTAGCCACAAATAAAACATTGCCGCAACACAATGTAATCACAGTTTCATCCATGGTGAGCTCTTGGTTCCTTGAATGAAAAAGAAAACTATAGAGCAACTAGGATAATAGGTTGCATCATTTTAAGTAATCACTAAGACTATTGTCCAAAAGCAAACATACTATCGTGTCCAGTCAGCCAAACTTTTGGGATGTATCCATCATCTTTTCACTGAAGTGGAATACCCACTGTTTTGCATGCACATTGTTGGGGAAGAAAATGAAATACAAAATGAAACAAATTACGCTAGAGCTGGCATGTTGCCGAATCACCCCCTGTGAACTGGACCACATTTCAGGTTTGCTTGAGTGTATTTGTGCTGATGTACATCCCAATGAAAGAACCCCCAACCAGGTTCTCAGTGCCAGAAACGCACAAACCCTCTATCCATGCAAGCCTTATTTCATGTGGGTAATTTTAATTTGATGAGATATTGGTCTCTTCAAAAATTGTTATAAACAAGCTTCTGGGGAATGCGTTTCCGCCTGAGGCTGTAAGAACTCCTGCACCGAGCCTTCTCCTGCCTGACAGAGTGAACATTACAATATACAGAGCACTGCAATCCTGGACAGTCATGTGCCATTCTGTGTTTCATTCAGGCAGTGGTTTAACTGCAGGCCTTCCCTTTATTCCAAAATGATTTGTTTAAACCTCCTTAATTTACATTGAAACGAGATTTACAAAAGGAAATCAACCACTAAATTATGGCACTAAAATCATTAGAATAGGAATTTGCGATTAACTCAGCAGAAGAAATGCTGCCACTTATTATCTCAATCGGGCTTCCAAAGATGGTTCGCATGATCAAAGAAAAATAGGGATGTCATTACAGGAGCTGGACATTATCCAGACTGTGACTACCATGGTAGTATGAATTAAGCATAATAGAATATGTGGAAAACATCATGGCTTTTAATTATCAATTAAAACATTTCTTTCTTTATTCATTTTTTAGGGTAGGATATTGTTGGCAAGACCAGCATTTATGACCCATCCAGATTTGACTTTGAGATTCAGGTTCACAAGTTATAGGGAGTAATAAATTAGGCCATTTGGCCCATCGAGTCTACTCTGCCATTCATTCATGACTGTTCTCTGCCTCCTAATCCCATGTTCCTGCCTTTTCCCATTACCCTTAACACATTCAAATCAAGAATTTGTCTATCTCTGCCTTAAAAAATAATCACTGACTTTGCCTCCATATCCCTCTGTGGCAAGGAGTTCCCAATGACTAAAGAAGTTCCTCCTCACCTCCCTTCAAAAAGAGCGCCCTTTAATTCTGAGGCTTATGACCTCTGGCCTTGGACTCTCCCACCAGTGGAAACATCCTTTCCACATCCACTCTGTCTATTCCTTTCATTATTAAAAACTCCAGAAATTAGAGGCCCAGTGTTGTCAAAACGCTTATCGTATGCTAACCCACTCATTCCTGGAATTCTTCTTGTAAACTCCTCTGGACCCTCTCCAGAGCCAGCACATTCCTTCCTCAGATATGGGGCCCAAAATTGCTCACAGTGAGATGAGGCTGGTGAGTGATTTTCATGAACAATTTCAGTGCTTGTACTGAATGGTGTGAGTGCTGTATGAGCTGCACTCATCCAGGCTAGGAAAGGTATCACCACCAATTATCTATTTCTCTGTACAAATGTTGCCTCATCTGCTGCGCATTTCCAGTATTTTCTGTTTTTATCAGAACGGATGCAGGTTGGAGCGATGACTATGTCTTATTTTCCGATGTGCCTTTTCTGCAGATTATGCTGCCGCACTGGTTGACTTCATCATCTGTTTTGTCCTCACCGTGAGATAGTTCCAAAAGAGATGGGAACTCTACATAGATCTCAATCGTCAGGTTGGTTATGGACTTTTGTCTTTCAAGCATTTTGTGTTAAACACAACTGAAATATTTATAAAGGTATCAGTGTGGGTTTGGTTTTGGTATCTGGGTGTACAACATACAATAACCATTGTCTGCATACTGACTGTGTTTGGTGTGAGCTTGTTTGTGGATTGGAGGCAAAGAGTGTGATGCGTTTCCCATTGTCAATCGATATTGTCCACTGCAGCTAAGGTGCTCAATGGGGTGAAGGTGATGTACAAGAGTGGAAGGGTTGAGGAATGAATGTTGATGGAAAGACCAGCCTTTCTTGACTCCAATTTGACATTAGTTTAGTTTAGAGATACAGGCGGAAACTAGGTCCTTCGGCCAATCAATAAGTCCGCCCGACCAGCGTTCCCAGCACATTAACATTACCCGTCACACACCAAAGACTGGTTTACATGCTACAATTTAGAAAAATTGAATATAGAAATTAGGTGCAGGAGCAGGCCATTCGGGCCCTTCGAGCATGCACCGCCATTCTATATGATCATGGCCTGTCATCCAATCGTATTCCTGTACTGCCTTTCTCTCCATACCCTCTCCCGCTCCCTTCAGCCACAAAGGGCCACATCCAACTCATCTTAACATTATGGCCAACGAACTGGCCTCAATTACCTTCTGTGGCAGAGAATTCCACAGATTCACCCCACTCTCTGTGTGAAAAACGATTTTATCTCTCGTCCTAAAAGATTCCCCTTTATCCTTAAACTGTGACCCCTTGTCCTGGACTTCCCCACATCGGGAACATTCTTCCTGCATCTTGCCTGTCCATACCCCTTAAGAATTTTGTATGTCTCTTGAGATCACCTCAATCTTCTAAATTCCAGCGAGTACAAGCCATGTCTATCCCCAGTCTTTCCGCATATGGAAGTCTTGCAATCCCAGGAAATCAGTCTGGTGAACCTTTCTCTGGGTACTCCTCCTATTGGCAAGAATGTCTTTCCTCAGATTAGGAGATCAAAAATGTACGGCAATACTCCAGGTGTGGCATCTCAAAGACCCTGTACAACTGCAGTAGAACCTCCTGATCTTGTACTCAATCCCTTCTGCTTGCTGCACCTGCATGCTACTTTCAATGACTGGTGTGCCATGACACCCAGGTCTCGCTGCATCTCCCCTTTCTAATCGGATCACCATTTCAAATAATATGAATGGGTTTAATTAATATGAATGGTTCACTGGCTTGTACAATTAGACCAAGAATTAGCATACAAATATGTACGTCTTTGGAATGTGGAGGAAACCAAAGATCGACGGAGGTAAACCCACGCGAGTATCGGGGAGTACTCCAAAATCCGTATAGACAAGCACCTTGGTCAGGGTCGGACCCAGGTCCCTGGGACACTGCTTGGAACTGGAAGCTCTACTGCTCTGCCACCATGCCGCTACATATAATTATGATAATTGGTTGTGGGGTGGTCATATTGGCCGTGGAAATACAGAAGGAATCGATGAATGTTAAGGGCCACAACCCAAACTTGTGAAGGGTCCTCTATGATCTCTTTCAGTTGATGGAGGTCAATGCAAACATTTTTCATAGTCAAAGGCATGGGTTTCTTGGATTAGTTCCACAACAATATAAGCTATTTGCTACTGGTGGAAGCGCCTGAAAGAAAGATTTATCTGATGAATTTTCCTGTGGCAGGACTATCAGATATTTCTGTCGAGCTGCTTCCTTAAATATTCCTGAGTGCTAGAAAAAAAACGATACACTGTCCCAATCGTGGGTCTGATTATAACAATTACAGCACGGAAACAGGCCCTCTCGGCCCTTCCAGTCCGTGCCGACATTTGTTTTCCTTGTAGGAAATTTCATTAAGATTAACGCTAAAATATATAATTCATCACAAAAAATCTCAGAACATTTTTTTTTTGTAAAAGCAGCAGACAAAAGTGTTTATTCCAAATTCTCACCTATTTTCCTTAGCTTCTTTTTGAATTGCAACTGTGTAAATATAAATTGATGCATAAAGTACAGTAAGAAATATCAACAGTCCTAAATTTTAAACCAGTGAATCAACAAGATTGGTTTAAAACTGAGTAGTGTGAAAGAAAAAACATACTAAAAAGGGAATTAGTTGCATTTAGGACACAGATTCCGCAATTAAACTCCTGAATCACTGAAACCAAGTCAGCAAGGAGCCTGTTCTTTATAATGCTACTTGCATTCAGAAGATATTGCCTGACTGTCTGAAGGGCTTTTTCCTCAATCTGTGAACCGTGTAAAGCATGAAAAGGAAAGTAAAAAGAAGTCTAAGAAAGAAAATTCTCATTGGATACTCATGTTTGGGGCATTTCACATTCTTGAATTTACATTATCAGCAACAACCAGAAGTAATCTGACGCAGGAGAAGTTGGGAATTAGTATATTTATGCTTTATTGTTCATTAAAGTATGTGCAGGCACTAATTGTTTTAGAATGGGACAAAGGAAGGCCACCATATTTAATGATTTCCATCCAGTTTTCTGCATTCTATTTTAAATAAAATGGAAAACATTGAAATAATTAGCACATCAAGCAGCATCCATAAAGAGAGACGCTAAATGTGTCTGAGAGGAGAGACAAAACTTATATATGAAACCTTTCCTGGCGTAATAGCCCAGTCTATTTATATATAAGACTTCCCACCATGACTCCATCTCTACTTCACCTACCTCAGAAAAAGAAGGTTCAAACATAATCAGGAGCAGTATTCAATTTAATTCACGTCCCACTCTGATCATTCCTTCTCTCCCTGTCCCATCGGGCAAAAGGTACAGAAGCTAGAAAAGCATCCACCCTACTTGACTCGGGTTCATACTCATTCCCCTCCTATCAGGGCTTCTGAAACTGTTTAGTTTTTTTTAGTGCGTACAGCATGGCAAACAGACCCATCAGCCAATGAGGGGGTGGGTCCGCAACAACCAACAAACCCGTTCACATCCTTACTCTAGTTTACTACAAGTTAATCGGACTCCAAGATTCAATAAGGTTGACATTATATTATTCAAAAAAAGCTTAAACGGAACATGCTTAATCAGGCAATTTGGGTAGCTTCGAGTATTAGAACATAGAAACATAGTAAATAGTCAAGAGATAGGCCATTTGGCCTGCGTGCCAGCACACCATTCAATATTGATCATGGCTTGTCATCTTAAAATCAGTACCCCGTTCTGCTTTTTCCTCATTCCTTTGATTCCTTTCGCCCTAAGAGCTAAATCTACCTCTGACGCTCATCAGGGTATCCTCTAATCCCGTAACTTGCTCTCATTCCCCATCCCCCCCAATCGTAATAAGGGTCTAGAGTCCTCCTTGTCCTACCTTCCATGAGAATCAGATGGGTTTGTATTAGATGTCGGGTCTGTAGTCTTGTTACCTGCGAGGGACGATAGAGTAGTGGATGGATCGGTCAGTAGTCGGTAGCCATGGCTATCTGGACTACACTTCTTCCCACCCGGCTGCCTGTAGGACTCTATACCCTAGGTCCCAATTCCCTCCATCTACGCGCATCTGACACCCAGGATTGAGGTGTTCTAAACCAGGGCATCGGTGATGTCCTCATTCTTTAGGGAAACGGGGGTTCCCCACTTTGACTATTAGATGAGGCTTCACCAGGGTCTCCTATATTTCCTGTAGCTTCTGCTCTCTCATCTCACCATTCCCACACTCATAACCAAGTTGCAGAGGCCCCCTTGTCCTAACCTTCTCCCTACAGCCGTCACATACAACAGATAATCCTCTGACATTTGCGACACCTCCAACGGGATCCCACAACTGGCCACATATTCCCTCTCCTCCCTTTTCGGCTTTCCGCAGAGACCGCTTCCTCCGTATCTCCCTGGTCAATGGTCCCTTCCCACCCAATCCACCCCTATCCGGGCATCTTCCCTTGCAACTGCAGAATGCTACACTTGTCCACGTTTACCTCCCCCTTTGACTCAAAACAAGAGACCCCCAGCAGTCTTTTACAGGTGAGGCTGTGGTTCACCTGCATATCCTCCAACCTCATCTGTTGACATTCCGTTGCCTAGGTGTCAGTGCTCTAACTTCGGTGAGACCATGCGTAGGCGTAGTCTTGCTTCGCCCAAACACCAAACCTGATCTCCCGGTGCCTCAGCACTTCAACCTCCCCCACCCATTCCAAATCAGACATTTCTGTCCTGGGCCTCCTCCATTGCCAGGTGAGCCCACTGCAAATTGGACGGAAGCAGCACCTCATATTTAGCTTGGGGCAGTTTACACCCCCAGCAGTGATGAACGTTGATTCTCCAATTTCAGGAGTCCTTGCTTTTTCCATCCTTCCCCTCCATTCACTGCTCCCCTCGGCATACTGCTCTCCACCTCTTCCTGTTCTTCTTCCACCCCCCCCCCCCCCCCACCTTCACATCAGTCTGAAGATAGAGTGTTCGACCAAAACGTTGCATATTCTTCGCTCCATAGATGCTGCCTCATGCGTGGTTTCTCCAGACATTTTGTCTACCTTCGATTTTTCCAGCAATCTGCAGTTTCTTCTTAACTCAAGTTTATGCTGTAAAGTGTGACGTGCTACTTCTAGGCAGGACTAATCTAAATAGGACGTACATGGGTAAATGGATAGGGAAATTGAGGAGGAATGCTGTGGAACAGAGGGGATTCTAGGAATAACTGTGCTAGTTCCCTGAAGGTGGAATGCATGTAGATAGGGTGGTTAAAGAAAAAGCTTTGGTATGCTGGCTTTCTAAATCTGTGCATTGAATATAGGAGTAAGGAAGTAATGTTTAAAATTGTACAAGGCATTGGTAAGACCAATTCGGGAGTTTGTGTGTACCAAAATTTTGGTCGCCTAGTTATAGGAAGGATGTCAACAAAATGAGTGTGTGCAGAGGGATTTACTAGAATGTGGCCAGGGTTCCAGCAAACTATGTTAAGAGAAAAGGTTGACAAGTTAGATCTTTATTCTTTAGAGCGCAGAAGGTTAAGGGGGGACTTGATGAGGTCTTTAAAAATGTTGAAAGGGATAGACTGAGTTGACGTGGATAAGCTTTTCCCATTGAGGGTAGGGAAGATTCATACAAGAGGCATGAACATGAGAATTAAGGGACAGAAGTTTAGGGATAACGTGAGGGGGAACTTCTTTACTCAGTGGGTGGTGCGCTGTGTGGAATGAGCTTTCCTGCAGTGGTGGTGGAGGCAGGATCGATTTAACATTTAAAAGTTAAGTGGATAGGTATATGGAAGTGAAGCAAAGGAATGGGAGGGGTTATGATTCTAGAGTGCAGGTAGATGGGACTAGGTAAAACAAAATGGTCGACACGGACTGGGAAGGGCCCGAGAGGGGCCTGTCTCCGTGCTGTAATTGTTTTATGGTTATATGGTTTATGGCTTAAGTTAAAGTTAACGTAATTTAAGATTCTTCAGCCCCGCTTTCCTATGACACCATGCCATAAAGCTGGGGGGGGTACTGACCATTTACTTCTACCCCATTGCAGAAATTGGACTTTGTCTCAGTACCAATGCTGAGATTTATATTCTGACTATGTGTCTTCTTTGCTCTTATCTATTGCATTTGTTTGGCTTGTTTTTTATGTATGTAAAGTATTATCTAAGTTGATTGGATAGTTTGCAATGAAAAACTTTGTACTAATCTTGGTTACATTGGAAATAATATACTAAAGCAGCTAACTAAACCTAAAATACACATTATGTCCAAATAGTTTTGAATGGCCCCCCAACTTACCCAATCCACAGCAAGCAAGTTCCAGAAGAATAAAGTAAGAAATAGAGAGAGTACAGAGGGATTTACTAGAATGTTGCCTGGGTTTCAGAACCTAAGTTACAGAGAAAGGTTTGACAAGTTAGGTCTTTATTCTTTGGAGTGCAATGGTTAAGGGGGGACTTGATTGAGGTCTTTAAAATAATGAGAGCGATAGATTGTACGTGGCTAAGATTTTTCCTTTGAGGGGAGGGAAGATTCAAACAGAGGACATGATTTGAGAATTAAGGGACAAAAGTTTAGGGGTGCCATGAGGGGGACTGCTTTCTCAGTGAGTGGTAGCTGTGTGGTAATGATGATTCAGTGGAAGTGTGGAGGAGGTTTTCAATTTTATCATTTAAAAATTAAATTGGATAGGTTATGGTTGGGAACAGAATGGAGGGGTTATTGGTCTGAGTGCAGGGTAGTGGGACTTGGTGTGAGTAAGTGTTCGGCACGGACTTGAAGGGCAGAGATGGCCTGTTTCCACGCTGTAATTGTTATATGGATAAATGGTTCCAGGAAATGTTATTAATGTTCTCTGCGGAAAAATGTGGGACTTCCACACCAAGCCATGGCAATTCTTGTCCGTACCCACATAAAACTAGTGGGGAGGGACCCCCAGGGGGGGGGGGGAAGGTATTGTGCACTTCAAGTTCAATATGGGGGATCTCAGATGACTAAGGGTAAGTAGCAAATGGCAGACAATAATCCAATTTGAGCATCCTACCATGCTCCACCTGGACTTTCTGGGATCGTCTAAGAATCCCACTGGGCTCATTAGTCAACATTGAGTTTAGAAGTTTGAGTATAGAAGTTGGGAGGCCATGTTTAGTTGTATTAAAGATTGATGAGGCCGTATTTAGAGTATTGTGTTCAGTTCTGCGGCAACCATGTTATAGGAAAGAGATTGCCTGTAAAGCTGGAAAGGGTAGAGAGTAGATTTACAAGGATGTTGCCAGGGCTAGAGGGTTGATCTATTGGGAGAGGTTGAGTAGATTGGGTTTCTATTCCTTGGAGGCAGGAGGATGAGGGGTGATCTTTTTAAGGTGTATAAAATCATGGAAGGAATGATCGAGTAGATGCACAGAGTCTCTTGCCAGTGGGGGGGATCGAGGACCAGAGGAACTTAGGTTCAAGTGTGAAGGGGTAAAAATATTTAATAGGAGTCTGAGGGGGAACGTTACACAAAGGGTTGTGGTGGATGATGCATTGGAAACAAGCTGCCAGAAGAGGTTGTTGATGGCTGGGACTATAACAACATTTAGAAACAGTTGGACTGATCATGGATAGGATAGGTTTTGAGGGATAGGTCCAAGTCCGGCAGGTGGACATTGAGCTGGGACATGTTGGCTGGTGTGGAGATCAAGTTGGGCCGAAGGGCCGTTTCCACACTGTATCCACTCTATGGACTCGATACCACAGAATTCACTGAACTTTAATGAAACCAATTCATCCTCAAACCTGAGGAAATGCTAACAAATAATGTATCATACCTCTAAAACCCTTTCCAGCAACCCGGAATAATAACAAAGTAGGATTATCAACCAAACATTGCTCTTGGATGTTGTATTTTGAATTAAGAGCTGTCAGGGCTAGAAAACTGTAGGAAATATTTTTCATTAAGCGTTGTAGAGCAGGCACAGGTGAGGGGGGGAATTTAGGTCAATCAACTTTTAAAGGATCAATATCCAATTTGGTAATCAAATCTGACTAATGTAATCAATAGATTCAGGTAGCTTAGCATCTGTTGGAGAATCATGGAATATAAGCGACATTTTGGGTCGGGACCCACTGAAGTTCTCTGCACTTTGGGTCTTTTTTGGTAAACCAGTGTATGAGTTCCTTATGTCACCATGGTAAGAAATCTGCACTTGGTTTTGGAGTAAAAGTGTTTAACAATGATCCAAACGAGCGCAAATGGTCTTCTGATAGTCAGGATTAGGATATATGAATATTTTTTCAGGATTCTGATCCTTATAGTGAGATGGTTGTTGATTGGAAACCATTGTACGACGACTAGGGGGATATTTTTGTATAATAAGGGGTGGTTGGCTTGCTTGCTTGAGAGGAGGTGCCAGAAACATAAACATCTAAAAATGTAAATAGAAATTGCTGTGGAGATTGATACTTTTCCGAACGCCTGAATGTTATGAAGACCATTCTCGGGGTGAGAACCTAGGTTCTAAACGCTGTTCTAATTTTATCAGATAATGGGACTGGTAGAGTGGTCTAATACAAGTGTGAAGATTTTCAAATTTTTGTTTTGCTCTGGAATGGAACTATACATGAGTGGGCGGCAGAAAAAACGTGATGGTAATTAATATAGTGAAGGATGTTTGAGACAAACGTAAGAGGGCCTAAGATAGAATATTTGTGATTCAGATGTATAAAAGATGATACCTCTAGATGAAATTTTCATAATAATTGTCATTAAAATCAGTAAAGACAAATAAAATGTATGATTTTGGGGCGGGCCTGTGGTGGCTGCTCGCGGTTGTGTTGGTGTGAACCAGCGCATTGCTAAGACAAGGGTTTCTGATCCCAATAATGGTGCTGTCTGTTTGATGTTTGACGTTCTCCCTGGCGGTGAACAGCGTGGGTTTTCTCTCTAAGATCTTGGGTTTCATCCCACCCCACCAAAGACGTAAGGTATGTAGGTTGCTTGGCTGGTATAAATGGAAAATTGTCCCTAGTGTGTGTAAGGATAGTGTTAATGTGCGGGGAACGCTGGTCGGTGCAGACTCGGTGGGTCGAAGGGCCTGTTTCCATGCGTGATCTATAAAACTAAAACTAAACTAAACTAAATGCATTTTATGCCAATTAATTGTAAAAAAATCGTAATTTTCTCATTCTTTATACTTGTTGTTTGCATACAATTTGATAGAGGGATTCAGAATCCAAATTAAACTGAAGGGTGGCATAACTAAATGCCATATTAATGAGAATCAATAGAAATGTCATAAGGTCTAGGAATAGGTGTAGAATTTAGGCCATTTGGCCAATTCCAATTAAGTCTGCTCGTCCATATCAATCATGGCTGATCTCATAATTCCCCTACATAACTCCATTCTCTATGCTTCTTCCCATAAAATCTGACACCTGATGTTTGTAATGGGTGGTCACAATACCTCAATGGACCCATCTATATGTGGTTCAATGGAACTTCTACCAAATAGATCAAACAACAATGGTTCTCATCAATTGTTTGGTGGAATCCCAACTATTTGAGACTCCAGTATGGTTCATGACATTGGCTAGTGGATATGAATAGTTTGGTGCAAAAGATTGCGCATATAAACGAATTGTGCTTTGGTAGGGAACTTCAGAGAGAAATTCAAAGTTCAACACAGATTACTGCACTGAAACTTCCTGTATTCCTTTTGGTTGAAAACCAATTTCAGAATTGTCATTCATAATTTAAGAAACCATTCTTAAATTTTTATATCACTACATGGTTTCATATTTTCTTTTTTTTTTAAAATCAGGGGAGAGCTATGCCGGGATTGGTAGCGATGGGGAGCGGGGGTGCTGAAAGCGGCAGCCCTGCCAGCAGCGTGGACAGTTTTTTACTTTTTTTGTTTTTTTAGTGTGTATGTTGTATGTTTTTAATGTTTCTATGTGTGTCTGGTGTGGGTGGTGGTGTGGGTGGTTAGGGGAAACCGCCTTTTGATCACCTCCACGGAGGGGACAATCTTTTCCATGGTGCGCCTCGCGCCCTGGCCTAAAATCGAGGTTCGGTGTGCCTGCCGTTTAGACGTTGCCGGGGGATCAGCGGCTGGGCGTAAGCATGACTCTCTCAGCGTGGAGCGGCGCGAGCCCTCGCCGGGGCTCGCGGCAGGGGATAGTGCTTCCCCATTGCGGTGGCCCGCAGCTGCTGAAGCGGGCCTGCATGAGCTCCAGCTTTGGTGCGGGAGTCGCCGCCTGGGATAACTCATTGGGACCCGGGAGTAGGAGAAGAGCTCTGACCTTTATGTGCCAATGTGACGATAAAACTGATTTGATTTGGGATTAGCTTCCAATGGAAGAATGCGGGATGATGACTAAACACTGCAACTTTCAACAGCATTTATGGATTGAATTTTAAGGAGGGGTTGCTCTTTCCAATAAAAACACATCTGAAAAATCCCAACACTGTAACTGATTAAGTGAAAACAATATACCTGTATACTAAGATCAGGGAAACGGTAGGACATGTTAGTGCTTACTTCAGTTGGTGATTTCAGTAAGATTATTATTAAGATGAGTACCTGAGAAGTACATGATAAAATAGGTCGGAAGCTGCTAAACGAGATGCGAGTCTATTGGTATTAAAGGGGTGTGATATGGTTGATTGAATGGCAGAAGTCAAAGAGTGGAATAAAGTGGGATTAAAGTGAATAAATGGAAAAAGTGGGCTTCTTTGGTGCAGTCCGTGATTAGAGGTGTTGCGTAGGGGCGGTGTCAGGTCTCTAATTTTAAGTTG